>SJYT01081124.1:71514-135215 GCA_006410635.1 Cephalophus harveyi
GCCCCCACTGTGCCTGGGCACAGGGCCCCCTGTGGAGGCCTCCTGTCTGTGCTCCTTGCCGTGACCCCAGCCTCCTTCCCGAGGCCACTCCCCAGCTCCCCCAGGAGGCCTCTCCCACCCACCCTGCGGTGCTCCCCACAGCCTTGGCCGCTGGACAGCAGCATCGGCTTCAGCGGGCGGGGAGGGGGCCCTGGTCGCTGCAGTCCGGCCGCCTCCGCAGCACCAGGACACGGTGGACGGAGCAGCCCTGGACCCTCTCTCCTTGGGGCCGAGTTCTGGGAGGTTCTGCTCAGAGCCCGTGGCCGGGCCCTGAGCAGCCTGGCTGGAGGTCACCACACCAATGGGCTGACTCCCCTCACGAGGCAGATGGAGACAGGGAGGAGGGGACAGTGGGAACACAGCTTCCCCCACTGGCCTCTGGGTTTCAGGGCATGCGTATGAGCTAATCGCCAGGAGCTGTAGCAAGGCAGGCCAGGCCCTCCTGCCCCTGCAGACCAGGGGGTCCACACACCGCAAGCCTACTCTGAAGCAGCCGGCACTCTGAGGGGCAGCTGCCCTGGGACGTGAGCAAAGAGGTGCCTGGGCACTACACGGGCTTCCTTAAAGCTCCTGACCCGCGAGGGGTCATACAGCTGCGGCCAGGAGGGAAAGCAGCGCCATCTTTGCAGGAGGCGGTTAGCCCAACACGCGCTGGAAGAAAGGAGTCCTGCCCGAGAGAAGGGGCTCGGAAAGCGCTGATGCCCTGGATGGAAGCTCAGTGTAGACCAGCATCAGACAGCGGGCGACAAGTGGGCCGGTGCGCACGCACACACACATGCACACACTCACACACAAATGCGTGTGTGCACACATGCAGCACACACATGCACACACACCGACAGATGCACGCACACACAAGTACTTATGAAAACATGCATGCGTGCACCCCCACACATGTACACGCACACATGCAAAGAAACCCCGGCACACATACATGTACACGCATGCACACAAGCACGCATACCTGTGCACACGCATACACAGGCACATGGCGTTTACCTGTTCATGAAGATGGACNACTTATGAAAACATGCATGCGTGCACCCCCACACATGTACACGCACACATGCAAAGAAACCCCGGCACACATACATGTACACGCATGCACACAAGCACGCATACCTGTGCACACGCATACACAGGCACATGGCGTTTACCTGTTCATGAAGATGGACCGCCATAGCTGGGGGCAGGCGGAAGTGAGTGTGGAAACTATGAGCAAAACGAAATAATTTGGTTAAGTTTTCAAATACAAGGGAGAATGTGAGGGCCATAAAAGAAAAATAGATTGCTGCCTGTATATAATTGCTCGCCTTAAAGAAGAGGAGGCAAAATTCCTGGACTTGATAGAAACAACATGTGAAAGCCCACCTCTTCCTCTAAAATTTAACCAAACATTAGGGGGAGACGTTGGTCCATCTCAGGACTTTTCCATAGGAACTTTCAATATCAAGAGAGCACAGATTGAAGTTTACAGATTTATGCAAAGAAAATGCCACTTGATAATTTTATGCCCAGCTCAACTATTATTTGAGTGCAAAATAAAGAGAGACCTTTTGTTGTACAGAGAACTCCCATTGCCTTCTTGAAGAATTCACTAGAGGGCTAAAGCTGTCTGTGCTGAGCCATCCTGTTCAAAAGCTGTAACAAGTGAACTGGTGTGGAGCCTGATATAAAACCTTACAAATTTAATATGCAGTCTAAAGCAAGGGTAGAAATGATGGCTATCGAGTGAAGATTAAATGTTATAGGCTATAACACTGCGAAAATAATGATATGAGCTAAAGAGCAGGTGGTGGGGAAAGCGTGCTGGACATTGGATCAGCAGCGACCTTACCATCCTTCTCAGCACAGGTCAGTGGTTTAAAGCTCATTAATCAAACAATCCAAGTATCATTATCACATTTAAGTGAATGAAGTTGTGCGTGCGTGCTCAGTTGTGTCCGACTCTTTGTGACCTCATGGACTGTAGCCCATCAGGCTCCTCTAACAGTGGAACTTTCCAGGCAAGAATATTGGAGCAGGTTGCCTTTTCCTCTCCCAGTAGATGTTCCCAGCCCAGGGATGGAACCTGTGTTTCCCTGTGTTTCCTGAACTGGCAGGAGGATTATTTACCCCTGCACCACCTGGGAAGCCTTGTATGTATGACCTGGACAACTAGAATTAATAAGAGTAATTGTGAAGCCGGAAGCGTTGCCACCTTATCTTGACCCTCCGGCTCCCAAGCCCACTGGCTTGCAGTTGATTTTGGTCAACAAAGAGGCAACACGAGAGACCAAGGGGAACAGGCACACAGCCTTCTTCCCAGAGGTCCCGTCAGCGCCCTGGAGCCGCCGCGTCCCCTGACAGCGTGTCGCTGCTGCTGTCCACATGGACTGCTTCACCCACCGCTGGCTTCAGCAACTCTCCTCCTGGTCCCTTGTTCTATAGAGCTGGCTCTTCCTACATGAAACGTACACACACAGCCTGCTTTCAGGAGAAAGAAAGAAGGGAGAGGGAAGAAAGGAAAGAAATTCAGAGAAGGCAGAAAGAATGACACAACATTAGCTGAACTGGAGTGGGCAGCCTTTCCCTCCTCCAGGGGACCTTCCCAGCCCAGGGACTGAACCCAGGCCCCCTGCACTGCAGGCGGATTCTTCCAGCTGAGCCACAACGGACAGCCACACACGTAAAAATATTCCAATACAATTAATTACAGCAAATTTAAGAAAAGCAGTCATAGGGCAAACACCACAGACATGCCCCCAACAGAAGGAGACATCCCAGAAGCACAAGAAGGGGCAGAGCCTTGGAAGCGGGTGAAACGACAGAGTCTGGGAGCAGCTAAAGGCAAACGTGGGATAGGAGCTCCTGCAGACGAGGAGGGTCACCTGACAACGAAAAGCCTAATTCATCCGGGGCACGGGCAGAAGTCCAAATACGCGCGCACAAAACAAAACTCCAGATTTCAGCATGCCCCAGTTAACAGAACTGCAAGCGCAAGTAGGCGCGTCCACCACCATTCTGCAAGACTGTAATAGAGCTTTCACGATAGATCAAGAAAGCAAAACTATGAGTGTATGAAAGATCAAAGCAACACAATTACCAATAATCAGCAAAGAGATCGCATGAGAATGCGGACTGTAGGAGAATGCGCCTCGAGTGTGCAAGGCTGACTTTCTTTCAAGTACACGCAGAATGCTTACGGAGATTGACCTGGATCAGACCACGAATCACTGCATTTCAACACCAAACCGATTTACCATGAGACAGAACAGACTTTGTGAACATAATTATATTGCAAGTCGCTGACAAAACGGTTAAGCAGACTGCCTCCCCCCACCATGGAACACTAGTCAGCAATGAAATTAACTAACTACCCGTACCCTAGCATGGAGCTGCAGGGAATTACGTGGAGCAAAGAGAAAATGCCCAAGGCTATATGGCACATGGTTCTCGTTATATGACATTTTTAAATGATGAAATTTTAAGGCTGGAAGATGGATTCGTGTTTGCCGGAAGGTGGGGTGTGGGGAGGTTAGGGGAGAGGGTGTGGTTAGAAGGGTGCTGAGTGTGAGAACTGCTGAGTGTCCTGACTGCTGCTGGATTCATGAAGATAACATTGTACAGGACTGAATCCACGCACGGCACACATGTACCTGCCACACCACACACACACACACACGCACGTACACACACACGCACGCGTGCGCACGCACACACACACGCACACACACACGCACGTGCGTCCAAGTGAAAGTGGGGAAATCTGAGCGAGATCAGTGAATTGTGCCTCTCCAGTGAAGCGCCACACTAAAATTTTAGATGATACTTGGATTGGTGAAAACAGGGCAAAATTGCATGAGATTCTCTCCATATTATTTCTTCACCTGGATGCAAGCCTCTAGCTCAATGAAAATTTTAATTAAAGACCCTGTGTATAAAAAAAAAGTTAAATACTTGTGGTTTAAAGGATAAATAACAATGTAAAGTATACAACAGACATTTCTAAATAATAAAAGAGTCTATGATCAAAAGTGTTAGCCACAGCTGATGCAAAACTGGAGAAAAGTTTGCAACCTTAAACTCTTACTTTTGGAAGGAAGAATGACCAAAAATAACTTAAGAAGTTAGGAAAAATAACAAAAACAAAGCCAACAATGTAAATATAAAAAAATGCAGAATGCAGGTAATAAAAAAAGAGTAGAAACTGATAAAACTGAAACCAAACTTAAGGCACTCAGTACCTTCAACGTTAAAAGTCAGACTTTTAAAGAAACGTTTATCAACATTGGCAACTTGCAAGAAATTTATCTAGAAAAAACTTCCAAAAACTAAAAGCCCATTGCATTTTGAGGGCAAATAAACCAATACTAGGGATGTAAAAGACAATAGCTGTAATTCTAGCATGACCATATTATCTCTTCAAAGATAATTTCACTTAGAGATTAAGATGGTAGAGGGCATATTCCATGTATTTTTGAAACTTCCCCAAAACATTAGTAAAATGACTTTTTAACTTGAAAATCTTTCCTGAAGTTCTAAAAAGATGGGGGTGCGAGGAATGCAAATTTTGAATCCAAGAAATAAACCAGTGAAAAATAGCTAAGTGAGTGAGTCTGAGAAATCTGTGTTCCAAGCAGTGCACGGGAATACGGGGAACCAAAAGGACGCATCCCAGAGAATTACCAGGAAGGGAAAAGGAAGGGAGGGAGAGGCCTGGGGCTAGTGGCGCCGACATGGCCTCGTCTGGACAGCGAGTCGGCTCCTGGCTCTCCTCCCCACCCACGGCCCCTCCCCTACCTCTGCTGGGGTCTGGGGATGCAGCTTCCAGATTTGGCAAAACTGAGATGTGGGCACCATATGCAAAAGACTAAGGCTTAACCTGGCAGGAAACCTTCCCCTTTTAGGCGAGAGAGGAGAAGATAGTCTTCTGGGGAATCAGCCAACCAAAGAGAAAACATCTAAATGCACCCGAGTCTCCAAGGTGATGAGTTCCCACAGAATGGGCCATCCACGTGTCCTTGCAGCAAAATCCAGATTCCATGCGTTGACCCTGCAAAGCTTCCAAACAGGCTGCACCGTGAGCCATCAGCCCAGGAGTGTCAAGTGGAGGAAAAGTTTCCCATGTGGGAGACAGCGGCCAGAGCTACAGAGCCGCGCACCATGGAGGGAACGAGGACTTTCCAGCCAGCAGAAACTTTCCCCAAAGTCATCGTATACCCCAGAGAAATAAGAAAAATGTTGCAATAATAAAACCAGAACAGCATGCTATCTGTAACACACGAGGAAATTCAGAGAACAGTAACAAAACAGTGATTGGAAATTAAAAACATGGCAGTCAAAATGAAAAACCCCAGAGAAAGTCTGCAAGAGAAAATCAAAACAATCTCACGGTGAGGCGAACTCACAAAAAGTACGCAGAGATAAAGGGGAAGCAGTGAAAAATAAAGCAATCGAATTAGAAGATCCGTTCAGAAGGCCCAACACCCCAATAACGGACGTTACAGATGAGAAAAGTCAAAATACATTAAGCAAATAGAAGAGATTAAATCAACAACAACAATAAAAATCAAGAAAATTTCTCAGAAATAAAGGGTGTGGGTTGATGGATTAAAAAGGCCCTGTAGATATCTAGCGCAGGAATGAGAAGAAACCCACACCAAGGGTCCTCACATGAAGCTGGGCAACAGAGGAGAGATCTTGCTGTAATCTTACTTGCAGAAAAGTTGGCTCAAAGGGTGGAATCAACAAGGCTTTGGGTTTCTCAACAGCACCAAAGACAGTGATATGCCTTTTTTGAGTCAGAAGGAAAACAGTTTCCAACCAGAATTCTTTACCCAGCCAAACCCTTCAGTATGTTTTGATAGTCACAATAAAATAAAATATGTAGAAAAAGATAAAAACCACTTTGGACAGGCAGACTCTAAAGCCATTGCTTCCCTGGAGTGTTTTCCTGGGAGGCTTGGGAGGTCGTGACCACCCGGCCGAGAGCAGGAGCCCCCCGAGGGCTCAGGGACCGGACGTGCAGTGCAGACTGTGGCCGCCACCCTCGGAGGCAGCTGAGGGCCTCTGTGTGGACAGCCGTCCACCAGACGCAGAGGTCACCATGCCCGGATTGGAGGGCATCCCTGTCAATGGGCACGTGGAGGTTCACCCGGGGGCCTCACCCCGACCGTGTCAGCGTCTGACCCAAGCTCTGTGCACCCGAACTGCAGCCGGGGGTCCTCCTCTGTGCATTCCTCGGCTGCGTGCATGGCTCATCTCCTGGGATTCTGGGCATCTGAGGGCGCGCACCCCACTGCACAGCCGGCGCTGCTCGGGGCGCATCCCGGGCGCTGGAGGAGGATGGCGCAGTCAGCACCGCTGTGGCTCTGACTNGCCGGGGGTCCTCCTCTGTGCATTCCTCGGCTGCGTGCATGGCTCATCTCCTGGGATTCTGGGCATCTGAGGGCGCGCACCCCACTGCACAGCCGGCGCTGCTCGGGGCGCATCCCGGGCGCTGGAGGAGGATGGCGCAGTCAGCACCGCTGTGGCTCTGACTGTGGCCGTGCTGCTCCCAGGCACCAGCTCCTGGCCGCACTACAGACCCTGCAGGGCCCCGCCTCACTCTCACCTGCTCAGGGCACTCGGCGGAGGGCCGCACTAACTCTGCAGGGAGCCAGGCTTCCCCGCACGCTCTGCTGAGCTCGTTTTCCCTGGGTGCCTTTCCTCTGCGGTGGCCACGGTGCTCCGACCTTTAAACTTAGCTCCCTGACTCTCACTGTAAACCCAGTGACAGAGGTACAGACATGTTCTTAGCTTACAAACTCTTAAAAATGTAAGAATGTGATTTCCACAAAGTCAGGGAGATGATGGCTCTGGGGAGAGGGCGGGAGAAGAAAAGACTAGGGTGAGGTTGTGGCGGCTTCATCAGGCTGGGGAGGCTCCGACTCTTCACAGAAATGCTGGAAGGATGTGTGTTTCCCGTGTTACTGCTGTTCACCTGCGTCGTTGAATGAATGATGTAATACATCTCACAGTAGAGACATTAAAGATGAGAGAACTCTACAAACACATCTGTCCTGATAAATGTGCAAACTTAAGTCGACTTGAAAAGTGTCTGATAAAGTATAACTTCCCAAAAATGACCCGCAAAGAAACAGGAAGCCTAAAAAGACCTTTAAGAGTTAAAGAAATTGCACTGGTATTTTAAAGGCCATCTAGCTCATATTTTCAATTTAAAAACAGGCACAGATAGTTTTATGGGTGAATTCTACCAAATAGTCAATGAACAGAAATCATTCCAATTTCAAAAAGAATCGTCCAGACAATAAAAAATGAAAGAACTCTTTTTATGAGGTATCATCTTGATCCCAAGTCAGTGAAGGACAGTATAAGAGAAGCGTAGGTCAATATAATTTATGAGCATAGATTTAAAAATCAATCAAAGTGTTAACAATTCAAATGCGGTAACTATTAAAAATCACTCACGATCAAACTGAGTTTTCTTAGGAATAAGAAGATGGGTTGATACCACATGTATAATTCACCACTTAAAAACATACAGTTATGAGAATAGAGGCTAGAAGTGCATTTAAAAAATTTAACCTCATTTTTGATGAAAGCTCTGAAAAAGCTATGAATAGGAGAGTGCTTCCTAAAGTTGATACAGGTTATCTATAAAAATGGACCACAGACATCATACTTCAGTATAAAACTCCTAGACACACTCTCTTTAAAATCTGGGACAAGTTAAGAGTGTTTCAGTTTGGTGGAGTAAAGCAAGATACATAGTGAAAGATTTAAGAGGGAAACTGTGACACCATGGCCACACAGTTTTGTGGCATCAACAGACGTGTTATTCAGAATAAGCTTCTCAAGGTTGCTTTCTGTAAAACCTAAAGGAATGAACACTCAGTAGATGAAAACCTGTTGAGGAGAAAATAACACAACGACGATGAAAGACAATCAGAAGATCTAAATAAATATTTAAATAAACGTTGTGCTCATGGATGTAAAGTCTCAAGACTATACAATGCCACATTCATGAAGTTCAATGCACGTCTCACTGACATTCTAATATTTTTGGTAGAACTAGACAAAGAGCATTTAAAAACTTTATATTTGGATATGCAGTGCTTATAACAGTTGATATTTACAGGGCATAAATGTGACACTTACAAAATACATATTTATTTCAAATCAATACTGTACAGTCACCACGATAGATCATGCAATAGGCCATCAAACAGGCTCAATTTCAAAGGGCTGAAGTCATGCAGAATACTTTCTTTGGCCACAATGCAACTAATTTAGACCTCAGTAACCCTGAAATATCTAGAAAATCCCCAAATATTTAGAAGCTAAATAACCCATTTCTGAGCAATCCATGGGTCAAAAATAAATAACCAAGCAAGTTAGAGAAATACTCTGAATAGGGCAATAAGGAAAACGCAACAGACCCACACATGTGCGATGCAGCAGGACCAACTCTGGGAGGGGGATTCACAACTTTAATTGCTTCCATTAGAAGAGAAGGGAATCCCAAATGAGGCAAGGGTGGTGAGGAAGGGCCAGAGGCAGCTTTGGGTCTGGCGGGCACGTCCCTTACCTTGATTGTGGATGTTGGGAGCTGAGTTGTGCCCCTCAAAACGGCTATGTTGAATCCCCAACCCCCAACGTGGTGGTCCTTGGAGGTGGAGCCTTTGGGAGGTATTCAGGGTTGGATGAAGTCAAGGGGGTGGGGCCCTGGTCCTACGGGATTGCTGACTTTCTAGGAAGAGACACCCTGTCTCCCTGTCTCTCTCCATCTCTCCCTCTCTGTCTCCCTCCCCTCTTCCCCGCCACCCTGTGAGTTCACAGAGGCAGTCACCTGTAACCCAGGGGGAGCGCCCTCCCCAGGAGCCCAAGCAACCAGCACCTCCATCCTGGACTGTCCAGCCTCCAGGATGGTGAGAGATTAGCCTCCTCCCCCATTATTTAAGCCACCCTGCCCGTGGTTTGTTGTTACCTCAGCCAGAGCAGACTGAGATGGGGCGATGGTTTCGATGGTGTGCATACATGTCAAGACGCTGACATGTTCCACGGTCGTATGCTTCAAATGTGTGCAGTTAATTGCACATCCATCATAACTCTGTGTGGGCTTCCCTGATAGCTCAGTTGGTAAAGAATCTGCCTGCAATGCTGAGGACAGAGGTTTAATCCTTGGGTTGGGAAGATCCCCCGGAGAAGGGAAAGGCTACCCACTGGGGAGCGTCTCATGGACTTTCTCTGGTTTCTTAAGGAGGAAGCTGATGTCAGTCACTTCAGACTTTCCCCCTTCCTGATATACTCTTTTAAAGCATTGTACTGGCTACATGGGAGAGATTTTCAGTGTAGTGTGTTTTAATTTTCATTCAAGTCAAAATATTTAGATTAATTTAATTAAACATGCTAAGTTCACAGTTTTTCTTATCTCCTGGGTTGTTTAGAAGGTATTTCCAAGTATTGGGGAATTTTCCAGATATCGTTTTGTGATTGATTTCTAACTTAATTCAGTTGTGGTCAGAGAGCACGTATTATATGATTTTCATGTCCTGAAATTTTTTGAGATTTGCTTTTTCTCCAACATTTGGTCTGTCTTGGAGCATCTTCCATGTGTCCTGAAGAGAGTGTGAGTAAAGTTAGTTCATTAGAATGTCCAAAGTTGACAAAGACTGATCAGACATGTACAACTACTTTTGAACAGAGTTTAGTAATTTGAGAAAATATAGGCACACAGCCCTACCATGGGTCCTGGCACTTGTAGGGGCCATCCTGTTGGTGGAATGGTCTAGAAGTGTAATTAGGTACTGGCTGCTCTTATTTGAGTCATCCATGGCCTTACTGATTTTGTGTTTCTTTCATCAGTTACTGATGGCAAAATAATGATATCTCCATTTCTAATGGTTCAGTTCAGTTCAGTCGCTCAGTCGTGTCCGACTCTTTGCGACCCCATGAATCGCAGCACGCCAGGCCTCCCTGTCCATCACCAACTCCCGGAGTTCACTCAGACTCACGTCCATCGAGTCAGTGATGCCATCCAGCCATCTCATCCTCTGTCGTCCCCTTCTCCTCCTGCCCCCAATCCCTCCCAGCATCAGAGTCTTTTCCAATGAGTCAACTCTTCGCATGAGGTGGCCAAAGTACTGGAGTTTCAGCTTCAGCATCATTCCTTCCAAAGAAATCCCAGGGCTGATCTCCTTCCGAATGGACTGGTTGGACCTCCTTCTAATGGTTACCGTCTCTGAATTTCCCTTCGGTTCTGACCATTTTGTTTCATGTGCTGTGTCTTCATTTTCAGGCACATATGCATCTAGAATCATTTTATTTTTCTGGTATACTGACACTGTCATTATTGAGTGGCCCCTTTCACAGTATTGCTCCTCGTCAGAGGCTCCGTCTCGTCTATCTTTACTCGTAACCCCTCCCGATCTCTCGCGCCTGCTGTCTGGGTGGCACAAGGTGTCCGTTCTTGCACTGCGTGTGTTTTCGTCTTAGGGTTTGTCTGCGTAGAGCACACGTTTTGTTCTTCTGTTCTATCCCGTCTGGCCTCCCGTGGCTTGTCATTGGAGCGCATCTGTTTGCGCGCAGCTGCTGGTGGGCTTGGGTTTGGGGCCGGCTCACTGCCTTTCCCACGTCCTCAGCTCCTGTTTCTTTCTACAGCCTCCGCTTCCTGCCTTCCTGGGCTGACCGCATGTCATTAGCACACCGCTTCCCCTCCACTTTCAACTTTCTAGGCAACACTCTGCTTTCAGCAGTTGCACAATGGATTATAGTATGTTATCACACCTAATTTAAGATTAATATTAAGTGACTTCTGAAAAAAAAGGAACTTTGTAACAGAATATTTTCTATCTGCAATGATCATCTTTTGGGCTATATGCCTTTATACAAGACAAGTAAAACCTCTGTACGTTTGAAACCGAAAAAAATGTATTTTAAAGAAGTTACGAAATTGTGTGCACACTGCTGTCATTTGTATTTATATGATACTTGACCGTTTCTTGTACTGCAAGGCTACTGGCAGGGAATTTTCTTGGCTTTATTTTACTGGAAATGTCTTTATTTCACATTCTATTTTGAGGGATAGTTTTTCTGGAAGTACACTGTTTGCTTGGTAGATTTTTTTTTTCTCCTGGATGCTTCTGATGTGACTCTGCAGTGTCTGACCTCCACGTTGGTTTTCTGTTTGCTTTTTTTAAAAATAGAATTATAGTTGATTTTCAGACCAGTTTCAGGTGTACACCAAAGTCATTGTGTTATACATAAATACACAGATGTTTATAAATCTATTCTATTTCAGACTCTTCCCTTACAGGTTGTTACAAAGTACTGAGGATAGCTGCCTGTGCTACTCAGCGGGCCCTTGCTGGTCATGGATCCTGCATTTAGCAATGTGTGCGTGATGCCCCGCCCCCCTGCTCGCCTGGCCCCTCCCTCCTTAGGAATGTGTGCGTGATGCCCCGCCCCCTGCTCGCCTGGGCCCTCCCCCCTTAGGAAAGTGTGCGTGATGCCCCGCCCCCTGCTCGCCTGGCCCCTCCCCCCTTAACCAGCCTGGAGTGGAGAGGAGATGTGTATAAGAGACAGCGCCTGGGCCCTCCCCCCTTAGGAAAGTGTGCGTGATGCCCCGCCCCCTGGCTTGCCTCGCCCCTCCCCCCTTTCCCCGCTGGTAGCCCTGGTCTGGTTTCTGCGTCTGCGAGTCTGTTTCTGTTTTGCAAATTGCTTCATTTCTGCCATATTTTAGACCCCATGGGTAAGTGACGTTGTACAATGCCTGTCTTTCTCTGACTGACTTCACCTGTCATGATGATCTCTGAGTCCCTCCGTGTTGCTGCAAATGGCACCGTTTCCTTCTCGTTCGTGGCCGAGTAACATTCCCGTGTATACACACGCGTGCAGCGCGTCTCCTCGCCCACTCCTCTGCCCGTGGCCCCTGGCCTCTGGCAGGGCGTCAGCCACGCATCCGAGCACCGTCACCTCTGTGGATCGGGCTGCCTTCTCTTGCTATTTTCAAGGGCGTCTCCTACTGTCTGTCTTTCAGAGGGCTGACTAACACGTTCTTCGCCGTGGTTTCTTGTGTTTGTTCCACTTTGGGTTGTTGGCCCGAAGGCTCAGTATAGTCACGCTTTCTCCAGATGGGGGAGGCCCTGGCCAGCCTTCCTACGAATGCTGCTTCTCCACCACGTTCCCGCCTCTCCTTCCAGGGGCCTGCGTCTGCCTCTGCTGGACGGTTTCATATCCTCCCCAGAGGTCTCTGAGGCTCCCCAGTCTCCGTCCGTATTTCTGTCCATTCTTCGGACTGACTCACTTTTGCTGGCCCGTCTCCAGCTTGCTCCTCTGTTGGCTGCCAGCTGCTAGTGAGCCCATAGGGGCAATTTTTCGCTTTATTTCCTAATATTGTACTTTTCAGCCCCAGAGCTACCATTCTGAGATGTCGTCGTGGCTTTCTTTGTTGACCTGCTCTACCTCTCTGCTCACTGATGCGTGGCATGGCGTGCACGCGCAGTCATGTCCAGCTCTTTGAGACCCCAGGCTCCTTTGTCCATGAGATTTTTCCAGGCAAGAATACTGGAGTGGGCTGTCATTTCCTCCTCCAGGGGATCTTCCCAACCGGGGATCGAACCCTTGTCTCTTGCCTCTGCTGCATCGGCAGGCGGGTTCTTCACCAGCTGAGCCACAGGGCCAGCGCCCTGACACCACATTGTCTTTTAATTATTTAACGTCTTCATAAGAGCTCTTGGAAGTCTCTGATAAATCCAGCAGTAGGCTGGTTCTGAGATGATGTCTATGTGTAAACTTCTTTCCTGAGTATAAATCACACATTCCTGCTTCTTTGCACATCTGATAAATTTTGGGGGAAAGCTCAAAGTAGTATGTCGTGGGCACTCTGAAACGTCTGTTATTTTTTGAGGGTTGTTGCTTTGTGTTACACTGGGCAATTATTTTGCCTGCACGCAGACTGTGAAATCTGTCTTCCCTGAAGTGAGGAGCAGCTGATGCTTCTGCTTCAAGCTCTTGTTTTCTGGGTTTGTTTTGTGTTCTTTGGTTTCAGCTCTGCTCACTTTAAATCCTGACTCCACGTGTGTGTCTAGTGCTCAGCTGAGGATCTAGGCAGAGTTCCCCAAGGTTTGGGGGCTTGCCCACTTTCTGGGTCTTAGGTTTCTATCTTCCTTGGTCACCCTGTGCTCCTCCTTCTGATGCCTCAAGCTGGAGCGTCTCCTCTCGCAGCGGCCTGGACCGTGCAGGTTGGAGAGTGTCCTTTATCAAAGGCACAGCCTTCCCATCTGTCATCACAAGCCTTTGTCTCCAGTTTCTGCCCCACGGTCCCCTGTTGCATAGTGATCAGCCAGGAACACATGCAAACTGGACCCTCAGTCCTGGATCTGGCCCCATCTGTGTCCCCTGCTCACAGACGCGCTCTTCCTCCACGCTTCCTGCTGCCTGCCGCTCCGCTCCGTCACCTGCTGCCGTACCCTCCGAGGCTGTGCGTTTTCACCGCCGCAGCTGGGGTTGGGAGTAGCCCCAGGAAGAGAGCCGTGAAGTTGCAGTTTTTACCTGATGAGCAGCAATCTTCCAAAAGTAAACCCTCCCCGTTTCTTCCTGCCTCTATTCAGTGTCTTCAGAGTGCTGAGTTGGAGAACTGGGTTCAGGTTTTGTGGTTGTTTCTTGGAAAGAGTTGCCAACCTTACCATTCTCCAGTAACCAGCATCCCACCTCCCTGATCCTTCTTCCTTCCTGAACCTCCAAGATTCTGGCCAGTGATCTGCTGGGGCCCTTCTCCTAAGGCCTGGGAGGGTGATCTCCTCTTCAAATTCCTCGTTCAGACAGGTTGGCATCCCCTTTATGGAAGAGGAAATGTTTGAACAGGGCCCAGGAGATGATGCTTTGAATAGGCGTCCTTTTTCCGCTGGGCATCTGCAGCGCGTGGTGGTGACCCTGTGGGTGTGGCCGTGGACTGTCCAGCACATGTCCTGCCTGTGCCCTGCAGGGGCGGGGTGCCGGCCAGGGCTGGTGCCAGGAGAGGCCACGTCATGTCACAACTGGGATGCCACCATAGGGAAGGTCATCACCCAGGGCAGGGTCTGCAGGCGTGTGCAGTGGGTAGAGACGATGCTGGGCATGGTGCCTGTATGAGCCTCATGGAGCAGAGGGCAGGTCTAGACCCGATTCTCAAAGCACCTGAGTTTCGGAAAGGAGGGCAGAGCTGAGCTCCAAACCTCCAGTTTCCCCCGTCCTAACAGGAGGCTATTCTGGTTCAAGCCTTCATCCCAACCAGGTCGGGACAACTTAGGCTGTGATGGGCCCTGAGCCCCGCGTCCAGCAGTGCGCTCCCCACATCCCGTGGCCCAGTGGAGGCAACATTTACCCGTCTGCTTGCGGGGGTCGTCTCCCCCTCCCCTCACCCTGAAGCAGAGCACCTGCTCTGTTCCCTGCTGCCCCCGCCCCAGGCTCGTCCCGCGCTGGGGGGGCTGCGGCGAAAGCTCAGGTGAGCGAGTGCGGGAGGGGGTCTCCCCGGGAGCCGGGGAGGGCTAGACTTGCCCAGGCGGCGCCTGGGCGAGCTGGGGGCTGGGAGCCGTGGTCACAGCCCTCGGTTCCCGTACTCCTGTTCCCTACAGCACCTTCCCTTTTAACACGTTTTTTTCTCTGTTTTTTTTGGAAAACCACAGTTCACCTGGAGCCCACACCTGACACTGCCTCCGTGCTCCAGGGTGGACACTGCCGTTAGACGTTTCTGGGCCCCCAGACGCCCCTCCCCTGTGCCTGCTGGACTGTGGGGCTCGTGTCTGGGGGACGTCTCTGATGGGGTGCGTGGCTGAGTAGAGGGGTATCTCTGCAGAAGGACGCTGGGCTTGGCCCTGCCCCACACTGTGCCAGGTGGAAAGCACCCTCCTGTCGCTGAGGAAACTGCTCCCCCGAGCCAGGACCCTCCTCCTGCAGATATCAGCTGGGGCCAGACACAGACATCCGAGCTCTGACACACACCGTGGACACTCCCACGAACATACGTGTGTGTGCACACACAGAGACATTCACACACACACATGCACACAGACACACATGCACACACACACACAGAGACATTCACACACACAGACACACACACAGACATTCACACACACACAGACACACAGAGACACATTCACACACATGTGCACACACACATAGACATTCACACACAGACGCAGACACACACACAGACACAGACACACACACAGACACATCCTGGGATCAAATAGAGTCTGGAAAGCTAACTGGGAAAACAGAAATTTCTTTGACCATCTGGCAAAGCAGGATCCCATTAACAGACAGCCCAGTTTAGCATCTGAGCACAACCCTCGCCCACTGCTGTGGAGTATCCGCATTTGTATTGCCCTCCCCCAGGCGAGTGTATCCCTGGAGCCTCACCGGAAGAGCCCCCTGGACAGCACTGACCAGCATGGGGGAGGAGCTGTCCCGCTGCCCCCCAGGGAGCTCCGCTCAGCCCCTCGCGCCCCCCCCAGCCCTGCCCTGCAGGAGACTGCGGCCCCTCCTGGATGCAGAGTGCACGCCTGCCAGTGGTCTCTGGGGGGCAGTCAGGGTGCTTGCTGTCATTGCTGTAGCTAATGTTTCTTATCTTCTTGTGAAAAGAGTATTTGCACGTAAGGGGATGGAGCAGGGCTGAGAGGGTCTGGGGATCCCCACACGGAGGAGCCTGAGCGTCTACCTTGCTGACCCCCACCAGGGTGCACCCTGCCAAAGCCCGCAACACCGACTACTTCCCCCAAGGGGGGAAGGGAGGCCTGGGGCCTCCTCAGGCTGCAGCTCACCCCCAGATGATTGAAGGGCTCTCGCAGTCATAATTAAGGGGAAGTTTATGAACCCCAAGCAGAAAAGTAAGTTTAATTATTTGCAAGTCAGAAGCTCCTTCTCTCTGGGTGACTTATGACGGCCAGCCTCCAGCCTTGGGGATGAGATCGGTTCCGTTTTAGGCATTAAATTGATAACTTGACCAAATCGATTTCATTAGCGGCTCTGTCATATCCGCAGTTACTGATGGGCGCTCGGCCCTGGGAGCTGACCACAGCCCTCTGAAAGTGGGAGGAGGCGGCGGCTCCATAGAGCTGGCGGCCTGTGTGGAGACAGTCCTTCTGCCGGGACCCGCGCTCATCGCCGGATCTGCCCTCTGCCTCCGGGTCTCCTGGGACTGCTCCTTTCTACCGAGGTCCTCCGGCCTCCTCCCTCCACCTGCCAGGCTGCACAGGGGGCAGGGCCCCCTTCCGTGTCCGTGGCCCGGGAGTCCCGGGCATGGGCTTTTGGCCCCGCCCGGCGTGGCCCCACCCACCCGAGCCAGTCAGATGGTCCCACAGTGGTCTGTGGGTCCCAGCGCGTTAGCTGACCCACACACGACGTGGCGTTTCTGGGACGAGATGGGGCTGGCGCACGGGGCCATGGCCCCCACGTGGGCTGGGCTGGTCCACGTCGCTCAGAAGGGAACCCAGGCCATCCGTCTGTCCAGCTCGGTGAGGCCTCGTCCCTCAGAAAGGCCCCGGGGGCCCTCACCGATGGGGCCCGGGGTGGGAGGGGCAGCCGGGCCGTCCCTGGCATTGGGGGCTGGGCCTGGACGTTCCCATCGGGTCACCTGTCACTCGGGGGCGGGCTTTGCCCCAGGGTTTGCAGCCAACCTCTGCCTGAGGGCTGGCCCTGCCAGGGCCCGGCCAGTCAGACTGAGCGTCACCTGGAAGGTGCCTTGGGGCGACCCTCCTCCCCCCTCTCCTAGGAGCGTTGGGGTCCCAGTGGTGGCCACAGGCTCAGCAGGCGTCTCGGCGTCTCCTTGGCAACAGGAGCGTTTCTGTCCTCGTCTGTCTTCCTGCAAGAGAGGCCAGGCTCAAACAGGAGGGCTGCGCTGTGGCGGCTGTGTGAGAGGTACCATCTCCATGCTCAGAGAGGCTCATGACCAAAACGCGCCCCTGGACCGGATCTGGTGCTCAGCCAGCCTGGCATCGGGATCCCGTGTGCAGCCTCCGAAGGCCCGTCTTAGCCGGAGTCCTGCCGTGTCAGTCTCAGGGCACCCACCTTCGCCGACAGGAGCCCCAGCCCCACTGTGTCCAGGCCCAGCCTCTGTCCACTCTGCTGCTTGGCTGTAGATCCCCCGCTGTCCGTCCGCTCTGCTGGGAGTGGAACCTGGCCTCCCCTGTTGCAGAGGTCCTCCGTGGAATCTTCCTGACCGTTTCCACACGCCTCAGAGTGAAAGTGTTCTTTGCTCACTCGTGTCCGACTCTTTGAGACCCCATGGACTGTAGCCCACCAGGCTCCTCTGTCCATGGGATTTCCCAGACAAAAATCCTGGAGTGGGTTGCCATTTCCTTCTCCCGGGGATCTTCCCGACCCAGGGATCGAACCTCGGTCTCCTGCATTGCAGGTGGATACTTCACCATCTGAGCCACGAGGGGAGAGTGACTTTTCCTTAGCGCTCGACCTCTGCGGAGCTGAGGTGCTGTGAGGCGCGGACACCTCCCCGTTTGGGTTCCTTTCTCGCCTCCCAGGCTCACTCCCAGTCTTTACCACGGGACCAGATGGTGCAGCGGGCCTGGATGGCCAACTTCTGGGCTCCTCCTGCCCTGGAATAAAGCCTCTCCTGGCGAGGGGCCCCCAGGGATGATGGGCCAGCGGCATCACAGGCGGGCCCGCTGGGGGCCGCCCCAGCAGCAGGGCCCCTGCACCCCCACCAGGAAGGGGGTGGGGTTCCTCCCTGCGGTGCTGGCGGAAGGAGTAAATGAGGTGACATCCATAAAAGCAGAAAACAAATGTGGTTATTATTTTAAAGCAATTCCATGACCCTGGGCGCAGGAGAAGAAATAAAAGATAATTTAAGATTCAGTGTGTCCCCTAAGGAAGCCAGGGACTAAATGGAGAAGATACATGACCAGGAGGCCAGCTGGCCGGCCAGAAGGGCGCACGCGGGTCCTCCGGGGCAATGAGAGCAGGGAGCCCACCCCCACCTTCAGGAGGGACGCCCGATGCCCAGGCCGGGAAGAGTGGAGGGGTGACGGCCTGTGTGTTGGGTGATCAGGCCCTGCCTTGGAGGTCTCGAGCGTGGCTGAGAGACAGAAGGACAGAGGGACGTCTGAATCAGGCCAGGGCTGGGAGCTCCGACCCGACCGGTGGAGCTGGGGACGCAGGGCAGCGTCTGTGAAGCTCCGCACGCGCTTCCTGGTCTAGGAGCTGCCGGGTCCCTTGTCCGCGTGACAGGACCCCCGGGGCAGGACACAGGGTATGAGCGATCCCCGTGGGATGGGGGCATCTTAGTAGGGGGCGGCCAGCAAGTACTGGTGCAGGGTGAAGAGTGCCAGTGGGCAAACACGAGGACGTGTCCTGGGAGGGCAGGCTGCCGTCCTGCGGGCCTGGAGCTGCGCTGAGAGGCCCGGACACCCGTTCCAGCCCCTCTCCTTGTGCCCCCTCCCTGGGGCCCCTGAGCCCACTTCCTCCCACTCCTGTCTGCCCTCTCTCGCCCCTCCCCGAGCGCCCACCACCCCCATCTCCGCCGGGAGCCCCTTCCGCAGCCTGGGGCTGCCTCTCCCTGGGCTGGGCTGACCCAGCCACGCGGGGAGCCTCCTGGGCCCTGAAGTGGGCCCTCTCGGCGGCACTCGGGTGCTGTCACCCAGGTTCTGCTGGGGACACCGGGCCCACTCAGGCCAGCAGGACAAGAGGCGGCTCCCACTCTTCTTGCTGAGCCCAGCACCCCGGGAACCTCTGGGAACCTCCTGAGCCTCACCTCCACAGAGGGTTTCAACAGAAGCACACTCGGGTGGGCGACAGCCTCCCTGGGCGATGGTGCGTGACTTGGACCCCTGACCTAGGAAGTGCTCAGCACACGAGGGTGACCGTGAAAACAGGCACATGTGCACACACACACACACGCGCGCGTGTGCACACACTCCCTACACAGGCACATACACTGGTCCTGGCTGGCTGGTCCAGGAACCGACCGTGGAGGGCGAGCCTGATGGCTGTAGAGACAGCCACAGCGCGATCGGCTTAAGAAGCCCTGCCCTGCCCCTGACCCGGAACCTCACCTGCCCCTGCAGGCAGGTGCCCCCAGGACCCCCATCACCCGCAGCTTGCTTCACTCCTTCCAGGAGGCGGGGCTACAGGCCGACAGGCAGCGGTGGCACCGGGCTCCGAGAGATGGCGCAGTGTCGGTGGCCCTGACTCACGGAGTCACCCCTAAATCAGCACCCGCCCTCCTGTTCTCTCAGGCTGCCAGGCGCCAGGTGATTCACGTGCTCCTCCTCCTTGCTCTCCAGGAACCCGGTGAGCTCGGCCAGACTCCCTTCACTCCACCAATGGGAAAGCCGAGGCCCAGAGCGCAGGCGCATCCAGGTTGTGCGGAAGCCGGGACAGGACCCACTCCTGACACACAGCGGGGTGGCCTCCGCAGCCCAGCGTCGTGTCCCTGCAGAGCACGGCCCTCCAGCAAGGCTGTCCTGCAGGGGCTGGAGAGCAGTCCTTCCCCTCCTGGGGACAGCGTCCATGCCTGCCCAGCCTCAGGTCACAGCCTGGCTGGGACTGGGCCCCTTGGGGGGAGTGTGTGACCGTCTCCCACATGGGGAGGTGGACCTCACTTCCTTTCTGCACCCTGCAGCCCTGCAGGTGGGCAGCAGGGAGGCCTATCGAATTTGGTGGGTCAGGAAACTGAGGCCAGGAGCTCAAGTCAGCAGATGACAGATGCAGACCTGTCATGGAACAGCCAGACTTGGCCCAGCCTGGAGTGGAGAGGGCAGAGAGGGGCGTGGCCAGACCAGAGGGGCGTGGCCAGACCAGGGAGGCGTGATCACGTCAGGGGAGGCGTGGCTGGGGCAGAGGGGCGTGGCCAGACCAGGGAGGCGTGGCCGGGCCAGAGGGGGCGTGGCCCTCTCTGGGAGGCGGAGGCGGAGGCGGAGGCGGAGGCGGGAGGCGGAGGCGGAGGCGGAGGCGGACGATAAAATTACAATGTTGTAAGGAACAGATATGCATGGAAAAAAGATGAGATAGAAAGTGCTTTGTTAGGTTTCATTGGTGGGAAGACTTTTTTTCTGTGTGTTTTCTCTTTATTTTTGTTTTATTGAGATCATTCACATACTATAAAATTTACCCTTTTCCTGACAAGTGATTTTAATTTTGTTCATTTTGCTTTCTTATACTTTTCCAGATTTCAAGGGCAAACCTGTAAGACTTTGGTAACTATAAAAAGGGAAACATTTTTAAAAATGTCCTTTATAACAGAAGATGTTGGGGAAAGTATCCTGATTTCAGTAGCTTGTTGGGAAATTTTAATTTTCTTAGTTAAAAAATACCTCAAAAATTGCTTAGCTTTTGGAATAATAAGCCACAGGTTTAGTCCTCCTTTCAGAGGATATTAATTAGGTAACTGATTGGAACCAGATGTGAACTCAGCTGTAGAAACAGAGCACCCGTCTCTGCATCCACGTTCGTCCCCTCCTAGGTGCTGATTCCCATTGCCATCTTGTCTGTCCTGGCCCAAACTCTGTATTTCTCTACAGCTCCAGCTTGGCCACTTTCTAGCAAACTCAACTTCCCTGGGCTCGATTTCTTCATCTGTAGAGTACAGATGATAACAGTACCCACCGGATAAGGTGGGGATTGTTGTGAGGATTAAAGAGATAAACATAAAGTGGTGCCCGACAGTCAGCAAATGTTATACAAATGCCAGCGCTGAGTGTGGAATGAGCTGGGGTAGAGAAACAAGCAGAAGGCCGCACTAATGGAGACTGACTAAACCTGTCTCTTATACACATCTGGGGCCAAGAAGATGGGCAGACGTTGCTCCCACGCGGAGGGCTTTGCAGTGGGTTCTGGATGCCTGAGTGTCCCCACATCACGGAGACGCCCTCGCCGGGCACCCTGGCTTGTGGCGGGAGGGTAGAGCCCTGCTGATGGGAAGGTCGGCCTCAGAGAGGTCGGCTGTCCCTGCAGCACCATCCAGCCCACCAGACAGGTACCCGGGCTCTGCTTGGAGATCAGGGTCTGCTTTTATGAACCCTGGCGCTTAAGAAGCTCTTTCTCTTTCCTCTGGCCTCACTATTCTGTTTTCCCCTGCTATGCCCAGAAGGCTCTGGAATAGCGCCGTGTACATGGCTCTGGGTGGGGGAGGTTACTTTCCTCTGGCAGGCACACCCCCTGCCCCTTCCAGCTCATTTCTCCCTGTGCACAGAGGGAGGAGGCGAGGGCTAGTCCCTCTCCCGGTCACACTGCCCCGCCCTCTTGGCCTCTGATGGCCAAGTCCCCCAGCTGCTTTCTGTGGTGTAGTCCCCGGCAGGTCCTATCTGTCATGGATGCCCAGGCCGCCGACAGTGTAGGGCACACCTGGGAGGCCCTGTGGTGGCAGCTAGGCCTGCGTTCTGTCCCTCTTCCTCCCTCCTGTGATGAGCCCGGCTCTGTGCCGGAGGGCGGGGTCTCCTTCACTCCCTGGAGCGGCTCCAAAGGCCAATGAAGCCTCCTTAAATCTAGCACAGACCTCTAGATGCCCACGGCCTGCCCGCCAGGCTGCAGGTCCTAGAGTTGAAATTTTATCAAGAGCAGTTGCAAGCTGACGGTCACAGCCTGCCCCAATTCGGAACACGCCGAAGTCTGCTGTTTGGAGATCCGAGCGGATTTCCGTGGAAAGGGGGGCCTTCAGAGAAGGGTCTCCTTCTGGAGCCCTGAGCAGTGTTCTGCAGCTGGGCCTGGGGGCATGAGCAGAGCCTGGCTCACAGACCCCGGTGGGGGTGAAGGCAGGTGGCTGTCAGCCTTCCCAAGGGCTTGGCCAGGGATGAAGCAGTAGCTGCCGGTCAGGCGCTGCTTGCCCGCCTGGGGCTGGGCGTCAGGGAGCCTCCACGGGGTCCAGAAACGCCTGGAGGGCTCTCGCCTGCACGTGGTCACGGGGCCCGCCTCCCGGGAAGGAGGCCCCGGCACCACTTGTGCCCTGAGCTCTGTCTGCCAGCTACGCCGGCGAAAGCCCCTCCCAGGACACCGCGGCCAGCGAGAAAAAGCCATGCTTATCAAAGGAGTTCCTCTTTATTTTCATAATTTAGCTGAATCAACACAAAATTGAATACTGTAAAACAAGGGGGAAGATGCTGCAACATATCAAACTCCCAGTCTCTGCCCACAGAGGGTGTCTACACCCACTGCCGAAAGCAGCAGGCGCGGGGGAGGCGGTGGGGACGCTGGCAGGCAGGGCAGAGGTGCGCTGGGCTGGGGACCCTCCCAAGGCCTCCCTCTCCACTCCTGGAGGAGCCTGGGGCCAGCCCGGGGCGGAGCAGCACCCCGCGGCCGCCTCCTCTGTGATGAGAAACGCCACCCCCGGCCATCTCTTTCACCCCAGGATACACGTGCCTGTGAATCTGTGGTGACCGAAGGTAACTAAATACTCATGGACGTTGGAATGGGTCTTAAATAAATGGAGTTCCTCTCCTATCTTTAGTCTATGGGTGGCTGGAACAACTTCTATATAGTTTTTTTATAACTTTTTTTTTTAGTAGCATAGACCTAGCATAACACGCCTGTTAATTGGACTCTTAGGTAGTATACTTCAGCTGAAACTCAGGAAGATTAAGGGGCCTGGCGCAGGGTGGCCGGGGGAAGGTAAACATAACTGTCCCTCATCCGTGGGGCCTGGCGACCCCGCCTTGCAGGAGGGACGCGGGAGACGTGGGCTCGGCCCGTCCTCCACCGTCTCCGCCTTCTGGCATGAAGAGTGAGATCACAGAGGGCATCCGACTGGGAAGATGAGGTCGGCTGCCAACTGCCCTCCAGGTCTGCGAACGTGAGAGGGTAAGAAAACAGGAAACAAAACTGGTCGGAACAGGCGTGATTCAAGGACTGGACACGCCCAGGACGGAGGCCCTGGGTGCAGACCATCCAGCCCAGAGCAAGGGAAAGGCCACCGGCCCTTCTGTGTCGCCGACCAGCGAGCCTGTGCCCCCTGGCCCTCAGCCCACTGCTCCCGAGTCCTGCCCCCTCCGCACACTGCGTGCCCCTATGTCTGGGGGTGCAGGTCCCCAACACCCACCCCAGACCCTTTGGGAGGCCCCTGTCCCGGCCTGCCTCTCAGGGACGGCTGGGGCTGCCACATGAATTGTTAAATAGGATTTTCTACAAATATACAACATATAAAAACTGTTAAATATATAACTTTCCGCTTTGCAAAATACATTTAATGATCTCTTTCAAACAAGTGTTACTTTCGCTTTCTTTAATTGCTTTCTGGAGCTAAAGGGCGGTCAGATGAGGCAGCAGTCATGGGAGACCCAACATGCTCTTGCGGATCCTGGATTGTCCCGCTATCTGAATGGGGCGGCGAGAGGCGCGTCGAACTGGTTAAAACAGAAAGTGATTTTAGTAGAAGGTCCACCTAAGTACAGAGGAGCAGGTGTGCGCGGCGGGCTGTGGTCCCCGGCAGGCGTGCCCGCGGGGTCCGCGTGGGGACATCACGGGCCACGTGTCCTCTGGCCACGTCCTCCGGCCACGCGGGGCGGGGGCGGGGCCCGCAGTGTTCGTGGGGCGGGGCCGCCCGGGCACGTCTCTGCCCCCGTGTACCCCCCGTCGAACCCAGGGACTCGGATGGTGAGGGCGAGTCCACGTGAAAATAGATTTTGCTCTTTGGTCTATTGAATATACTGAAAGGATAAGAAAATAAAAGCAATTCGGACAGTCTGGGGCTCGAGGAGAGGCCACGTCTGCGTCCGAGACTCAGTCCTCCCGGGACCCGGCGCTGTCCTCCACTCTTGGGCTGGCAGGGCTGCAGCCTCGTCCTCCTCCTTCTCCGAGTCCACTCCGGGAGGGCGGCCAGGCCAGGCTCCAGGGGTGCCCGGCGACGCGGCCCCGCGGTGTGTGCCCGGCCCGAGTCCTGGGGGAGGCCGGACAGACTCAGTGCGGGCGGCCGAGGGAGCAGGCTGTCCTTGACAGGCTAGAGAAATGGAGCGTGGGCAGATGGTGGCGGGCAGGTGGCGTCCACGACGGGCCGAGGACCGTGGCCGAGCTGTGGACTCTCCAAGGAGCCGGAGCCACTCCTGGGGCCCCTCTGGGGCTGTGTTTGTCAGGAGACCTGAGAAGCAGAGAGAGGAGAGCCGTCAGCCTCCACACACACCAAGGGTCCCCGTCGGGAACGGCAGGAGCCCGGGGACCCCGCGAGGCTGGCTTCTCCCAGACAACGTGCTCGAAAGACGCCAGCAGACCTTGTTGAGGACAAAAACTAGTTTTCAGAGCCAAACTGGAGGAGAAAGCTATGCTCGTCACAAGAAGTCCCTGGGAACAGCCCCTTCCTCCGGGTGGGGCCCCGCCTCCCACCCTTGGCCGTGACGAGGGAACATGCCGGAACTCTCGGCTGCTGGCATGAACTGCCTGTCCTCCGCCCTGTGCCGGCCAGGTCCTTGGGTCTGGGCGGCACTGACCTCTTTCTTTAACCGTGTACACAGCAGGTGCTGCATAATTGCACAGAGGAGAGCGCTGGAAACAAGGGTGCCTCACCCCGACAGAGCCCCGGGCAGGACGCAGAGATGGGGTGTGCGCGCTGGATGATGGGTGCACGGCCCCCCGGGCAGCACTGGGGTGTCTCGGGGAACACGACAGAACAGGCCAGGTCAGCGCCATGAGGGGAAAGGGGTCCCCAGCCTCCGCTCTGCAGCGGGAGCGTCATGGGCGAGACAGTGGACAGAGGATGGGGGTGGAGGCTTCCCCGGGGCACCCCCGCAGCCTCCCGCCCAGTGTCCACGCCCACGCCGGGCCCACCCACTCGGCAGCACGGGGCCTCCCAGGGGCTGCAGGAGCAGGACTGGTGTGGGACCCCAGGGCTGTGGGCACGTGCCTGAGTGATAGGTGCCCCCGAGGGGGCTCCACGCGCCGCTGGAGAGGGGGATGAGCACAAGGGCAGGCAGCGGGGGAGACGCTTGGAGCCCCTCTGTCTCCACTGACTGAGGCCCAGTCCAGGAGGGGCGGGGAGCAGGGCCAGGGTGGGACACATCCTGGGCTCACTGTCCAGACCAGCGCAGGGTCCTGGGCTCACTGTCCTGACCGGCGCAGGGTCCTGGGGGTGGTCACTGTCCATACCGGCGCAGGGTCCTGGAGGGGGTCACTGTCCTGACCGGCACAGGGTCCTGGGGGGGTCACTGTCCAGACTGGCGCAGGGTCCTGGGGGGGTCACTGTCCAGACTGGCGCAGGGTCCTGGAGAGGGTCACTGTTCAGACTGGCCCAGGGTCCTGGGCTCACTGTCCAGACCGGCGCAGGGTCCTGGGGGGGTCACTGTCCAGACCGGTGCAGGGTCCTGGGGGGGTCACTGTCCAGACCGGCGCAGGGTCCTGGGGGGGTCACTGTCCAGACCAGGCAGGGTCCTGGTTGCATGCTTTTCCCTATCTGACCAGTTGCCTATCAGCCCCGGGACCCTGACCCTAATCCACAGCGAGCACCCCTCCCCCAGCTCTCTCGAGTTTGACAGAGGTCCCCGTGCGTGTCGTGCTTGACGCAGGGGTCCAGGAGGGATGGTGACCCTCCACCCTCTGCTCTGCTGCCCACAGCCCAGGGCAGCTGCCCCTTGCTGACCTGTCCAGTCATGTCCACGACCGAGGCCATCCAGCCTGGTCACTCACAGGCTAGCTCGAGGGGCTAACCAAGAAAGGAAGCTCTGAACCCACTTTTTCTTCTGTATAAATTCTTATTCGTGGATAAATGGGAAAACACTGGAGCATAAAAAGAAAATAAAAATCCACCCACGTTTCCGTTCCTGAAGGTAAATATTTTGATAACATTAGTGCATCTCCTCTGCACTCTGTAACAGCTTACAAACTCTGTGTTACAGCTACGATGAGGCCGGGGCTTGGCGTGAACGCTCGCGTCATCCGACGCAGGCCTGCAGCCTGTCCGGGGGGTCAGCGACCCCTGGCCACGTCCATGCTCACGCGCCAACCCCAGGACAGGCGGGCAGGGGCCGGACCGTCTCAGTGTCCCCACCGAGCCCCGCCTGGGGGCTGCTTCTCACGTCTGCAAGCTCAGACAGCAGAGGCTCCCACGTCCCGTAATTCCACCGGAAAGAGGTAGGGTTTGGTTGAGGACTCGTCTGCACTCCTCGTGCCGTCCACAGGAGTGGAGCACGCTCACCAGCGGGGTCCCGGCCACAAGCCTGTCTGTGCCAGTTCGTCTGGCCGGGCTCTGCGTTTCTCCCCGATCTGAACAAGGACGCGTGTTTCGTCATGGGCAGGCCCGCGAGAGGCCCTGGCACGTGCCCCGTGGGCCTGCCGCCCAGCTCAGTCCACCCACGGCTCTCGTCTGGGCCGTGTCGCAGACACCCAGGTTTTCTTTTCTGGGAGGGAAGCGGGGCTGGGAGTCCATTCGGGACGCCCTCACGGCTTAAAGCGACTCGGTCTACACAGCGTCCTAGGGCTTGTCCCAGGGGGTCCCCCATCCTCAGGAGGCCCCCACTTTCCCCACACCCCCTGGCCTCTGGCTTTTCCTGACCTTGGGTGGGCAGGTGGGTGGGGCAGGAAGGACACCAGGCCCCTGTCCGCTCCGGACAGTCCCCTCGACACGGGCTCAGCCAGGACAGGGGGACACGGGGGCCCATCCAGCTTCCTCCCGAGCCCAGAGAGTCCCCTTCCTGCTGCCGCAGGGCCCAGGCTGCGTGGGGGAGGGAGGCAGACCTAGAACCACCGGAGGGGGGGCTGCAGCTGGACTGGACAGGCAGGAGATCAGTGGCCCTGGCCTCGGCCTGACCATCAGGAATGGATGGGCAGCCCGACGTCCTCAGAGGCTGTGTCCGTCTGGAACAAAAGGCCCGGCCCACCCAGCAGCACCCACAGGTGGGGACTGCGAGCTGGTCCCGAGGCCCAGTGAAAGGGAGAGAGGCCGGCGAATGGAGAGAGGAAGGTGGTCTGGAGCCCGGGGACCAGCTGCGGCAGGGCCGACAGGGCTCGTCTGGCTGCAGAGGTGTTTCCAGGTGAGGGATTTCATGGCCGAGGCCCGTCTCGGGGTCCCCGCTCAGGGCCCTGCGGTGGTCCTCATGGCGGCCGGCTGGCCCCTGTGGGTGGCTGCTCTGCTGGAAGGAGGGTCCTCTGGTTTCCAGCATCCTTCCCTGGGGACAGGCCCCTCGAGACAGTAGGCCAGACCCCCAGGGACCCCTGGGATCTCCTGGCGGGCTGTCCCACAGCAGGGGACCACAGACCTGAGCTCTGGTGATGATGAGCAAGAAGGGAGGCAGAGCTGAGCTGGGGTCTCAGCCCCAGGGCCCCTGCCTCCACCTGCTCAGGGACAAGCAGAGTCAGCGACCAGGACCCCAGGCTTGGCGGGACTGTGGGCTCCGTTTCTCCAGGAGCTTGGGCAGCTGTCTGTCTGTCTTTGGAGGGGGTCATCCGGCCTGGGTCCCCTCCACGGCTATGCACCTGGGGGTTGGTCTGAGCTGGCATTGTGGACCCACTCACATTCCCGTCCAGGTGAGTCTTTCCCATCAGCTGGGGAAGCATGTGTTCCAAGGTGATGAGTTGGTTTTTTCTCACTGTTTGGAGACTATAAAGCTTTGTTCACAAAGCACAGGGACGCTCTCCAGCTCCAGGAATCCACGGAGCCGTGTTCTTGGTGCCTCTGAAAGTTCCCACTGCCTTCCAGGTCTGGATGAGTCTTCTGTTCAGGAAGCTCGAGGTTCTGGTTTGAACGCCCTGAGCAAAAGGTCTTGATGGAGAGCAGAGACACGGAAACCATGGGGCCACGGATGACGGTGGCCTGCGCGAGAGGGCTTGACCATGAAGGCTGTTACCGCGGAGAAAGTAAAGCCTGCGGAGAAGCTTCCGGAAAGGCTGAGCATCGTCCCTCCACACCCAGCCAGCCACGGGACTGCGGCTCTGGGGCCGTTTCTTGACCTCACGCGTGAGGAGTGCTGTTAAGTGAGCCCTGGACCCGGGAGGCCCCAGACGCCCGAGGAGGGAGGGACACGCTCATTCCCAGAGGGGCGCAGATGCTCAGACGGGGCCCCCTCTGCCCAGGCGTGAGGGAGGCGGGCACCTGGAGACCCAAGGCCCGGTGAAAACTCACAGCTGCGGCTGGTGGGCAGACAGAGCAGAGACGGGACACCGCCAACGATGGGGCTGCAGACAGAGGCCAGGGCGGCAGGCGGCCCGGGGAGCCTGGCATGAGACGGCGGGCCCCCTCCTCGCCCGCCCCAGGGGGCCAGTCAGGCTGCCCTGATCACAGCTACTGGTCACCGCGGCTGCCCCCATGGCTCTCTGTCCCCACCCCACCTGCAGCCCCCTCTGCCTCCCTCAGGGGCTGCTGGACGCCAGGAAGGTGACATGCCGCCTCCTGATATTTAGGGTCCCGAGTGGGCAGGGAGTGAAGGGCTTCGTCCCCTGCGGCCCACAGCCCCCAAAGGTCACACAAAGTGCCCAGCCCAGCGGGGACACCCGTGATGACATGCAGCAGGCACGGCCCATGCCTGGGAATCCGTCCTGGAGGCTGCGGGCTGCAGGGGTCTTGTGGGACCTCGCCGAGCCGGTTCGGAAGGGCCAGGCCTCCACGGTGCCCCTGACGAGAGAAGCCAGGGAGGACCTCTGGTTTCCAGCATCCTTCCCTGGGGACAGGCCCCTCGAGACAGTAGGCCAGACCCCCAGGGACCCCTGGGATCTCTTGGCGGGCTGTCCCACAGCAGGGGACCACAGGCCTGAGCTCTGGTGATGATGAGCAAGAAGGGAGGCAGAGCTGAGCAGGGGTCTCAGCCCCAGGGCCCCTGCCTCCAACTGCTCAGGGACAAGCAGAGTCAGCGACCAGGACCCCAGGCTTGGCGGGACTGTGGGCTCCGTTCCTCCAGGAGCTCGGGCAGCTGTCTGTCTGTCTTTGGAGGGGGGCATCCGGCCTAGGGTCCCCTCCACGGCTATGCACCTGGGGGTTGGTCTGAGCTGGCATTGTGGACCCGCTCACATTCCCGTCCAGGTGAGTCTCTCCCATCAGCTGGGGAAGCATGTGTTCCAAGGTGATGAGTTGGTTTTTCTCACTGTTTGGAGACTATAAAGCTTTGTTCACAAAGCACAGGGACGCTCTCCAGCTCCAGGAATCCACGGAGCCGTGTTCTTGGTGCCTCTGAAAGTTCCCACTGCCTTCCAGGTCTGGATGAGTCTTCTGTTCAGGAAGCTCGAGGTTCTGGTTTGAACGCCCTGAGCAAAAGGTCTTGATGGAGAGCAGAGACACGGAAACCACGGGGCCACGGATGACGGTGGCCTGCGCGAGACCCCAGGGCACCCCCGGGCCCGGGTCTGGGGCCCCAGCCGATGGGGAGAAGCTGGGTCTGACCTCAGGGCCCCCTCTCCGGCTACCCTCACACCTTGGCCCCTGGCAAGGACTCAGGTGACCACACCTGCCCTCCTGAGCTCAGCACCGGCCGCGGGTCTCCCCTCCTGGGGTCTCTGGCTAACAAAGCTGCTGCGTGGCCTCAATCACCCCGAGCCGCTGGCCTTCCAGGGCCGGGGGAGGCAGGCCCCACCTCTGGTCGAGCTGGTCAAGAACCGGCAAAGGATGGGAGGGCGGCCAGCACCCAGCCCGAGGCAGGAACGCGAGTGAACTGGACAGTCAGCTCGTCTGGGTCTCAGCAGCCTTCCCCCGGCGTAGCAGACCCTGCGCGTTGGAGGAGAGGAGCTGATTCAGCACCCACTCACCAGGGCGAGGGTGCTGCACCGGTCAGTGGAACCGGCCCTCGGGGGACAAGCGACGTGAGTGTGTGAGTGTATGTGTGTGTGTGTGTGTGTGTGTGTGTGTGTGTACGCCGCGAGGGGCTGAGTGCTGCCATGGGTGTCCCAGTGGAACAACGAGATGGAGAAGACGCGAGAGGCAGCGCTTATAACACACCAGGGGCTCCTGGGGCCACCGCAGACCTCTCTCCCCGCACCAGTCTTGCAGGCCGTCTCCCCAGGAGGCGGTGAGTGCCTGGCCTCAGGCAGAGGGAGGCGGCAGAGAAAGACCTCCACTCCGCCCGGGGGGAGGCCCCGGCAACATCCTGCTCGGCTGCTGCCCAGCTCCTGCAGGGGTGACCCCCCGGACGGGGCCCCGAGGCTGAGACGGTGGGCGGGCCCCCGCCCCAGCCCCTCTAGCTCCGCACCGGGCGGTCCTTGGCCTCCCCACCCACTCAGCTGCCCCCAGAAGGGCAGTGTGTGTGTGTGTGTGTGTGTGTGGCCCTCGGGGGACAAGCGACGTGAGTGTGTGAGTGTGTGTGTGTGTGTGTGTGTGTGTGTGTGGCAACATCCTGCTCGGCTGCTGCCCAGCTCCTGCAGGGGTGACCCCCCGGACGGGGCCCCGAGGCTGAGACGGCGGGCGGGCCCCCGCCCCAGCCCCTCCAGCTCCGCACCGGGCGGTCCTTGACCTCCCCACCCACTCAGCTGCCCCCAGAAGGGCCGGATCGGCTTTTCTGAAGGGGGCTGGACCCAAGCCGCGTCCTCTGGAGGACGCATGTCAGCAGAGGGTGTGGCGGCCCCGCCAGGAGGCTGTCAGTCAGGGGAGCCTGGAGAGCAGGCCGAGGATCCGGCCACACCCTTTCTGGCTCAAATATCCATCCACGTTCATCCGTTAAAAGGAGCCTCAATGAGGGACAGCTCATGGCCGAGGTGCCCTTTGACGGGGTCGTCTGCGGTTTGGTCTGTTCAGAGCCGGGTAGCCATCACCACGGTCAGCTTGCAACACTTGCCAACATTCCCCAGAGTACACCCGTCAGCAGTGACCCCCACCCCCATCCCATCCCGGGGAGCCCCCAGGAGAGGGGTTCTGCGTCACGGGGTAGATGTGTCTAACTTTCTGAGCAACCGCCAGCCCGTTGTTCAAAGGCGCTGACACGTGCATCTCTGACTCTCTTGATGACGCATTGCCCAGCACTTTCCAGAAAGGCTGGCAAATTCATACGCCTCCCAGCATCCTTTGTGAGGCTTCAGAGTGAAGCTGAAGGAGATGGGACCCAGCCCGGGAGCCCCGGGAGCCGCGCCCGTCTGCGCTGTGACCCCTGATGGAGAACCTCTCATCACACGTTCAGTCCACATTTCACGCTTTAGGAAGGTTCTGCCCCGAGCTGCGATCCTCCCCGTCTGCCTGCTGCCTGCTCCCGGGCTGGGAACCAGTTCCCGCTGGGCAGGCCCCCAGGCCCACCTACCATCGGCCTCGGTTCTCGTGGAGGGGAGCCTGGCTTCCAGAAGCTCGGGGTATCGGGGCTGCCCCTGAGGATGGCCCAGTGTCAGCCTCCTGGTCACCGGGTGACCTGCAGAGCCCTCAGCTGTGAAACGGGTGATGGCAGCCCACGGGGACCCTCGGGACCCCCGGGCGTGCTCAGAACAGGGTCGGGGGCGTCCGCCATCATCGCTGCCGGTCACTGATCGTGTTCAGGCGGCTGGACCTTCAGCGTCCTTCTTCCTCCTGAACTCAAATGCCCACCTGGGCTCGTCTCCAGCCATCTCATGGTTTCCGGTGTCTTATTTTAGTCTGTGATCCATAGGAAATTTAATTTGGGATGAGGGGTGAGGTAAGGACCCCTCTTGAATCTCCCCCAAATATAAAGCGGGTGTTCTCTGCATCCGCTGTCCTGGGCCGCCCCTTCCCCCTGGCTCCCCCGTGTGTGGCACTGACATCTGGGTTCGTGCTGGCCACATGGTCTGGTCCTCCGATCAGAAAGAGCGTCGGAAGAGTGAACATCTTCGTGGGTGGTAACTGGATCCTGGGAACTTCATGAAGCAGCGTCCTCTATGGACTCACGAGCTGGGTGAGTAGCAGACCAGGCTGCAGCCACACTGCCCAGCACGGACCCACTCGCAAAGCTTCTTTACCCCCGTGTCCCTCCCCAGCGGGAGGGAGGCACCGGGGCCTGCCCCAGAGCCCTGTTCCACACTGTGGCTGAGTCCCAGCCGACATGAGACGCGAAATCATTCTGTAACGTTCCAGAAAAGTCTCATCGGAGATTTGATTGAAATGGTATTAAATCTAAACATCAAGTTGGAAAGGACAGCGTCATAATATTTAGACAATGCCTACCTTATCAAAGTGTGTGGCATCCTTCTATCCATCTCTGCAAGTCTTTGTAAGATCCCTGTGGTGAGGCTTTCTCACGGTCTTTATAGGGGTTTCTTCTTACTAGAGTTATTCCCAGGTGTTTTACGTCTGCTCCTGCCATTAACGGAGCGCTCCTCTCTTTCACTTTCATTTCTTTATTAACTGTCATGAAACCATTATGCTTTCTACACATAGTTGCTTGGAGGTAAGAACACAAAGGCTTTTTTCCAGTCTCTCCTCCACGAACCCGTCTGCCTGCTGCCTGCTCCCGGGCTGGGAACCAGTTCCCGCTGGGCAGGCCCCCAGGCCCACCTACCATCGGCCTCGGTTCTCGTGGAGGGGAGCCTGGCTTCCAGAAGCTCGGGGTATCGGGGCTGCCCCTGAGGATGGCCCAGTGTCAGCCTCCTGGTCACCGGGTGACCTGCAGAGCCCTCAGCTGTGAAACGGGTGATGGCAGCCCACGGGGACCCTCGGGACCCCCGGGCGTGCTCAGAACAGGGTCGGGGGCGTCCGCCATCATCGCTGCCGGTCACTGATCGTGTTCAGGCGGCTGGACCTTCAGCGTCCTTCTTCCTCCTGAACTCAAATGCCCACCTGGGCTCGTCTCCAGCCATCTCATGGTTTCCGGTGTCTTATTTTAGTCTGTGATCCATAGGAAATTTAATTTGGGATGAGGGGTGAGGTAAGGACCCCTCTTGAATCTCCCCCAAATATAAAGCGGGTGTTCTCTGCATCCGCTGTCCTGGGCCGCCCCTTCCCCCTGGCTCCCCCGTGTGTGGCACTGACATCTGGGTTCGTGCTGGCCACATGGTCTGGTCCTCCGATCAGAAAGAGCGTCGGAAGAGTGAACATCTTCGTGGGTGGTAACTGGATCCTGGGAACTTCATGAAGCAGCGTCCTCTATGGACTCACGAGCTGGGTGAGTAGCAGACCAGGCTGCAGCCACACTGCCCAGCACGGACCCACTCGCAAAGCTTCTTTACCCCCGTGTCCCTCCCCAGCGGGAGGGAGGCACCGGGGCCTGCCCCAGAGCCCTGTTCCACACTGTGGCTGAGTCCCAGCCGACATGAGACGCGAAATCATTCTGTAACGTTCCAGAAAAGTCTCATCGGAGATTTGATTGAAATGGTATTAAATCTAAACATCAAGTTGGAAAGGACAGCGTCATAATATTTAGACAATGCCTACCTTATCAAAGTGTGTGGCATCCTTCTATCCATCTCTGCAAGTCTTTGTAAGATCCCTGTGGTGAGGCTTTCTCACGGTCTTTATAGGGGTTTCTTCTTACTAGAGTTATTCCCAGGTGTTTTACGTCTGCTCCTGCCATTAACGGAGCGCTCCTCTCTTTCACTTTCATTTCTTTATTAACTGTCATGAAACCATTATGCTTTCTACACATAGTTGCTTGGAGGTAAGAACACAAAGGCTTTTTTCCAGTCTCTCCTCCACGAGCCAGTGGGCATGTTTCTTCCTTAAAGCTGCCTACAAACTTCACCTCCTGTCTTCAGCTCCTAAATGACCCACATTTAAGCGACTGCTGACTGTGCCCCAGGCCTCAGGGCTGATGAGCCCTTATCAGCCTAGTCTGGGGTTGGCAAACTCATGCTACCACGGGCCAGCGAGTGTACATTTTCAACTTTGCAGGTTGTAAGGTCTCTCTGCAGACTCAGCTTTGCCACTGCAGTGTGAACACATCCCTAGATGATATATAGGTGAATAAGTCAGGCTTTGTGCCAATAAAACTTTATTTACAAAAACAGGTAGGGGGCCGGATTTGACCAGCAAGTGGAAGTCAGCTGACCTCTGATCTAGACCAGAGCTTGTTCCTGTCTGTGACAGTTTACAGTTGCACACAAGTAGAGGAACTTCTGTGTTCCTAATTGGTCTAATTTAACAAATTCTTTAATTCATTTTCAAGGCACTCAGGTGATCCTCCAGAGTTTAGGAGGTACCTGCTCACTTTCTGTAGGTAATAATGATTGCATTTTCTCATATCAAATGGTTTTGTGAGTGCCTTTGCCAGAACTTCCAAAAAGTAGTCAGTCCTGGGGGGCTGTAGGCCAGCCTCATGACAGCCGCTGGCCATCGGCCCAGTAGGGCCAGGGGGGGCCCACGTGCAGTGCAACGCCAGCCCTGGCTCCAGGGGCACACCGGGTTCTGGGAGGGCCCACCTTCTCCTCCAGGTTAGCCTGGAGGGCTGCAAACATCGCTCCTGTGATATTTTTCCTGAGGAATAAATACAGGGTGTGACTGCTGTCTTTTTCCGCATCTTCTGAATTAGAACACGTGTTATATTTGATCTCCTGACAGAGCTTGCTGTCCTACCTGATTCTGAAATATTAAAGTGTATTTGCATCTCATATAAATCTTCTGTGTGGTGGACTGTTCTCAGTTCTTTTGAAGGCCTGCAGAAATCAGCCGGCTGTCATTTTATGTTGGTGCCAGCATAAAATCACCCAATCACCACTCACCCCAGGGGCAGGGATCCCCCGAGAAGCATGTCACCCCGAAAACAATGCTAACTCCCAGAGGGCCTCAGGCACTGGCTAATCACCCAATCACCACTCACCCCAGGGGCAGGGATCCCCCGAGAAGCATGTCACCCCGAAAACAATGCTAACTCCCAGAGGGCCTCAGGCACTGGCTAATCACCCAATCACCACTCACCCCAGGGGCAGGGATCCCCCGAGAAGCATGTCACCCCGAAAACAATGCTAACTCCCAGAGGGCCTCAGGCACTGGCTAATCACCCAATCACCACTCACCCCAGGGGCAGGGATCCCCCGAGAAGCATGTCACCCCGAAAACAATGCTAACTCCCAGAGGGCCTCAGGCACTGGCTAATCACCCAATCACCACTCACCCCAGGGGCAGGGATCCCCCGAGAAGCATGTCACCCCGAAAACAATGCTAACTCCCAGAGGGCCTCAGGCACTGGCTAGAGGAGCTCAGTGCCAAGCAGGGCACCCAGCCCACACCACAGACTCCAAACTCCCTACCGAACAAAAGGGCTCTGCAACCTTAGCTGTGGGGGCCTTTCCGGCATCAGGGTTTCACCAGCCCCTAACATGGACAGGGTCATTTACTGCATTTTCCAATTTGGGGAAGAGACACCTGTGCGCAGAACGCTTTCAAGAACATGCCAGTTAAAACACCTGGAACCTTTACTGGAAAACATTAACCTTCCTACCCCTTTGGCCACTCTTCTTAATTGCCCCTGCCCCCAGAATATGCTGTATTTAATCAGATTTCCACGGGTCGTGATCAGTGGCCCAGCTATGCACCCGCTCCTGAATAATTTGAGGCCCCATTACAGGCTGATTTTTTCTTTCTCCCTTTCAGGTTCATGTTCTAACTGTTAAAAAACCTACACATGCAGAAGTAAAAATGCATTTTTATAGTTTTGCCAGAGATGCAACAATCAATCCCCTGTCTTAAAAAAAATCATTAATATTTCTTTTTCATCTTTACAGGTTTTCTCTCGTTTTGAAGGTGGCTTTTTCTATAGCTTGGGTTCTTTGTTTTTGTTCTGAGTTAAAAATAAAGGTATTTAAGCCACAGTGTATTGACGACTCCACCCTCCCTGTGCCCACAGGTGCCCTGGGCTGTCCTCATTCTAAATGAGATTGAGCCATAACGCAGACGTGTACACTGTATCGTCCAGTAAGTGCCGGGCCCGTATAATGCTGTTCACGTTCTAACTGTCTCAGCCCTTACTGCAGCCCTGGTGGAGCTTCCCTGGTGGCTCAGATGGTAAGGAATCTGCCCGCCAACGCAGGAGCCCCTGCTGCCACCCCTGGCTCAGGAAGATTCCTTGCAGGAGGGCATGGCCACCCACTCCAGTGTTCTGCCTGGAGAATCCCATGGACAGAGGAGCCTGGCGGGCTACGGTCGCATGAAGAGTCCCAAAAGAACTGGACGCAGCGGAGCGACTGATGCGTCCCACTTTCAGAGCAGCCCTAGGGGTCAGGGAAGAGCATTCTGCCCAGTTTATAGATGCAGAAATGGAGACGCAGAGAGCAAGGCCACCCACTCTGAGTTCAGCAGATCAGGCTGCTCTGCCAGGGAATCGAGCGGGAAGACTGACCTCACACGCACACGACTCATGGGCGGGGCTTCGTGCTTTATTTCATCCTTGACCAACAAATTATAGGAAGGCCCTGGTTGCTTGGGTTATGATTATTTTGGGGAATATGGTTTCAAACATATGGTATCATGACTGGAAAAGAAGGCTGGCGCATTCCTCCCTTTCAGTTCAGTTCAGTCGCTCAGTCGTGTCTGACTCTCTGTGACCCCATGAACCCCAGCATGCCAGGCCTCCCTGTTCATCACCAACTCTGGAGCTTGTTCAAACTCATGTCCATCGAGTCAGTGATGCCATCCAACCATCTCATCCTCTGTCCCCTTCTCCTCCTGCCTGCAATCCCTCCCAGCATCAGGGTCTTTTCCAATGAGTCAGCTCTTTGCATCAGGTGGCCAAAGTATTGGAGTTTCAGCTTCAGCATCAGTCCTTCCAACGTACACCCGGGACTGATTTCCTTTAGGATGGACTGGTTGGATCTCCTTGAAGTCCAAGGGACTCTCAAGAGTCTTCTCCAACACCACAGTTCAAAAGCATCAATTATTTCGCACTCAGCTTCCTTCACAGTCCAACTCTCACATACATACATGACCACTGGAAAAACCATAGCCTTGACTAGATGGACCTTTGTTGGCAAAGTAATGTCTGTGCTTTTTAATATGCTATCTAGGTTGGTCATAACTTTCCTTCCAAGGAGTAAGCGTCTTTTAATTTCATGGCTGCAGTCACCATCTGCAGTGATTTTGGACCCCAAAATAAAGTGTGCCACTGTTTCCCCTGTTCCTCCATCTGTTTGCCATGAAGTGATGGGACCAGATGCCATGATCTTTGTTTTCTGAATGTTGAGCTTTAAGCCAACTTTTTCGCTCTCCTCTTTCACTTTCATCAAGAGGCTCTTTAGCTCCTCTTCACTTTCTGCCATTAAGTGTGGTGTCATCTGCATATCTGAGGTTATTGGTATTTCTCCCGGCAATCTTGATTCCAGCTTGAGCTTCATCCAGCCCAGCGTTCCTCGTGATTTTGCTTTCTATAAGCTTATGTTAATCAGCACATAAATGTTTCTGTGACATTTCCACTAGTCTGAACTGTAGTGAGTCATTTTGTGTCAATAATGCTGTGCACGTATGTATCAGTACATGGCACCATATCGCTCCACTTTAACCATTTTACATGGACTTACCAGATGGCTCAGACAGTACAGAATCTGCCGGCAATGCAGGAGACCAAGGTTCAACCCCTGGATGGGGAAGAGCCCTAGAGAAGAGAGCGGCTACCCACTCCAGCGTTCTTGCTTGAAGACTTCCATGGAGTCACAAGAGTCGGACATGACTGAGTGAGCAGCACACTTCCAGCTACGGATTTCTCTTCCCCTTCATTTGCCTCGTGTCTTCATTATTTGCTTTTAAACGTTTGTTTGTAGGCGTGCCCTTAGAATGAGCACATATTGGACTCTTAGAAACACCCTGGTGAGTCTCTGCCTTTAGCAGAAGGGACTAACCCATTTACAGTTATTGTCGCCACTGACGCTGCAGATCTGTCTCGAGCAGCATGTTCCACATGGTCTCTCTTTCTGCTCCTTTCAAGGTTCTTTTCCTTACACACAGTCTTACTTGCTTTTCCTTCCACGTTGGTTTAGAAGAAATCATGTTCTTGTTTCTCCTAGTGGTGGCCTTGATGTTAATCAAGTGCACTTTTAATGATTAGGCCATTTCCTTCTTGATGGATGTCTCTTCTTCCCACAAAGAGACACTCAGTGACTCTCAGAGTCAGATGTGACTTAGCAACTAAACAGCAACAACAACATAGACAAAACTATTTTTCGACAAAACCCTGGAGGTGGTGCTCCTTGTCCCTCTGGTTCTGGGTCTCGTAGGTTCAGGGGCAGCTTCTCTGTGCCTGTGGAGGGAGGTCCGTGGACTTTTCCTACGGCTTTTATTTCTTTCTCCGATACAACTGGAAGATTAGAGTTTCCCTTCATTCTACCAAGTCCAGATACTGCCACGGATGGCCGCGTTCCAGATGCTTTTGCTCTGCCTTAATCGGGGGCTCCCCAAAGCTTGACAACCCTCCCTTCTCACCTGCACCTGGCCTTCTTCGCGCCGAGTGGCTTCCCCCAAGGGCATCCACTGCCACAGGTTGGGTTTCCATCCTCCATCCTCATAAATTCTCTCTCTTTGGCTTAATTTCCTGCATCTCCTCTGAAGCGTCTCTTGGTTTAAGATTGGGCCATGCCCCTGAGCTGATCCTCTGCAGCGACGCCTCTGTCGTCTGCAGCTTCTGTGCACATCTAAGTCCACTCTGATGCCTTGGGTCCCTTTGTGTTCAGCCGCTACTTAGTCCTGCAAACTTTTGGGTGCTTGCCTGCATTTCATCCCAGGCTGCCATTTCCTCCAAGCTCTTTGCTCCTGGGTCACAGAGGTCACAGCCTCTTGTATCTGTTTGATGCCAACAAGCAGATGGTTCCCAGAAGCCTCACATTTACTGCAGAGCCTATTTCCAGAGCTAATCTGCCTTTAAGTCTCCAGAAAGCATTCCCTTCCACAGAGAGCTGGCGTTCTTTTACAGCCTTCTGTTTATAGTTTAGATGTGATGCTTTTAAGATTCCTTTTTAAACAGGCAGAGGCTGATTCCACCTGGGAATGTGTCAGCGGGCTTGGGATAAGCAAGTTTGATTCTCTCAATTCTTGGGGTTGTGGGAGGCCCTGCCTGCCCCAGGCTGGCCAGGAAGGTTGGGGCGATGTGCAGAGACCCCGAATCTTCATTGGACCCCAAAGGCAGCTCCCGGGGGGGCCTGTTCCCACCTGGGAGGTCAGGTTTTCTGTCTAAACGGCAGACACTTGAGAAGGAAGGATGGAGGGGACGTCACAGCCTGGTGTGTTGGGCAGGCTCCTCCTGCCCCAGGCGACAGGTTCTCCTGGCTAACTGTGCCCCTTCCAGGGGGCTCAGCTGCCCGCTGGCCTCTTCTAGTCCTGCTGCTGGAGCCGTGTACTCACAGAGTGAAGCTTCCCCACCCCCCCATCCCCGCCCCTGGTGGGCAGGCTCCTCCTCTGCCTGCTTGTTCTGTGATCACGGCAGGGTCTCTAGGTCCAAGGTGAGGTCCAAACGTGAGGAAGAGACCCCAGGCTCCACACCTGGGGGAGGCCTTCTCCATTATCTCCCTTTCCCCACACCCTAGGACCTGTGCGGTGGAACGGGGGCGTGCTCCCCTCCCACAGCTGAGGAAGCTGAGGCTCACGGAGGGGAGAGTGGCCCCTGCAAGGCTGCCTGTGCATCACACCCGTCACGCCCATCACACCCGTCACGCCTGCAGGCGGGTCAGGCGGAGGGTGGGGGGACGGACCTGTCTCGGCATGGCCCCCGAACAGGACTGGACAGAAAAGGGGGGCTCGGGAGGTGTATTCCCACACGGGTCCAGGTGAGCCTGAGCTCACGCTCTGGTTCAGGGGGTGACGGGGGCGAGAAGACTCAGGGACAGGACCACAGGGATGACAGTGGCAGCCGTGGCGCCAGCCCAGCAGCTGCGTCACCCTGTGGACCTGTTCAATGCGGAGCTGACATTTAAAGTGATCTAGATTGAGACACAAATCCTTCTATTTCATTTTTCAAGACTGATCTTTAACAAACATCTGTGCCAAATGTCATATTTCATGCCCACTGCGGCGCCCAGAAGCCATCAGAGCTGCCACGTGGGTGGCGGGGCCGGGTGGGGTCACACCCGGCCACAGCGAGACGGGGGAGCAGGGAGACGCGACCACAGGGAGAGGTCTGGAGCGACTAGACCCCGGGCACGAGGGTCAGGCCGGGGCGGGCAGAGTGGCTGCCAGGGGCCTGGCGTTCTGCATCGGATCCAGAGCTGCGATGGGTTAGGAAGAAGGTCAGCACCCTGACGACTTCCGCTGTGCTCACGCTGACTTAAGTTCCGTCTTGAATATATGATCTGACTTTTCACAGAACAGTAAAGAAGGATCAGGCTTACCTTTGTCTTTTATGAAAAAATAAATCACTAGGCAATGAAATGCCACGTGTAAGATTACAAGGACATCATAAACCAGCAGGAAAAAACATGTTTTTGATGACTTTGCCAGTATTTCTGCCCAATTAGTTCATGAAACGTGGAATCGACAAACAGTATTAATTCAAGCAGCTCTTCTGGGAACTGGGGATGACTCTGAACTTCATCCATCCTTATCGAAAGCTCACGTGGACAAGATGAGAACTTGCGTGCTTGTAGGACCTCAGGGGCACTCCTGACCAGGGTAGAGGGCCAGGGGGAGGTGGAAGGCCCTGGGCAGCTGTGGCCAGTGTGCAGGCTGGCTGAAATGGGCAGTGTGCTGGCAGCGATGCCTGCTCACTCTAGAACCGCTGTCCCGATCATCAGGGGGGCTCTCTGCAGGTTCCTCTGTGGGGACACACTCTCAGGCTTCCCTAAGGATCGTAGAGATCTGTGACTCTGGAATTCTCAGATTCCCGCCCCCACATCCGTCTGAGCGGTGGGACTCGGGTACCTGGCCAGTGCCCACTGCCCCCACCCCCGCCCCAGGTTCTACAGAGAGTATTCTCATCCGTTTGGCCAGCAGCCACTTGACCTCACATTCCAAGCACCGGCCATGCCTGCAGCCCCTGTAGCTGCCCCTCCAGGGATTCCTGAGGGGCGCCTGCTGATGCCCTGAGAGCCGGCGGCCGTGAGCGCCGCGCCCCGGTGTCCAACACAGAGGCCACAGGGACGCAGGGCAGAGGGGAGGGGGCGCTGGCAATGCTGCGAACTGGTCACGTGACCCAGCGGCCTGTGCGGTGCCAGGGGAGGGCCACCCCAGGGCCGGCTGGGTGGGCAGAGCTCAGCTGACCCCGACCCCGGCCCACTGCTCTCTCGCAGGCCGCCTGTCAGCTCCGTGGGGTCAGGAGCACCCAGCCCCACGAGGTGGCCCGTCCAGCGCCCACTGGCTCTTTCCACTGGACACGCTTCCTCCCATTTCAACCCTTACCACTGAAGTATTTAAAATCGAAGAACAACTGTTCTGAAGAACGTTGAGGCTCGCAGCACAATTACGGTAAAGAACCTCCTGCAGGAAACGCCCCTATCTCAGAGCGGGCCAGGAGTGCCCAGGACACACGGTGGGCTTGGTCAGACCTGCTTTCTGGCTCGGGGCGCATTTCCGCAGAGGACATGAAGCGTGTCAGTGCTCACGATGCGATCGTGCCGGGCCGCCATCTACGCTTGTGTTTACACATGGAATCTATTAAAATGTCCCGCTATTATCGCTGTGATGAATAGCAGTGATTCAAATGAACACAGAATGGACTGCAGACATGGATCAGAGTCATGGCGGGGCATTTTTCATTGTTTGGCAGAAGGAAGAATCGGTGAGGGGCAGGTACCAAGTTCCTTCTGCGGGGGACGCGCCATCTGCTTGCCTTTTGATGGGTTAACCCCAGACCTCCTGCACGAAGGCCTCTCGCCCTTGGGAGGGTGTCTCGTGCCCGGTGAGCAGGGCTGCAGCCTGACCTCCCTGCTGGGCAACTGGGTCTGCACAGACCCCAATCTCCTCCTCCGCCCCCATCTCTCTGCTCCAGCACCTCCCAGGACGCAGCAAGGCATCTGGACCCAGGACCAGGTCAGAGGACGCCCAGCATGCGCCTCTCGGAAACAGAAGATGCAGGGAGCAACCCCAGGTGAGGCTGAGTCCTCAGGAGGAACCCTGCCTGCCAGACGGCACCCTGGGGCCGGTTAGCCCTCCCACCGAGCAACTTGCCTGCCGGGGCTGCACCGGGCAGGGCGGTGGTGGGGGGGCGCGGCGCGGCAGATGAGAAGCTCCCAGGGCTGGGAGGTCCAGGAAGAGCCCTTGGAGCACAGGACAGGTGGGGCCTCTCGGGGTCCCAGGACACCCGCCTGGCGGACCAATAGGAATTCAGGACGGCCCACCTCTTCCCCAAGGAAGCAGGAAAGACGGCCCAAAGGCGGCTCACTGCGGCCTCTGCTCAGCAAGGCCACACATCACCTTGCTCCCGGCTCAGATATCAGCTCCGTTTCATCATTCTTGGAAGAGCAGTGGGAAGGTGGTGACAGAGGATGAGACGGTTGGATGGCATCACTGACTCCATGGACGTGAGTGAGCAAGCTTTGGGAGTTGGTGAAAGACAGGGAAGCCTGGCGTGCTGCAGTCCATGGGGTCGCAGAGAGACACACGACCGAGCGACCGAATGGCAACGAGTGGGAAGGCTCAGACAAATGCTTCTAACTACTGGGCCGGCCCGCCTGGGAGCAGAGAGGAGTGTGACGTCACCAAACGTCTGCAGGAGCCCTGGCTGTGCCGGGACAGTCCCGCCCGTGGAAACCCACAGCCGGCAGGGCGGCAGGGGCCCGGAAGCCCTGGGTCGTGAGACAGGCCAAGCGTGTGTTCCTCCACGAAGGGGATGGAGTCCACTGCTCCCGGGGCCCCGGGGTGGGCTGACCTGGGCCGACGGTGGACAGATGGCCAGATGGTGGCAGAGAAGGCCTTCAGCTGTGACGAGAGCGTGGCCCGTGGGATGCTGGTCGGGGGAGTGAGGCACCTCACACAACACCCTCCAAAGCCCCGGCCCCAGGGGGGCAAGGCCCTGTCACCTCGACCGGGGAAGGAGCCCCCTTCCCAGGGAAGGAGGAACAGACTCACACAGGAGATAGCAAAGCGGGGCAACGCCCACAGACACTGCAGCGCATCAGAAAGGCGGCGGGAGTCCCCGGGTGCCCAGGGGCCTGGGGAGCCTGGGAGGGTCAGGGGGACCCTGGGGACGAGGCGGAAACCCAGAGCCCTGCTGGGCTGCACTGTGGGGAGAAAGAGAAGGCACGGCCCCCCGGGGAGGCTGGGGATGGGGCGAAGGGCACAATGCAGGCCCCCCAGACCCTGAACCACATCCTTCACCCAACGCGGGGTCAGCCACCCAGAGCCGGATGTCACCTGCCAGGACCTCTGGGCTCCCCTCCAGGACCACGGCCACCACCTTCCCTGCCCGGGGGCCTCCATGCTGCCCCCACGGGGATGCTGCCCCCTTTGTCCTCAGTGAGTCTTGGTCCTTCTGATCTGGGTGCGGCCAGGCTTGCTGGGTGCGGCCAGGAGGGGTCAGGACAGGGTCACCCGTCCCGCCGACGCTCACCTCTCCTCCCACCCCTTGCACCCGCGTGTGCCTCTGGGCCTCCTCCTGGGTACCACAGAAGTCTCCGTGCTGCATCCTGGGATGGTTTCCCTTCAGCTTTTCCTGGGGAACCTTCAAGGCACTCCACTGCCTGACTCCTGTGCCCGCGGGGTCGACCCGCAACTTTCTGGAAGCATCTTCAGCGTGGCCCACACTGTCCTCCGTGGAGGAGGCCTCTTGGGGCCTGCCTGGCCGCTGTGGGCTGTGCTGAGGATGCACGGCGTCCCGGGGTCCCTTCATCCTTCACCCTCATCCCCGTGGACCACTTCATCCACAGCCTCCGGAGGATGGGGCTCCCGGAGTGGGAAGCGGGCCCATGGCTCCTGAACCCGGGAGGACGTCCCAGTTACGGACTCCAGGCTGGCGGCCCCCGCCCCACCCGTGAACTCGGGGCTGGCGTGGAAATCCACTGGGTCCCCACTCTGGAAGGTCTGGGCCGCTGTTTTCCAGCTCCGAGTGCTTCAGCTGAGAAGGCAGATCCACTCTGATGTCTGCATCTTTGCAAGTGACCTATTTTTTTCCCTCTGAGTTTTCAGGATGCTGTTTTCATCTCCACGGGCCTGAGATTTCACGCTGACACGCCTCAGGACCGGGCTTTCTTCACTCATTTCCGGCCGGCGGTGAGTCCCTGCACACGGGAAACCCAGGCTTTGAGTCCTGGGAATTTCTTTAGAGAACACTTCTTTGATAATTCCTTCTTCATTTGTCTCTATTTTTGGATCTTATAGTCTCTAGACCCCCTGAATCGATCTTGTATTTTTTTTTTCTTTCGTACTTTCTACTTCTTTTTTTTTTTTTTTTTAAGTTCTCCTCCTGGCTTTATGAGACCTCTTCAATTTTATGTCCCACACATTTGCCAGAGTTTTAACAAATTCTGCTACACAGACACACACTCATACAGGTAGGTGCTGTCTGCAAAGGCAGATACACACATCACGTGGCTTGTGCAGGTATGTGACCCCCGCATCTCACAGTTCTTGAAACATGTCGTGCTTCCAGGAAGCTCCAGCCTCACACAGGCAGCAGCCGCCGCGGGCGTGGTGGGGGGTGAGCGCCCTTGGCCGCGAGCCTGGCGGGCTCACCGGGGGCCTCGTGTCTGAGCCGCCTCCTCTCCGTGGCCTGGGTGCTCGTCTCCTCTGAGCCCCTCGGCCCCGCCCTCAGCTTCTGTGTGTCTGTCCTCTCTCCTCCCACTGGTGAGGATCCTGCCGTTTGAACCCGGACAGGTGGATGGGGCCATCACGGGGCCTTGGGCCCCAGCTCACAGCACTCAAGCTTCTGCACTGGGCTTGGCAGGCTGGTGGGTGGCATAGAGCACCCCCCACAAAGTTCTTGTCCATCTGGAATGTCAGAATACGACCTTCTTCAGAACTGGGTCTTTAAGATGGAGCGAGTTAAGGACTTCGGGATCAAATCACCCGTCAGGGAAGGTGGGCCCCACATGTGATGCTGGCGTTTCTATGGGAGGAAAGAGGCGAGCTCAGATGCCCAGAGAGGAGCTGGCGCCTTCGTGGGAGATGTGGCCTCAGCCCAGGAGCCCACAGGGCCGCAGGCAAACCTCAAGTTTGGAAAGACCCTTGACCTTGAACCTGCGGCCTCCATGCAGTGAGGGAAGTTCTCTGTGGCTGTGGGTCACCCAGCGTGGTCACCGGTCACAGCAGTCATGGGAAGCTGAGACCCCGGATTTGCTGGAAAGAGGCCCCACGCCCTGCCCATACCCCTGAGTGAGCAGGTCTCACATCTTGGGACGTTCGTCCACACTCGGCGCTGGCCTCCTGGGGCCCAGAGGCGCGCAGCTGCGAGTCCTACAGGCGTGAGTCTCTGGGGGTCCAGGCTCCACAGGGCACACAGCCCCTGGGCCGGGTGCCTCCATTCCACAGGTGGGGGGTCCTGCATCCTGGCCCCTGAGGCCGGGGGTCCGAGGGCAGGCCTGGCCAGTGGCTCCCCAGGGGTTCAGCACCCCAGGGACCCCGAGGTCACAGGCCTGCCCCGCTTGGCTTTGCAGCCGCACTGAGCCAGGGATCCGCGCCCCGACTCCGAGCCGGGGAGCCGCGCCCCCGCCCGGTGGACTGTGCCCCCGCCCCGCGTCCCTGTCCACCCAGGCGTCTCCAGGACACGCAAGTGGGAAGCATGCTTTCTACTCTCTATCACGGTGAGGCGAGCCTGGCGCGGGCAGCTGCACAGTGCCCCTGAATGCCCTTTGAGAGCCTGAGCCTCTGCGTGCGGGGTCCAGGGCTCCTGCGAGTCCAGCCCTGACAGGGGGCGGCACACAGACCCTGGTTGACGGGAGGCCTGAGCCGCCGCTGCCCTGGACAGCAGGCCACGGCCAGTCCATCTCGGGAACCTCAGTGGGGCCGTGCTAGACACACACGAGTCCCTTGGGTACATTTTGCATCCGAGGGTGCAGAGGCTTCCAGGTTGACGCTGGACTTTCCGAGGACTCCCCCTGGTGTGTCAGAAAAATAGAGACGTGCAGTTCTAGGTTGAGGGGGTGCTGAGTCCAAGGGATGGCCTGAACAAGGCTGGCCGTCGCTGGGATGGTGAGGACAGAAACCGGAAGGGCTCCCCGCCACACGGGGCCAGCTCCTCAGTCCTGGGCCAGGGTCGTGGAGGCTGGATGCCCAGCGTGGATGAGTGACAGCAGGCGGTCCCCGCCGGGATGCCTGGGGGTCAGCGTGTGGGGTGCTCTGGAACGGAGAGCCTGGCTGCCCGGCCCAGTGACGGCCGGTTCACGACAAGATGAGGGATGCGGGGTGATGAACCAGAGGCCACTGGGCACCTCTCCTGGTGTCTAGGGGAGCACTCTGGGCACTGTCCATGCCTCACCTCCATGCACCCCTGGGCCTGGGACATGGGCTCAGGCAGAACTCAGGCGTCCAGGGTGGCTCCTGGGCAGGTGCTCTTGGTGTTACGAGTTTCCACGAAGTCCAAGGTCCTGAGCAGACTGCACAGACGCCCCCTCCCCCGGCCAAGAATGCCCCTCACCCTCCAGAGCATGGTGTCCATGCAGAACAGGATTAAAATGCGGAGCTTAATTGCTGATTTGACAGACGAGTTCAACTAGCCGGCCTGTCCTGGTCTAGGAGGCGCTCGTTACAAGGCGCATGTACACCGCCCGTGGTGGACGGAGCGTCGGTCACATCATCCTGGGCGCCACCGACACCCAGGCGCCGCCTCAGCCACTCACGTCCGCACGGAAGCCACGAGTGGGCGGGGTGCTCACGCCCACGGTCCCAGCCTCTGCCTGCCCCTTCCGCCTACCCAGTCAGCTGCTGTCAGTGGCTGTTTGGTTGCCAAGGAGAGGATGCTGCTTGTGACCTTGGGGAGGGCCCACGATGTTCATCACCTTGCCCCGTGTGTACGAACGTCACAGGGCAGAGACAGATCGCTAAGGGAGCCTCTGAAACAGGGATCACGGGGGCCCCAGAAGCCAGGTTCCCCCCACCCCGTGTACCCCCAGGATGCCGGGTCCCCAAGTCGTCATGGCAACTGGCCCTGGTACCCGTGTAGCCTCACCCAGGGACCCTGTATGCATGTCACCAAGCAGCTCTCACCCTCAAGACGGGGATGCACCCGAACATTTTTATTCTATTTCTTCCTCCTTCTTTTAATGCTGATTGTGAACCACTAAATTAATTCCACGACCCACTAATGGGGTGATGACCTGCACTTTGCAAAGCGGTGATCCAGGAAATGCAGGCATCAGCGTGCACCCAGGGCCTGGGTTCTGCTAATCAATTAATCAATTGAGAACAAGCAACTATGTAAGACCTGAACAGGGGATGGGGATGGTGAGACCCTCCAAGGCTCGTGCCTGCCCTTGACTCGCTCCCGGTTTGCTGGGGACACGAAGGGAGCGGCCACGGCCCCGTGGAGAAGGAGCTGGGGTGTGACCAGGCGGGGGCGGGGCCTGGCCACCCGTGGACACAGCCTGGCTGCAGGGCGCTGGGCTGAGGGCCTGGCTGCGGGGGTGGAATTAGCCATCTTGTGGCCAAGCAATCCCGAGGTGTCCTAGATTCCCGCCCCCCAGCCCCCGCCACGGAAAACCAATTTATAGTAAAATGTGAAACTCCATGATGCTAATTTGCCAGCTGTAAGAGGCCTGAAATTCAATCCTAGAAGAGGATTACGTGCTCCAATTATAAGGTGTTTGGGTCAAGAGCTCGCAGCTTCTCTTATAGCTCAGCTGGTAAAGAATCCACCTGCAATGTGGGAGACCCCAGTTCAATTCCTGGATTGGGAAGATCCGCTCGTGAAGGGATAGGCTACGCACTCCAGTATTCTTGGGCTTCCGCTGTGGCTCCGCTGGTGAAGAATCTGCCCGCAATGCGGGTAGACCTGGGTTCGATCCCTGGGTTGGGAAGATCCCCTGGGGAAGGGAAAGGTACCCACTCCAGTATTCTGGCCTGGAGAATTCCAGGGACTGTATAGTCCCAGGGGTCGCAAAGAGTCGGGCATGACTGAGAGGCTTTCACTTTTCACTTTGGGTCAGGAGCTCAGGTAAGCATTTAAGCTTGGAAAACAGGTCTGCACAGGCCAGGGTCACCTCTGCAGACACCTGGGAAGACGACAGAGCCCGTCGGTCCCCAGGGTCATTGCCCGGTCGCTCAGTGCGGCCTGCCAGTGCAAGGACCCGGAGCCCGCATCCTGGGCGGGGCTGTGGCGCTCAGGGCCAGCTCAGGGGTGGGAGGCCGGTGTCGCCGCACACCCCCGCCCCTCGGCCGTGCCTCTGGGTGGAGGGCCGCCCCCGGAAGTCGAGGGTCCCTGCGCATGCACGGCCCCCCAGCCCCGACCTGCCCCGTGTGTGCCGGCTCCTTCCGCCTGGGCTGCGGGCTCCACGGGCTCCAGCACCAGGCACCCCCCCCAGGGAGGGGGGCTCCAGGAGCTCCAGGAGACACGCGGGGCTCCTGCCAAGCCAGGGCCACGGCTGGATTCCCCAGACCCGGCAGATTCCAGCCGCAGCGCCACGGCCGGCCGACCCCGGGCCGTCGGCATCTCTGTCTCTCCCAGTTGTAGTTTTCACGGCTCTAAAACCGAGATGATGGTTCTGAGCCAGGAGGTCTGGGGGATAGAAAGGAATGCGCGTCTGCACCTTCTCAGCAGAGGTCTTGGAGTAAATCAAGGACTCGGGCTGTGCCCACGGGGAGAAGCCAGTCTCAGAACCCCTGTGTGGCAGGGCGCCAGGAGGGGCCGGGGGCTTGATGAGAGGGGCACCCCAATTCACCATGTTGACACAGACAGGTGCTGCCCCACCCCCACGCCCGCCGAGGCTCCCAGGGCCTCTAGAGCCCTGCCCGAGCCTCCCCTCCTCGGGGGGTTCATTGAAAACCCCCAACACAGCGTCACCCGCACCAGGGCTGGCCCCGGCCCCAGGGAGCCCACAGGGACCCCCAGGCCTCATGGATCTGGGGATGGTGACCCCGGGGCTGCCAGTCTGCTCGTCCCCAAAAGGGCGCAGCACGCAGATGGGGTGGGAAAGGCCACCCGCCTCCCGGACTCTGGGGGAGGCGGCAGCCCCAGCTCAGAGCCCCTTCTGCTGCCGGAGCGGCGAGGCAGGTTCAGGGAAGGGGCTGGTGGAGACAGGTCCCCGCCTCCATGCTAGACACAGAGAAACAAGCGCGGCTGACGATCAGACAGGCGCACGGCGGCGGCTCCAACTGGAGACCTGGGGATGCTGGCTGCAGCCCGGCTCTGACACCCTCGAGGGGCCGCCCAGCTCAAGACCCCCGCCGCCCAGGTCTGCAAGGGGGAGGCTGCTGGCAGGGCCCCCAGGCCCGAACCCCCACAATCACAAGAGGCTGCCAAGGCATTCATGGGGCAGTGGGGGGCCTGCGTCAGCTTTATAGCCCCGACCTTGGAAGGTGCCCCACTCAAGCTCAGAGCTGACCTCTGGCCGGCCACGGGGCAGGGACCCACGGCTCCCCACAGAGCAGCTCGGCCAGACTGGCCTCTTGATGGTGCTGCTGAGAGCCCACCTGCGCTCTCGTGTGGAGGCTGCGCGAGCGGGAGGAGAAGGATTTCCTCTGGCCTAACTCCCAAGGGGCCATGGCCCCGCCTCTCTGCCAGGGGTGCAAGCAGAGAACTCCCAGGTGATTCCACGAGGCCCCTGCCCCACGACCTAATGCCCCCCACCATCGAGGTGGGCGTCGTAGCCTGGAGCCCACGCCAGCCCTCAGCTTTCTATGGAAACCTCAGGAGGATGAGCCTGGATGAGGGGTGATAATTGGCCTGTGGAGCCAGTGCTGAGCATGCCGGGCCTGCGGAGCCCCAGAGTGGTCCCCAGGGGTCACGGCCGGGCGTCCCCAGCCCCCCTGGCCCTCACAGTCCCCCTGTACCGGGGGAACGTTCCTTTAGAAAAGGAATCTCAGAGAAACCATCCCTGGGACTGCTCTGCCACTCTCGCCTCCAGCCCATGGAGGTGAGCAGGGGACCCAGCACTCCTCTTGGAGTATCCAGCAGGGACCCGGGCTCCTGGGTTCTCAGAGCCTCTGCTCTAGACGCCTGCCTGGGGCGCCTGCATCAGACCGCGCTGCCCCATTCTTTCCTCTTAAAGGCGCTCTGCCCAGAGGGGGGGTCTGAAGTCCCTCTGTGGGTTCGAACCTTTCCTGCAGCCTGGGGCTGGGAGGACATCAGCCAGAAATGAGGCATCCCCCCACAAGGAGCTCGTGTGGGCTGAGGGGCCTGGAGGCGCTCTGTGTGGCCTCTCAAGCCGATGGGCACTCTGGGGCCCTGTGGTGCTCTGAGCAGCCAGGGGACAGACCCACCCGGCCGCAGAGCTGCCAGCCTCCCTGCATCAGGAAGCCAGGGGCCAGCTTCTCACTGTCGCCGGTGTGGGGTCCACCCCCGGCCCCGCCTGCTCGGGGCCCTGCACCCCAGGACAGCCGAGGGGCTGCGTACATACCGTGGTGGTCTTTATCCGCCCGCCGGGCTGTGTGCACGTCCAGCCTGACCGGTTGATCAGCAAGTCGCAGCCCTCCCCCTCCAGACACGGGAGCATGTCACACCACTGCTTCGTCCTGATGATCCGCGCTGTGGACAGAGGACAGAGGTCAGCGCCGGCTGGGGTGGGGTGGTTCCCATGCTGCCCAGCGCCCAGCCCCGGCCTCAGGGACGGGAAGGCCGGGTGGGCAGCCCCTGGGGCCAGTCGGGGGGACTGGCCGGGCGCCACCCCTGCCCTGGGCTCCCAGCCACCTGCTCACTGTCCGTGGGCAGCTCTGCCGTTGGTCACTCGGTCAGCAGGGACCGAGGGCCTTGGGGACAGTGTCAAGGAGCAGCCAAGGCACCCTCTTGGAGGGACAACGTCGTTCTCTCCCGCGTCTGGAACCCATGTGAGAGCAGAAAATCCTGCCCAGTAGGACCCCCTCAGATGTCTTAGGAGCCACCCATCCGCAGGTCAGAATCCAGGGGCTGGGTCAGGCAGGGCATGACTGAGAGGCTTTCACTTTTCACTTTGGGTCAGGAGCTCAGGTAAGCATTTAAGCTTGGAAAACAGGTCTGCACAGGCCAGGGTCACCTCTGCAGACACCTGGGAAGACGACAGAGCCCGTCGGTCCCCAGGGTCATTGCCCGGTCGCTCAGTGCGGCCTGCCAGTGCAAGGACCCGGAGCCCGCATCCTGGGCGGGGCTGTGGCGCTCAGGGCCAGCTCAGGGGTGGGAGGCCGGTGTCGCCGCACACCCCCGCCCCTCGGCCGTGCCTCTGGGTGGAGGGCCGCCCCCGGAAGTCGAGGGTCCCTGCGCATGCACGGCCCCCCAGCCCCGACCTGCCCCGTGTGTGCCGGCTCCTTCCGCCTGGGCTGCGGGCTCCACGGGCTCCAGCACCAGGCACCCCCCCCAGGGAGGGGGGCTCCAGGAGCTCCAGGAGACACGCGGGGCTCCTGCCAAGCCAGGGCCACGGCTGGATTCCCCAGACCCGGCAGATTCCAGCCGCAGCGCCACGGCCGGCCGACCCCGGGCCGTCGGCATCTCTGTCTCTCCCAGTTGTAGTTTTCACGGCTCTAAAACCGAGATGATGGTTCTGAGCCAGGAGGTCTGGGGGATAGAAAGGAACGCGCGTCTGCACCTTCTCAGCAGAGGTCTTGGAGTAAATCAAGGACTCGGGCTGTGCCCACGGGGAGAAGCCAGTCTCAGAACCCCTGTGTGGCAGGGCGCCAGGAGGGGCCGGGGGCTTGATGAGAGGGGCACCCCAATTCACCATGTTGACACAGACAGGTGCTGCCCCACCCCCACGCCCGCCGAGGCTCCCAGGGCCTCTAGAGCCCTGCCCGAGCCTCCCCTCCTCGGGGGGTTCATTGAAAACCCCCAACACAGCGTCACCCGCATCAGGGCTGGCCCCGGCCCCGGGGAGCCCACAGGGACCCCCAGGCCTCATGGATCTGGGGATGGTGACCCCGGGGCTGCCAGTCTGCTCGTCCCCAAAAGGGCGCAGCACGCAGATGGGGTGGGAAAGGCCACCCGCCTCCCGGACTCTGGGGGAGGCGGCAGCCCCAGCTCAGAGCCCCTTCTGCTGCCGGAGCGGCGAGGCAGGTTCAGGGAAGGGGCTGGTGGAGACAGGTCCCCGCCTCCATGCTAGACACAGAGAAACAAGCGCGGCTGACGATCAGACAGGCGCACGGCGGCGGCTCCAACTGGAGACCTGGGGATGCTGGCTGCAGCCCGGCTCTGACACCCTCGAGGGGCCGCCCAGCTCAAGACCCCCGCCGCCCAGGTCTGCAAGGGGGAGGCTGCTGGCAGGGCCCCCAGGCCCGAACCCCCACAATCACAAGAGGCTGCCAAGGCATTCATGGGGCAGTGGGGGGCCTGCGTCAGCTTTACAGCCCCGACCTTGGAAGGTGCCCCACTCAAGCTCAGAGCTGACCTCTGGCCGGCCACGGGGCAGGGACCCACGGCTCCCCACAGAGCAGCTCGGCCAGACTGGCCTCTTGATGGTGCTGCTGAGAGCCCACCTGCGCTCTCGTGTGGAGGCTGCGCGAGCGGGAGGAGAAGGATTTCCTCTGGCCTAACTCCCAAGGGGCCATGGCCCCGCCTCTCTGCCAGGGGTGCAAGCAGAGAACTCCCAGGTGATTCCACGAGGCCCCTGCCCCACGACCTAATGCCCCCCACCATCGAGGTGGGCGTCGTAGCCTGGAGCCCACGCCAGCCCTCAGCTTTCTATGGAAACCTCAGGAGGATGAGCCTGGATGAGGGGTGATAATTGGCCTGTGGAGCCAGTGCTGAGCATGCCGGGCCTGCGGAGCCCCAGAGTGGTCCCCAGGGGTCACGGCCGGGCGTCCCCAGCCCCCCTGGCCCTCACAGTCCCCCTGTACCGGGGGAACGTTCCTTTAGAAAAGGAATCTCAGAGAAACCATCCCTGGGACTGCTCTGCCACTCTCGCCTCCAGCCCATGGAGGTGAGCAGGGGACCCAGCACTCCTCTTGGAGTATCCAGCAGGGACCCGGGCTCCTGGGTTCTCAGAGCCTCTGCTCTAGACGCCTGCCTGGGGCGCCTGCATCAGACCGCGCTGCCCCATTCTTTCCTCTTAAAGGCGCTCTGCCCAGAGGGGGGGTCTGAAGTCCCTCTGTGGGTTCGAACCTTTCCTGCAGCCTGGGGCTGGGAGGACATCAGCCAGAAATGAGGCATCCCCCCACAAGGAGCTCGTGTGGGCTGAGGGGCCTGGAGGCGCTCTGTGTGGCCTCTCAAGCCGATGGGCACTCTGGGGCCCTGTGGTGCTCTGAGCAGCCAGGGGACAGACCCACCCGGCCGCAGAGCTGCCAGCCTCCCTGCATCAGGAAGCCAGGGGCCAGCTTCTCACTGTCGCCGGTGTGGGGTCCACCCCCGGCCCCGCCTGCTCGGGGCCCTGCACCCCAGGACAGCCGAGGGGCTGCGTACATACCGTGGTGGTCTTTATCCGCCCGCCGGGCTGTGTGCACGTCCAGCCTGACCGGTTGATCAGCAAGTCGCAGCCCTCCCCCTCCAGACACGGGAGCATGTCACACCACTGCTTCGTCCTGATGATCCGCGCTGTGGACAGAGGACAGAGGTCAGCGCCGGCTGGGGTGGGGTGGTTCCCATGCTGCCCAGCGCCCAGCCCCGGCCTCAGGGACGGGAAGGCCGGGTGGGCAGCCCCTGGGGCCAGTCGGGGGGACTGGCCGGGCGCCACCCCTGCCCTGGGCTCCCAGCCACCTGCTCACTGTCCGTGGGCAGCTCTGCCGTTGGTCACTCGGTCAGCAGGGACCGAGGGCCTTGGGGACAGTGTTAAGGAGCAGCCAAGGCACCCTCTTGGAGGGACAACGTCGTTCTCTCCCGCGTCTGGAACCCATGTGAGAGCAGAAAAGCCTGCCCAGTAGGACCCCCTCAGATGTCTTAGGAGCCACCCATCCGCAGGTCAGAATCCAGGGGCTGGGTCAGGCTGGAAGGAGGTGGGCGGGGGGCGGGCGGGGATGTCTGGCAGATCTCACAGTGACCACAGCGTTCCCAGAGCCTCATCCACAAAGGGGACCCCCCGGAGGGCGTCCCGGGGCGGCGGCCCCCGGAGGGCGTCCCGGGGCAGTGACATCAGGACGTGAGTCCTTGCCATTGCCAGATGGGGAGGGGGCAGGTAGACCCCTGGGGCCGCTAAGCCCCTGATGACTCCAAACCTACGCTTCCGGGCGGAAAGGGGTCGTGTTTCTCTCTTCCTGGGAAACCTTCCACCGCTCTGGGCTGTAGGGGGCGGGGCTGGGGACCTCACTGATGGAAACCCTGGAAGGAGGGGCTATGTGATGGAAAGAACACGGATCATATTCATGGGCATGTCATTAAAGGAACCTGGGAACCACAGGTAGTTTCTGAATTAGGACCAAGTGACCCATGTCCTTCCAGAGGCGACTGCTTTGGTGGCTGCAGACAGGGGCAGGGCGCAGCCCACAGGGCCCCACGCTGCTCTTCCCCCTATGCCGTGAAATCCTTGGTAACCTTTAAAGCATCCTGGCGCTTCTCTTTGCACAGAGGACATCACCACCAGCCCTGCAGGCTGTGACTGTCCCTGCAAAGCAACAGGGGACCTGGGGGGCCTCGCCCTGTGGGGGCCCTGGGCCTCGGGGCGCCTGCAGGGGAGCAGGCCTCTGTGAGTCTTAACAACGGCTGCCCTGGGAGGCAGCCTGGAAGACAGACAAGGACGGCATCCAGGTGACCCCTTAGTGCCAATTCTGACAGATGAGCAGGAGCTGCCTGAACACAGGGGAGAGCGTCTCGGGACCGATTAGTGATGCCCGCCGCGGGCACAGCGGAGGGCCCTGTGGTGTGTGATGCCCCACGGCCCCACCCCAGGTACCTCACTATCCATGGTCACCCGTCAGCCATCCCGAGACCAGCTCCACTCTAGGCCGAGCTATGGACGGAACCGTGACCCACCAAAGTCACGGGATGACCCCAGGGTGGCTGGGCTTGGAGGTGGGATCTTTAGAGATCCCGTTTAACTGAGGTTAAACGAGGTCACAAGGGTGAGGCCTCCCCCCACAGAATCGGTGCCCTTAAGAGAAGCGACCTCAGCGAGACCGCCCTCCCCCGTGTGGATGCAGTGAGGAGGGGGTCCCGCCAGAAGCCCGTCAGCGGCACCGGCACCACAGCCTCCCGCCTCCGGAGCTGCAAGAAAAGGAGTTTCTGCTGCTCAAGCCCCACGGCCTCCAGTCTCGCTGCAGCCTGAGCGTGAACAGACAGCCTAGGAGACCCCACGGCTTGGAAAAGCCCCTCAATCAGCTGAAGTCAGAGCGGAAAAACAGTCTAGCTGAGCGGCAGCTCCCGCGGAGGAGGAGAAGGCCTTTGCCCCCCTGATGGGTGTGGAGGATGCCCCAGAAACGGCTCCAAGATGAGCAACAAAGGCCACGCACCGCCTCCTGTCCCTTGGAGCCCCCAGGGCCGGTGGGGACGGATGGCTGCGCCCCCCAGCACGCCCCCCTCAGGCTTCCCCTCCTTGTCTGCACTTCATTCCAGCAGAAGGCCCCAGGGCACCGTTTTGGTGGCAGTAAAAGATACACAAAAACCTTATTGTCGCAACAAGCGCAAACCTTAGACCCATGAAGAAGCAGCGAGATTGAAACACACGCCCTGCCAATCCCTGGAAACCCTGCGTGCACAGCACAGAGAAGATGGGGATGAATTAAGGCTAGAAGGGAGGTTTCTCTGGGATCAACCAGAACACACGGGGCGAGAAGAGGCGCATGTGTGGTTACAAAAGTCTAAATCTGTGCTCCCCTCTGTGTCCTGGGCTACGCCTAGGGAGATGCTGTCAGCCCACTGTGCCCGGCTCAGAGACCTCCATCGGGGGGCGGGGACCCAGCGATGGTGTGCCCAGGGACCAGAGCGGGAACTTGGCCTTCTCAGGCAATAGGCCTGCTCTTTGGCTGCAAGAGGGACATGCAGGCCTGGAGGCAAGGAGGCTGGGTGAGGCCCTGCTTGGAGGGGCCACAGCCATCCAGAAAGCGTTCGTCCCAGACCAGGGGGCCACGCCAGAGGCCTGCTTCTGATGTCAACCCTGCCCTGGCTGGTCTGCAGGACCAGATGACAGAGCAGGGATGGATTCAGTCTGCCCTGCTGTGCCAGCCAGGACCTTGAGCCCAGGGTGCCCCCCTCAACCAACCATGGGCTCCGTCCTCCCCGGGAAGCTCAGCGACCGTGGGCACAGAGGAGAAGCTGTAGGTGGAGTACCCGGCCCAAGGCTGGGCCAGTCCACGCCCCAAACACGTGTCCTTCACAGTCGAGTGAGGACAGAAGCCACTCTCGGCCGCTGACCGTGGCACCAGAGACGGTGGACAGATGCTGGGGGAGACGGAGCCAGCCTCCCCACAGCCAAGGGCTGAGATGCCTGCTGACCCCCTGGAGGCCGCCCCAGGCTGCACTGGGCACAGCTCCAGGCCCTTGGTCAAGGCCACGAGCCCTTTCCATCTTCCCTGAAGCTTCCCGTGAGGGCTGCTTACTCCAAGCCTCCATCCCCTCCGGGAGATGGGGGCACACAGCCCCACGGCCATGGGGCAGCCCCACAAATGTGACGGGACATTTGAAGGTCAGGGAGAGGGAGGAAAGCTTGAGGGGGCAGGGATAAGGCAGAGGGGGGACACGGGTCCTGCCCACATTGCAGGCACAGAGCCTGGACACACACATTCACATGCGCACGCACATGTGGACACACGCACGCACAAGGATGCAGAGGCCCTGGATGGAGCACACGCCCACGCCTCTATGTGGGAGACGGCTCGTGTATGCGCAGCTACATACACAGACATGCACACGCATGCGCGTGAACGCGGGGCTTCCCAGGTGGCGCTGCTGGTAGAGAGCCCGCCTGCCAAGGCGGGAGATGCAAGGGGCGCAGGTGCAATCCCTGTGCGGGGAAGACCCCCCGGGGGCGGGCACGGCAACCCGCTTCAGTCTTCTTGTCTGGAGAGTCCACAGGACTGCAGAGTCGGACGCGACTGAAGCGACCTAGCCTGCACACACACACACGAATGCTTGAGCACACACATCGTCACCACACACGTGGGACCACTGTGTGGGCCTGCCTGGCAGGCAGCAGGCACGTGGACGTGTCTGCAGGACAGACAGACACACCGATTCCCTGACCACCGCCCTGTTCCCACCCAGCGAGGTGGCCTGGTGTGTGGGCGCTGGCCCTGCTGAGGGCACTGGCTGGCCAGTACCAACCACACAAGGCCTTCTGTCAGCCTTGGGAGCTCGGCTCAGCCCACCCCAGCCTACTTCCTGTGGGGGCAGTTGGCGGCACAGGGCTGGGCCACCGTGTTCCAGGGACAAAGGGGCCTTTCATGCCCACGCGTCACCACCTCATCTCTGGTCCTGACGTCATGGCAGCTCTCAGCTGGGGAGGGCGTTCCCTGGGGCGGAGGGGGTCCAGCAAGCAGAGTTACGTGGACGACAGGTGGGGACCGCAGTCCAGCCTGTTCTGGTATCACGACTGGGGGCCCTTGGCCTCTGCAGGCCCAGCACGTGGTTCTCCTGTGGCCACATGTCCAGTGCCTGTCCGAGGCACAAAGGAAGGCGGGTGCTTCCACGGTGGGCCTCGGGGCCCAAGATGGACCAGCTCTGCCAACCGGAGCCTGCGACGGGTGCTGCACCCGGGGACCCAGCCTGGCCACACTCCTCTCCTTCTGCATACATCACACACAAATGCTTGCACATGAGCACACACATCTGCAAACACATATCTGCACATGCAACTTGCACATGCTTGCACAGCACACATCTGCACACACACACTTGCACATCCACATGCACTTGTGCACACGTTCACACACACCACACACATTTGCATGTGAGTACACGTCTGCACATGCACACACGTCTGCACAGGCAACACTTGCACATGCAGTCTGCACATGCTTGTACATACATGTCTCACATGCTTGTGCAGCAGTCTGCACATGTACACACAAGCACATCTGCACATGCTTGCACACACGTCTGCACACACACACATTTGCACACACAAGCACTTCTGCACATGCACTCATGTCCACAGGGTGCACGTGAGAATGTAGGCCCGCAGCCTACATTCTTCCCTCCTGCAGCCATGCGGGGGCAGGCAGAGGCTGGTTCCTCCTCTCCGAGTGCCCCTCTCTGAGAACACCCGGGTAATTCTAGGCCCAGAGCCTCATTCCCGGCCGCCATCTCCCCAGAAGGAAGCCACCCCTGCAGCCCAGGTGCTCAGGAAGGACAGAACACACCTGGTGGGACACAGAGGGCCAGCATCTCGGGTTGGGAGGGACCTGGAGCCTGGGAGGGGAGCAGGGCAGGGCCCGGGGTGTCCAAGGGGCTGGGAAGCGGGGGGCCCAGCTGGGTGCAGGTCGTGAACACCGGCTCAGGCCGGTCCCTATCAATCGGCTAAAGGGCCAATTGCCAAAACCGTGGGGGCAAACCGTGCCTGGAGTCAAAGACAGACCGCAGGAGCCGCAGGGTGACGGGGGCCGCAGGGGGCCTGGGGACATCTAGAGCAGACGGAGTGCCGCAGATCAAGGGGCAGGGCAGCACAGGGCCGTGCAGAACCTCAGCGGGGCCCTCAGCACAGATGCCACAGGGACACGGTGCGCCCGCCTCGGGGCCTGCGGGGGGCGCCAGCTCCTTCCTCCTTAAGGGTCAGACGCACCCTCCCACCCCTGGAGCCCCCACTCTGAAGATCAGCCACCTGGGGTCAGAAGCGTCTGCCTACAATGCGGGAGACCTCGGTTCAATACCTGGGCCGGAAAGATCCCCTGGAGAAGGAAATGGCAACCCACTCCAGTATTCATGCCTGGAAAATCCCATGGACTACGCTTCAGTCGCGTCCGACTCTGTGCAACCCCCTAGACGGCAGCCCACCAGGCTCCCCCGTCCCTGGGATTCTCCAGGCAAGAACACTGGAGTGGGTTGACATTTCCTTCTCCAATGCATGAAAGGGAAAAGTGAAAGTGAAGTCGCTCAGTCGTGTCTGACTCTTAGCGACCTCATGGACTGCAGCCCACCAGGCTCCTCCGTCCATGGGATTTTCCAGGCAAGAGCACTGGAGTGGGGTGCCATCGCCTTCTCCGGGCGGCCCTGGGCTCAGGAAAACTCCAGCAACCGTAACACCTGCTGGGACCCTCACGCTTCTGGGAAAGATCCACTGTGCCCTCACACACTCAGAAGCAGCTTCTGCGTTCCAGAAACTCCCGTTTGAAACGTCAAAGCCCAGGCACACCCGGGCAGCCCACCTGGCAGGGCCGAGCAGGCAGGGGACTCCTGGGGGCTCCGGACGGAGCTGCCAGGCTCGCGGGCTCCGCTGACCGTGGGGCCAGCTTGCCGCTCCTCCCAGGGACGCACAGGCCTCCGTGCGGATGGACGGACAGCTGGCCGTCACTCACGAGGAGGCGATGTGGCCGATCCTCTCTTCACTCACGGGGGTGCGGAAGCTCGGAGAGGTCCAGAACTGTGCCAGGGTCACAGAGCTGCCGGAGGGGCGAGGCGGGGACTGGAGTCTCCTCAGCCTGCCTGCGCCCCGACTCTGACTCCACACGGCCGAGGCCGGGACTCGGCTCCCCGGGCTGGTTGGCAGGAGGAACATGACCCGGCCAGAGGGGAGGCCGGGGTGCGTTCAGAGCCCGGCCCACCCCGCGGGGCTGGGTCCCAGCTCTGCTGCTCACGGCTGTGCCCCTGGGAGAGCCGCCTGCCCCGTCTGGGGCCTCCGTTTCCTCACTGTCCATGGGATGAAGGCGCCCACAGGGTGGGGGTCGGGGGGCTGCTGCAAGGATGAGGCTGACGTGAGAGCCGATCGGAATGAGCTGGCCAAGGTACCCCCTGGCCCCGCCCCGTCGCAGTCCACGCTTTCAGGGTTATCACAGGCTGGGACAGCGAGGACAGTGGCCGGCGGAGCGCTGCGGGCGGGCGGCCGGCCCTGCGGCTGGCGGGGGGTTGGGGGCACAGGGCCCTGCTCGTCTGTGCCAGCCTCCTGCGCTCTTGGGGGGGCCCAGCCACAGTGAGGACCTCCAGCCCCACTCCGGGGTGCCCCGCCCCCAGGCACAGTTAAGGGCCCCCACGCAGCCCCCCGCCCCCCGCTCTGCCGGCCCACGGTCCTGCTCCGCAGAGGCACCGGCCGAGGCCAGCTCAGGCCCCCGCCATCCGCCGCGTCTTTCCCGAGAGCAGCTTAGCTCGGCCCTCAGCACAACGTCCCCCTTGTTTGGCATTCTCTTCTCAGGACGCACTCCTGAGAGGGGACTGACGGGATCGAGGGTCTGAGCGTCTCCACGGCGCTGGACGCGCGCGGCCAGGCTGCCCGGCAGGTGGATGAGACCCTGGCCGTGCCTCGGATGACCTTCTCGGATGTCCTGAGTACGGCCGGTCAGGCTGCAGGCCTCTCCGTGTCCTCCGTCCCCTGTCCCCGGGGGGAGCCGGCACCAAGTCAGGGCCGGCAGGCGGGTCTGCGGCCATCGCAGGAGGGGGTCGGGGGCAGCTTTACGACGGCCTCAGGCCTAGGGTGGTGGCTTGTCCCCCACTCTCTGTCCCCAGAAGCATCCGGAGGGCAGGGGACAGATGGGGTCCAGGGGCTCCCACTGCACACTGCGGCCATCGCAGGAGGGGGTCGGGGGCAGCTTTACGACGGCCTCAGGCCTAGGGTGGTGGCTTGTCCCCCACTCTCTGTCCCCAGAAGCATCCGGAGGGCAGGGGACAGATGGGGTCCAGGGGCTCCCACTGCACTGGACGCACAAGAAAACCCAGCGGCATCCCACCCCCGGGGGCCTCCAGGCAGGCTCTCCAGAGACCCGGGTGCCGGCTCGGGCTGCTCCAGCCTGGGGCCGGCTGGGCCTGGGTCAGTGGCCCGAGGACAGGGAGCCGCTTCCCAGGCTGACCGCCGGGGTGTGCGGCCCTGCCAATCTCGCGAGGGCGTCCACGCAGACGCACGTTCACACTCGCACATCAGGAGCTTCTGAGCACTCCAGGGCTCCGCTGGGTCCCTGATAATCAGAGCACGCAGCAGGCGTCTGCCGGGTCTGCGATCACCGGTGGGCTGAGCTCACAGCCACCGCAGTTTAGAGGGCTGATTTCACCCCCTCCGCCGCCCCCAGCGTCGGGCTGCGCCTCTTGTGAGAAACGGGTATGTGAGATTGCCACCAGTGGTCCCAAAATAGGCTCCGGGCCTCTGCCACGTTGATTACGGCTGACAGCCGGGAAGCGGGGGGGTCTGTGAGGGCGCCGCCGCCTTGAATCACAAGCCCCTGCCGCCCACCTGGCTCCAGCGTGTTCTGTGGGCCCAGACGTCCCCGCTGGGAGCGTGGCGGGCGTCCTGATGCAGGCGGGGGAGGGCCGGGTCTGGGGGAGATGTGTATAAGAGACAGGGGCAGGGCCCGGGGTGTCCAAGGGGCTGGGAAGCGGAACACACACACTTGCACATCCACATGCACTTGTGCACACGTTCACACACACCACACACATTTGCATGTGAGTACACGTCTGCACATGCACACACGTCTGCACAGGCAACACTTGCACATGCAGTCTGCACATGCTTGTACATACATGTCTCACATGCTTGTGCAGCAGTCTGCACATGTACACACAAGCACATCTGCACATGCTTGCACACACGTCTGCACACACACACATTTGCACACACAAGCACTTCTGCACATGCACTCATGTCCACAGGGTGCACGTGAGAATGTAGGCCCGCAGCCTACATTCTTCCCTCCTGCAGCCATGCGGGGGCAGGCAGAGGCTGGTTCCTCCTCTCCGAGTGCCCCTCTCTGAGAACACCCGGGTAATTCTAGGCCCAGAGCCTCATTCCCGGCCGCCATCTCCCCAGAAGGAAGCCACCCCTGCAGCCCAGGTGCTCAGGAAGGACAGAACACACCTGGTGGGACACAGAGGGCCAGCATCTCGGGTTGGGAGGGACCTGGAGCCTGGGAGGGGAGCAGGGCAGGGCCCGGGGTGTCCAAGGGGCTGGGAAGCGGGGGGCCCAGCTGGGTGCAGGTCGTGAACACCGGCTCAGGCCGGTCCCTATCAATCGGCTAAAGGGCCAATTGCCAAAACCGTGGGGGCAAACCGTGCCTGGAGTCAAAGACAGACCGCAGGAGCCGCAGGGTGACGGGGGCCGCAGGGGGCCTGGGGACATCTAGAGCAGACGGAGTGCCGCAGATCAAGGGGCAGGGCAGCACAGGGCCGTGCAGAACCTCAGCGGGGCCCTCAGCACAGATGCCACAGGGACACGGTGCGCCCGCCTCGGGGCCTGCGGGGGGCGCCAGCTCCTTCCTCCTTAAGGGTCAGACGCACCCTCCCACCCCTGGAGCCCCCACTCTGAAGATCAGCCACCTGGGGTCAGAAGCGTCTGCCTACAATGCGGGAGACCTCGGTTCAATACCTGGGCCGGAAAGATCCCCTGGAGAAGGAAATGGCAACCCACTCCAGTATTCATGCCTGGAAAATCCCATGGACTGAGGAGCCTGGTGGGCTGCAGCCCCTGGGGTCACAAAGAGTCGGACACGACTGAGTGATTTCACTTTCACTCAGATCCATGGCCAACCAGTGAGAGATGGGGCATTGCCTGAGCACACTGCACCCTAAAAAGCTGGTGGGCTTCACACGTGCCGTTTCTCAGGAGCCTGCAGAAGACCCAGAGTTGGGCTCATCCAGCAGAGACCAGCAGCGTCTCTCCTGGGAAGGCCTGGGAGACGGAGCCTTTGTCTTATCTGCAGACAGTTCCTGAGTGCTTGCCCTCACTGGGCCCGAGAGGGCCCCAGCTGGCTGGCCCTGGAGTGGCAGTGTCCACCCTCCAGGGCCACCACTCTGGAATTTTCCATCTCAGCAAAAAAGACAGCCTGCATGAGGCAGGGAAAAGGCAGGAGGGGCCGGGACTGAGGTGGAAGCTGCAGGCCCTGAGCCCGGACTCACTCTGCTCAAAGAGGACCCTGAGCTTTCCCCAGCACGCTCCTCGACTGGGCCACACCTTTGACTGCTCTCAACCCTCTAGACCAGGGTCCCAAGGATGTGTGGAGGGTCTCAGTGGACCTCAGATCAAGCAGCTCACCAGCCATGAGAGCCTCCTACGGAGGCTGTGTGTCCAACAGTTGACCCTGTGGGTGTGTTTGTGTATATGCGTGTGTGCGTATGCATGTGTGCGTATGCGTGTGTGCGTATGTGGTGTGCACAGATGTGCCCGTGTGACACCTGAAGCTCTCTTGCAGGGATGAGCTGCATGGATGTGGGGCCCCTGCCCCTCCCCACAAGGGCATGTGCGACTCTGGGACCCCTTTCTGCGCCCAGCACACACAAGATCCAAAGGCGGGGAAGCTCAGAAACGCACCCCTTCCAGACGCCCTGGCCGGTGCCCCCCCCGCCCCTGCAAAACTGAGAACATGGACAGGCAGGGCGAGCTTGGAGACACGGGCTGGAGGCCGGCACGTGTGCTTGGACTGTGGTGGCGAGCGTGCCGCCTCCGGAGTCTGGACAGATGGACGGGGACGTGCGGCGCTAATTGGCCCGGGATCACAGAGACCGTGCTGCGCCGCTCACCGCCCGCGCCCTTTGCTGCTCGTAAATCGCAGGGCTCCCTTCGGAATAAACTGTCTCTTCATTTCCATTAACACATGAATCTGCTTACTTTACTCAACAGCTCGGAAAAATGAATCATCCAGAACAAAACCGGTGAGATTCCAGAAATCTCCGGCCACACTCTCAGATGCAGTCATAAAGGGGCTGCGTCCGTCCCAGATGGGGAGGCTGCATCTAGCAGCGGCGCCCCGGCCCCAGAGTCCCCCAGGCCTCGCGGTGCGGAGGGGCCAGGCCACATCCACACGTCGGGGAAGGGCGGCTGGCGCTTAACGGGAGCAGAGAGACAGTAACTACACACACACACACACACACATACAACCTCACCCCACATACCCCCTCACACACAACACACCCCAAAACTCCCCCCGCCACACACGCACACACACATAACCCCCC
>SJYT01081124.1:138869-180961 GCA_006410635.1 Cephalophus harveyi
ATGTGTATAAGAGACAGGTGTGTGTGTATGTGTGTTGTGGGGGGGGGTGTGGGGGGACGTTGTGTGTGTGCATGTGGGATGTGTGTGTGTGTGTGTGTGTGTATGTGTGTTGTGTGTGTGGGGGTTATGTGTGTGTGCGTGTGTGGCGGGGGGAGTTTTGGGGTGTGTTGTGTGTGAGGGGGTATGTGGGGTGAGGTTGTATGTGTGTGTGTGTGTGTGTGTAGTTACTGTCTCTCTGCTCCCGTTAAGCGCCAGCCGCCCTTCCCCGACGTGTGGATGTGGCCTGGCCCCTCCGCACCGCGAGGCCTGGGGGACTCTGGGGCCGGGGCGCCGCCTGTCTCTTATACACATCTCACAGAACCCGAAGGGACCCGAGACCGCACAGTCCTGGCCCAGGGTTGCCTGGGTGGACCCGAGGGACGGAGCTCCGGGCAGGAACCCTTCCCGCCGCAGGGCCAGCCCCTCACACTCCTGCTCCAGCCCCCAGCTCTGGGGCCCGCCTGGTGGCCACTGGACCTTGGCCCCAGGATGGAGGGACACGGGGTGGCCCGTCTGTGGACCCCGCAGGGGAAGTGTTGTGGTTTCTGTCGGAAACGTCGCAAGGAGACGGGGAGGAACAGAGCGCGCCCTGGCGGGGACGTGGAAAGAACTGACATGGCCACACGTGGCCCCTGACCCCACGCCTTTACCAGACAGCACGGGCCCCGTGCTGCGGGGCACAGAGGGGTCCCTGAGGCTCCAGGGGATGGAGGCGGCCGGCCTGAGTCCACAGGAGAAGATCACCGGAGTGAACAGCCCTCCCTGTCCCAGCCTTCCGGAGCCTTCTCTGACCCTGCCCGACCTCTGCAAGCCAGCCGGGGCCTCTCTGCGGTCCAGGGTGGCCTCTGTGCCTGTCCTGTCCAGGGGGGCCAGGACTCAGGGCCTTCTCCGGAGCAGCCTACCTCCTCCCTGAAGGGCTATCCCCGGGTCTGGCTCCGGGCTCCCTGACCTGCTCTGGTCCCTTCGGTGACGCGGGACGGGCAGACGTCAGTGAGCCAGCCCAGAGCACAAACCGTCCTCTTCCTTCGCGGCAGAGGCTGGCAGCAGCTTCCTGGAGCCTTCTCAGGTGACCCGAGTACCGCCGGACCAGACGGGCAGGGCCCTGTCCTCCCCCGGTGCCAAGACTAGACCACCAGAGAAGCAAGCGGGATGGCAGTGGGCACAGCTCAGCTGCTGGGACCCCTGAGCTCAGGTGGCCTATCAGCCTCTACCCCCCGGGCCAAGGGGGCCAGGGTCGCTGGCTCAGGCTGCGCTCAGCCCACCTGCAAGGCACACCTAGCTCGAACACGCAGGCCTGCACTCAGAACAGACGGACAGGCAGGGAGACCCACCGTCCCCGGAGACGCCTGGGGTCCAGAGGCCCAAGGCCACGCTCCGCCCTCCCAGCGGTGTCTGCGACAGAGGCCGAGGTTGTGGGCTGCACCAGGCTGGCACACGCCACATCTGACACCTGGGGATTCGAGAAGAGGCGAGTCCTCCCGGTCACTCAGGCTGAATCTTTCAATCACCCGGCAAAGAAAAATCGGCAAAACCCAGATTATGTTTTAAAATTAGACAAAAATTTTCTTTCGACAACTTCTAGACAGCGTAATTTAGCAAGCACATTCTTGATAATTATTTTTTCTTTAAATAGTTACAGTAGAATGGATTAATTTTCAAGACGAGTCTCTGATTAGCGTGATTCATTAGCTGCCCGGGCACTGTCCGCAGCGGAGTGCAAGGTCAGAGAAGTCCCCTGGAGACGGGACAGTGGCCCGCGCCCGGGCAGACGCTCCAGATTGGGGCAATCAGATTAGATTGAGAGAGAAAAACCACAGTTGTCGCAAGCTACCTGCTTCATTATCTCATTAGATCAAGAAATGTAGGTGGAGGGGGAAGAAAAAAAATCTTTCTTGGGCAAATTCCCATGAACTGACAGAAGCTCCTTGGGAGAGCAGACAGGAGAGGCAGCCAGGTTTCCAGCTTAACTCGTACCCGGGAGAGCGTGTCCACGCAGAGCTGGACACGCCCTCATTTAGGGCGGCCACCTGGGCAGCCGGGTGCCCACGGGACTGGGGACTGTGCTTGGCGCCTGTTTCCAGAAAGTGATGAGGCCGTGGTCCAGGGGAGAGGTCCGGCCTCTGCAGGAGAGATGCTGGACGTGGCAGGAGACGCCGAGGCTGAGAATGTCGTCTGCTTTCAGGGAATCCAGGCCTCCACTAGGACTCAGACCTATCACCTTTCGTGGACGACAAGGCCCATGAAATATCTAGAAAACCACTCTGCCCATTCATCTCTCCTTTCATCCATCCACCTTCCACCTATCTGCCTATCCATCTATCCATCCATTTATCGACCCACCCACTCTCCCATCTGTCCATCCATCCACCCATCCACCCATCCATTCACTTACTGACCCTTCCACTCTCCCATCCGTCCATCCAATCTTTAGTGCGTGCAGCACCATGAAACTCTTGAACTTGCCTTCCTTCGCCCAGTGGTGAGAGGCCTGGTCATGCCTACTGAGAACGGCCAAGTAACCCAGTGCTCAGGGACCCCCTGTCCTCCTGCCCCCCGGAGCAAGCTTCAGAGGGAAGAGGGGGGAGGGAGTGACACCGCTAGCTGAATCGACGCCACCCGCCTCCCTCTGACTCCTGCACAGCGGACGTGTAGCCAACACACGGCGCCCCAGGCTTCCTGCCCTCCCGCCTCTCCTGTGGTCCGCCTGGCAGTGACAGAAGGAGCCAGGGACGGCCCGTGGGCACCCAAGACTCTGCCCAGGCTCTGAGCCCCCTGATGTGAAGACTGACTCACTGGAAGAGACCCTGATGCTGGGAAAGACTGAGGCCAGGAGGACAAAGGAAAAACAGAGGATGAGATGGTTGGATGGCATCATCAACTCAATGCACATGAGTCTGAGAAAACTCCAGGAGATGGTGAAGGACAGGGAGGCCTGGCGTTCTGCCATCCATCGGGTCGCAAAGAGTCGGACATGACTGAGTGATTGAACAACAATTGTAAACAGGGAACCAGCGAGTTTCCACCCATGAACTGGAGGTTCCAGCGGCTCATGAAGCGTTTCCTCCAGATGGCGCTCCCCGTCCCCCAGCAGCTCAGGGCTCTCCTTCCTGATGGGCTCAGAGCCCCTCTCCCTGTCCCCGCAGGAAGGGAGGCTGTGAGGCCTGGGGAAAGCAGGGAGCGGGGAGACGGAGGCCCGGAGGCGGCCTGCCGCCCTGCAGCCCCTGCCTGCATCCGCAGGCGGCCTGCCCCGGGGCCTCTGTCTTCACGCACGGCCTCTCCTCCTCCCGTGAGGATCCAGGCACCGGAGCAGAGCCCCCCTTGACGGCCTCGTCTTAACCGGTCGCCTCTGATGACATGGCCACCCAAGGCCACAGGCACAGGCCCATGGATTAGAACTTCAGTGCGTCTCTGCGTGGAACGCAACCCACTACAGACGCCCGTCCTGGGGTGCAGAGCAAGGCACCCGGGGCAGGCCAGGTCCCACGTTCATGTTCCACATCCCACACTTAGGAGTCACCCGCACAAGGCCCCCCGGCCCCAGGAAATGCACTGAGCCGTGGGCAGGCTGCTGGAATCCAGGGTCACGTGAACTCAGCACAGAGCCCCCGAACCGGAGGGTGTGGGTGTTGGATCAGTCACTGGGGAGACGCAGTGTTCAGACACCACGCCAGGATCGATCGAGTTGGTAAAAAGGATAGACTGCTTCCAACTAAATCCAATAGTTTCACACAAGCGTTTTATGTTAGAATCTGGGAAGGTGTCTCTACCGGAAGCATCTCACCTGTGTTAACATTTACAAACTTCGATTTAAGGAACGGGAAGGAAGCCTCTCCTGATGTCTTTCTATCTGCTCTATAGTTTGGGCCCCTCGCGGTCGGAGAGGCTCCGAAACAGGGCAGACTCAGCCTGGACATTTGGATGCAGTTTCCTTGGTTACCACTTTGATCTGCGTCCCCACGTCTCCCCATAACTTTGAGCTCGGTTTCGGTCCAAGCACAGGGCCCTGCCTGGCATTCCTAATCTTGCTGAAATCCCCCAAGCCGGGAGGCCGCGCCGTGGTAACGGTGAGGCCCTGCCAGCCACCCGGTGGGGCGAAGCTGCTGAATGAGAAAAGGCCCAGGGAGCGAAACGCCCACAGGAGATGCTGGAATCACTGGGCTGGAGCCTTCTAGAAGCCCCGGGGGGCTCACTGAAATGAGCCCAGCGCCCCGCCCTGGGAAGTGGGGCTGGCGCAGGCCCAGGGTCTGGGGGTTCCCACGCGTCGCGCTCCTGGGGCTGCGGCAGGGAGAGGCCCGCGGTCTCGCAGCAGTTTGGGAAAGCCCCCAGCCCGCGGCCGCTGTGTCCCCCTCCGGCCCCGGGGTCCCTGTTCTGGGCTCTCCTGCACTGTCCAGGGCTGCCCCGCCTCACTCAGCACAGGGCCGCCTGGCCGCCTCGGGGAGCCCACGGCTGGAAGGGGTGAGGTGCCCAGGGCCGCAGGAAGCCGGCTTTGGCAGCAGCGGTGTGGGGAGGGGGCTGGAAGTGAAGCCCTGTCCCTGCCTTTCTTCCTTTATCTGAGCCAAGAATCCGGCAACCAGTGATGGCCGCCTGGGCAGCAGGATGGACGGCTCCTGGCCCACGCCTTGGAGCTGAAATTGGGTGTTATTTATAGCCTGCCTCCTCCAGGGTCAGGGTCTGGGGAATGGAGCGGGTGGGACCAAAGCTTCGGAACAGACTCCCATTCCCCGCCCTGGGCCGGACCGCCGCTCCCTCTGGGGCAAACGCCGTCAGATCCCGCTGCAGAGGCGAGGCTGGCTCGAGACCGGCCCAGGCCAGCGGGCTCTGTCCTGCCTTCTTGCAGCCCCCACGGCTCCTGGGGACAGAGCCCCCCTCCCTGCTGACAGGGGGCACCGAGGTCCCAGGCGGTCGGTCCCAGGCGGTCAGCCCCAGGCCCCGCGGGGGCAGCACAGAGCTGGGGCGGGACCCAGCGGTTCAGAGCCGACCTCTGCCCCTCGGGGGGCACCCTCCGCCGGGGGACGTCCGACGGCGTGAGCCTACACCTGATTTTTTGTCCCGTTTCTTCTTTTCTTTGTTATTTCTGCGTCGTGACACTTGTCTCCAGCATCTTTTCAGTGAGTCAGGCTTTCATCCCGTGGGCCATGCTGGAGACCCCCTCTGACTGTGGGACCAAGACCCCCAGGCCACGTGCCCTGGCTGCCCGCCTGCAGCCTGTCCTGCACCCCCACCGCGCGTGGGTGCCCCCCGCCATGCCTCTCAGGCCTGACCCTCCCCTGACGGAGGCCTCTCCTGCCCCCTCCACTGAACACAGGCCCCAGGGTCTTCCTCGGGAACCCTGACCCTGCACGAGGCCAGTGACACACAAATCCGAGTGTGGATTCGGGGAGTCTCGCCCCACGACGGGCTCCGTGAGGGTGGGGCTGGCCTGCTCTGGCCCTTGCTGCAGAGAAGGTCTTGGAGAGAACCCCTAGAGGGTGGGGGAGGAGGAGCTGCTCTGGGAGCACTGCTATTTCCAGAACATTCCACATCCTTCCATCACCGGGAGTGGCTGGCCCTGGCCGCGGCGGCTCTGGGAGTGGCGTCTCCTGGCTCTTGAGTCAGCTCAAGTCTCCCGGGCTGACCTGCATCTCATTTCCAAGCTTCCAGGAACGTGCCTGGCTTCTGCTGGGCTCCTCCATCGCTGGCCCGTCCAGCAGCTGCCCTTGGTGTTCAAAGGCAGGACCAGCTGCTGGTTGTGGCCACAGGGTGGGCAAGGGGTCAGCCTTCTACACCTGGGGTCCCTGCTGCCAGGAGAGTCAGCAGGAGGCACCGGAAGTTTCTGGGTTCAGACGGGACTCCAGGCAGGGGCAATCTCCCCTCCTCAGCAGGTGAACGACGCCTTTCCTGCCCCCAGGGCACCGGGCACCAGTCGGCCCATCCGAGGACACCACAGACAGGGCGCCGGCACATCGCTGAGCTGGTGCCGGGCAGCTGGAGCTGGTGGGTGCAGGGCGGGCGGGCGCCGGGCCTGGGGCCAGGGCCCCCAGGACACCGGCTCAGGGCCCGAGAGGATGGCCCAGCCCCATGGCCCCAGCAGCGCTGGAGCAAAGGGGCCAGGTTCTCCCCCAAGGGGGTGCTATCGCCCCCACACTCTTCTTGGGCTTCCCAAGGCTCAGAGTTCATCCACTTGCCCACTCTGAGGGCATCACTCTGAGATGCCTGGCTGCAAGGTCAACTTGCCTCGGACGAAGGTCCCCAAACCCATTTCCTCCTTTCCCTGCATATGTAGCAAGAACGCACTTGCCAGGCTCCTGCACGGGGGCAGTGGCCCGGCCAGAGGACCTCAGGAAGCCGAGAGGCTCTTTCCAGGCTCGGCCCAGAACCTGCCTGCCCTCTCTGGCCACACGTGGCTCCTGCAAGACGGGGGCCCCGGGGCGTGGGGGATCCAGGGCCAGCTAAACAGGGGCGGCGCCACTATGATCCTGCGGTGGCTGTCTGACCACTCAGTCGTGTCTGGCCCTTTGTGACCACATGGACTGCAGCACGCCAGGCTTCCATGTCCTTCAATATCTTCTTGAATTTGCTCAAACTCATATCCATTGAGTCGGTGATGCCATCCAGCCGTCTCATCCTCTGTCATCCCCTTCTCCTCCTGCCTTCAATCTTCCACAGCATCAGGGTCTTTTCCAACGAGTCAGCTCTTTGCATCACGTGGCCCAAGTATCAGAGCTTCAGCTTCAGCATCAGTCCTTCCAATGAATATTCAGGGTTGAAGGAATAAAACAAACTTGTATTACAGGCTTGATCATCAGCAAACTTTTCTTAAGCCAGAAAGTGTCCCTGGAGGCGCAGTGGTAAAGAATCTGCCTGCAATGCAGGAGACCAGGGTTTGAACTCTGGGTTGGGAAGATCCCTTGGAGTAGGAAATGGCAACCCACTCCAGTTTTCTTGCCTGGAAAATCCCATGGACACAGGAGCCTGGCGGGCTACAGTCCACGGGGTCCCGATAGTCGGACATGACTAAGTGTCTGAGCACAGATGCCCAGGACGTCTCACAGCTGCAGCCCAAATGCAGCCCTGATGTCCCCGGAGGCTGAGCGTGGAGGTGACCCCGTGAAACTCCGCCAAGCCGGCGGGCCCTGAGAGGACGCCTCAGCTGAGCCCAGCTCCCCCTGGGCTCAAGGCCACTGCCAGCAGGCATGAGGAGGGGTTGTGGAGGCCTCCCTCCCACAGTCTTTCTCTAGATGGGGTCTCTGTGGGGGAGCCGGCTGGCCGGGGACCCCCACCCTGTCCCTGAACTAGGAGTCAGGGTGGGCCATGGGCAGCGACGTCCAGGAAGCCGAGATGCAGGGTCCGGCTCTGGTGTCGGCACGGGGACCTCGGGTCCTGGCTCTGCCCCCCCGAGGCTGTGCCCCAGTCTTGTCAGAAGCCTGCACCCCACGAAAGCCCCATCACGGCGGGGAGGTTTCCAGTGTCGGGCGGTGGGTCAGGCGCCCACCAGGGCTTCCACAGAAGCTGGGCAGGTCTGAGACTGTCCAGGGCCCCAGGGTCAGAGCACCGAGACCCCTGCTGCACTCGTGACCCAGGTTCCCCCGCCCCCTCTGCCGGGCCACGTCTCAGGCAGACGTGATTAAGGTCCGGACGCGATGCCTAACTGCTTTGACCTGGATCAGCCCCCGAGCTGATGCTGACGGTGCAGCGTGCAAGCCACACCCTTCAGTCCGTGAGGCCACAGCGGCCTCTGTGAGAGCCGGAAGGACGCACAGGAGGGTCACTCCCATAAAGGCCGGGAAGGAGCCCTGGAGTCGGGGTGCCCGCCTGCACCTGGGGCTTGGGGAGGGAGGTGGGCGGGACGGGCAGTAGACGCAGATGTAAACAGGACGGGCGACAGCTGCATGCCCCCCTGGCGCTCACAGCAGCTGGGCCGGCGTCCCAGCAGGGGGGATCAGAGGGAGCCGTGACCAAGTCCATAGTGAGAGGCGGGGGGCTGGGTCCCCACGATGTCCCGGCGCATCGTGACGGGAGGCCAGCTCGCCAGGGAGGGCCAGTCCTCCCACCCCCCGCCCGGCACCCACGAAGCAGCTACCAGAACATCCAGCCCCACATCAAGCCCCTAAATGACCGGTGGGCTGGCCAGACGGATCTGGGGAGGTGCGCACATCCACGGAGAATTGCCAACAGTGGCCGCCAGAGCCTGAAACAGCTCCGGCCCTCACTCACCCCATCCTTCTGAGCCCCTCCCCCCACTGCCTCACACACGAGCGCAGACCTTCGGAGGCTCAGGGGCTTTGGCAAGGAGGAGATGGCCCACCTCTAGGACAGGTAAAGCTGTCCTGGCGGGGCAGGGACAGGGCATCATCCATCCTCCACCCAATGCCTGGTACCTGAGAGCTGTCCCATTCTCCAACTTAGGGAACAGGCTGCTGCAGACGCAGGGGACCCCGAGCTGTCCCCCTGCACAGTGACCCGGCGCTCCCGGTTCAGAAAGAGGCAGACGTCCAGGGGTGGCCACAGGCTGGGGGCAGGGTAGAGAGGAGCAGGTGGGAAACCCACCCGGGAGACTGCACAGGGCAGAGACCACGGCCAGCCCATCTCGAAGGACCCCTCAGAGAGCCACACGGATGGACGTGGCTCATGTGAAGGGAGAGTGGATTTTGGCAACGAGGAAGCGAGGTCACCACAGCGGTGCCCTCAGCAGTTAGAAGCGGCATCGTGAGAGCAGAAGGCAGCAAGGACAGAGGGCACGTGGCGCCAAGCCCTGCAAGTGCCCTGGCCGCTATGACCACCACAGACACCCCTGGCCTGGGAGCTGAGCTTCTCAACACCCAGAGCAGCTAACAGGAAAGAGCCAGGCGGAGACGGGCTGGGGGTGATCAGAGACCACACAAACATTTCCCCAGCAAACCTGGAGTCTCCAGGGGCCCAGCGAGTGTCAGCACAACTGGCAGTAGCCCAGGGACGCCTCTGAACGCAGAAATTCCAAGGAAGCTTTCAGAAGGCTCCGGGGGGAGGGGAGGAAGATGCCCCGGGCGTGAGCGGGCACCGACACAGGAGGCACGGCCCCGGAAGGTGTGAGAGGCCCGTGGACGTGAGCGAAGACTCGGGGGCCCCGCAGGGAAGCGAGCCTGAGCTGCGATTCTATGCCCAGCCAAGACAGCACCCAGCACAAACCACATTCTCAGGAAACACGTCCCCGAGCGTCAGCCATGTCTTCCGCACGTGGGCTTTTGTTCCCTGATACACACGAGGAAAACAGGCATTTTCAAAAGAGCTAACAGTGGTATTTTTTTTGGGGGGGTATGAAAGAAACATCTCCATCTTCTTCCTCTGCCCAACTGATCTGCTAAGTCACTTCAGTCATGTCCGACTCTGTGCGACCCCATAGACGGCAGCCCGCCAGGCTCCGCCGTCCCTGGGATTCTCCAGGCAAGAACACTCGAGTGGGTTGCCATTTCCTTCTCCAATGCATGAAAGTGAAAAATGAAAGTGAAGTCACTGAGTCGTGTCCAACTCTCACCGACCCCTTGGACTGCAGCCCACCAGGCTCCTCTGTCCATGGGATTTTCCAGGCAAGAGTGCTGGAGTGGGATGCCATTGCCTTCTCCGGCCCAAATGATCTACCACAACTAATTAACACTCAGCGCTAGTTTTAAAGATAAGTGTTCAAGGGGATGGTCGTATCCCAGGCCAGTGCAAGCAACACAGATCCACAGACCAACCACGGCTTCATAACCGAGTGCTGAAACACAAGCGAAGAACAGGCGTGTCTGCAGTCAAGGTCTGGGGAGGGAAATTCACGGGCGGAAGTTTTCAGGTGAGCCCAGACTGATGAACAGAGCGTGACCATCACCCCCTCACTCGAGATACTTCTGGTCCTTGAAGCGAGCCCTCTACCCACGTGACAGAGGAGAAAGCAGACTCAGGAGGCCTAGGAGTTTCTTCAAAGACACGGTTACTCAGTGCAAGAATCACGACCGAACCCAAGGGACCACGTCCACACTCTGGGCTCAGCCCCTGGTCACTGGAGATCGTGTGAGTCTTGGAAACAGGCAGCTTCCTTCTTCCTTCCTGCAAGCCTGGCCAGGGCTGCGGGAGCCAAGGGCGGGTCGCAGGGGCGGCTGGCTCCAGGACACAGCGATGCTCGGGGCGGGGCCGCCGTCATAAGGCCGGTGACTTATGTCCAGGGCACTCGTGGGTCTCACGGGGCTTGGGAGCCTGGGTGATTCCCTGACAAACACGCCTGCTCGTGTGGGCTGTGCTGCAGGGTCATCCCACGGACGGCAGGTCCTCCTGGACGCCACTCCGCCCCGACGGCAGAGTCAGCAGAGACCCCGGAGGCCTCTGCGCCCAGTTCGGGTGGGCTGGACATTCTGACCCTGCTGCAGGAGTGGAGCCCCCGCCTGCTGTGGTCCCAAGCCCGGCAGCCCCCTCCCCGTCCAGCTGCAGATTTCTATGCTCATCAGCAGAGCACCTCAGGTCCGGGAGAACAGAGAGGTGGCCTTGCCAGAGGTGCCCGGGGTGCTCTGGTCTCCAGTTCGGGACAAGGCGGTTGGTGGTCTTGCAGCGGTGGTGGCGGGGAGGAGCTCGAGGTCAGGGCCCGCCTCCCTGAGTCTCCTCCCACTCGCTCACTCCTGGGGAGCCCAGCCGGGGAGGGCTTGGTCCTCCCGCCATCGCCAAGGCTGCGGCTCCCCGCTTCTGCATCACAGGCATAGCGGTCTCGGGATTTAAGCAGTGTGACCGAATAGCAGGCTCTGGCCCTCCCAGGCTCACTGCGTCCCTGGGACGCCAAAGCTCTCTGGCGTTTCCTACTGGACACCTGCAGGTGACGCTCCCCGGGCCCCTGATTTACGGGGAATGTGTGATGACAGTCTTACTCCCCAGGGTTTAGGGTTTTCATCGGCACAGATAAGTCAGGACCGGCTGTCCCAGCCTCTGGAGATGGTATTTTCCCATTGTATTTATGACCCAGGACAGTCACCAGAGGCCCGTAAAGCCCGCTGCGGAGAAGCTGCTGTTAATAGGCCCAAATGATCTACCACAACTAATTAACACTCAGCGCTAGTTTTAAAGATAAGTGTTCAAGGGGATGGTCGTATCCCAGGCCAGTGCAAGCAACACAGATCCACAGACCAACCACGGCTTCATAACCGAGTGCTGAAACACAAGCGAAGAACAGGCGTGTCTGCAGTCAAGGTCTGGGGAGGGAAATTCACGGGCGGAAGTTTTCAGGTGAGCCCAGACTGATGAACAGAGCGTGACCATCACCCCCTCACTCGAGATACTTCTGGTCCTTGAAGCGAGCCCTCTACCCACGTGACAGAGGAGAAAGCAGACTCAGGAGGCCTAGGAGTTTCTTCAAAGACACGGTTACTCAGTGCAAGAATCACGACCGAACCCAAGGGACCACGTCCACACTCTGGGCTCAGCCCCTGGTCACTGGAGATCGTGTGAGTCTTGGAAACAGGCAGCTTCCTTCTTCCTTCCTGCAAGCCTGGCCAGGGCTGCGGGAGCCAAGGGCGGGTCGCAGGGGCGGCTGGCTCCAGGACACAGCGATGCTCGGGGCGGGGCCGCCGTCATAAGGCCGGTGACTTATGTCCAGGGCACTCGTGGGTCTCACGGGGCTTGGGAGCCTGGGTGATTCCCTGACAAACACGCCTGCTCGTGTGGGCTGTGCTGCAGGGTCATCCCACGGACGGCAGGTCCTCCTGGACGCCACTCCGCCCCGACGGCAGAGTCAGCAGAGACCCCGGAGGCCTCTGCGCCCAGTTCGGGTGGGCTGGACATTCTGACCCTGCTGCAGGAGTGGAGCCCCCGCCTGCTGTGGTCCCAAGCCCGGCAGCCCCCTCCCCGTCCAGCTGCAGATTTCTATGCTCATCAGCAGAGCACCTCAGGTCCGGGAGAACAGAGAGGTGGCCTTGCCAGAGGTGCCCGGGGTGCTCTGGTCTCCAGTTCGGGACAAGGCGGTTGGTGGTCTTGCAGCGGTGGTGGCGGGGAGGAGCTCGAGGTCAGGGCCCGCCTCCCTGAGTCTCCTCCCACTCGCTCACTCCTGGGGAGCCCAGCCGGGGAGGGCTTGGTCCTCCCGCCATCGCCAAGGCTGCGGCTCCCCGCTTCTGCATCACAGGCATAGCGGTCTCGGGATTTAAGCAGTGTGACCGAATAGCAGGCTCTGGCCCTCCCAGGCTCACTGCGTCCCTGGGACGCCAAAGCTCTCTGGCGTTTCCTACTGGACACCTGCAGGTGACGCTCCCCGGGCCCCTGATTTACGGGGAATGTGTGATGACAGTCTTACTCCCCAGGGTTTAGGGTTTTCATCGGCACAGATAAGTCAGGACCGGCTGTCCCAGCCTCTGGAGATGGTGTTTTCCCATTGTATTTATGACCCAGGACAGTCACCAGAGGCCCGTAAAGCCCGCTGCGGAGAAGCTGCTGTTAATCACCGTCTGCATCACGAAAAACCTCCCTCACTCAACACGGAGGTGCCTCCTTGCCATCAGGCCTGTGACAAAACGCCCCGACCCCACAGTCTCTACTCCTGATGAGCTGGCAAGTCTGCACGGCCGTCGCCCAGTGGCTCCGAAGCGGCTCTGTCCTGCCGGGAGCTTTGACCCTTGGGCGGCTCTGCCCCGGCCGCCCCTAGCAGACTCCCCTCCCTTCTTGCCCCTCAGGCTTCCTCTGCGGGGCTAGACTGGGATGGGGGCTGCCCTCAGCCAGCACTCTCCTGGGTCCGAGCTGACAGTGGCCATGGGTTTGGCCACAGAAGGTGGACAGAGCTCACTCGGGTGCATTTCCACAGGCACACTGGACGGGTCTCCCAGCAGCTCTAAGTGGCCTCTCCATGGAGCCCTCCTCCAGCAAGACCCTCCATTAAAGACAGCTTCAGACGTCTCTGCGTGCCGAATCATGATGCCCTGTGCAAGGCAACACTGCCCTTCATAACGGACTGTAACCAATACTGCATTTATTTATCGAAAAAGCCACAATCAAGGAAGACCACCCCGAGAAGTGCACAGCGATTAGCAACCAATTACGGGATTGGGGGTGGCATGCGCTGGTCTGAGGGCGCATTCAGAGCCCGGAGCCGCCCCCTCCAAGAGGAATGAATGAACCATCCAAGGCCAGAGGCGGGGCGTCCAGCCCCTAAAGGCCATCCTTCATCTTCCTGTGATTCCCACAGGCTTGGACTGCTGACCAGGGCAGCCTGCCAGATGCAGCAGGGGCCAGAGGTCAGGATTTTCCATTCCCAACAGACTGAATGGAGAGGCCATCTAGGGCAGGAGGCAGCTTGCCTGGGGGGTCTGTGAGATCCGGCTGAAAACCTGAGCTCCGTGAGGTCCTGCTATTTCGTCACCAATGGGCAGGGACCCCCTTGTGCAAAGTCCAGGAGAAACAGGTCTGGGAGGGGGCTGAGAAGGGGACAGGACCAGAGGAGGGGGCTGGGGGGGAGATGTGTATAAGAGACAGAGGCAACACTGCCCTTCATAACGGACTGTAACCAATACTGCATTTATTTATCGAAAAAGCCACAATCAAGGAAGACCACCCCGAGAAGTGCACAGCGATTAGCAACCAATTACGGGATTGGGGGTGGCATGCGCTGGTCTGAGGGCGCATTCAGAGCCCGGAGCCGCCCCCTCCAAGAGGAATGAATGAAAAACCACGCCTGTTCAGAAGGAGAGGCCGCAGTGCCCGCTAAGCCCTGGGAGGGGCTCCGTAAGGACACCTCGTGGGTTTGTTTCCAAGGAACCTGCCAGGCGGAGCCTTGAGGACCCCGCTGGCCTGGGGCAGGTCACAGAAGCTCCCTCCAGAGGTGACCTGAGGCTCGTGGGTGGTGGCTGTGACCCAGGTCAGCCTGAGGGCACACTGCCGCCTCTGCTCAGGGTGGCGCCGGGCGAAGGCCACCAGGAGGGAGACAGAGGCACGCCGCCCTTCCCAGAACGACTGGCCCTCCTGGAGGAACAGTGACTGGGCTTCAGTCAGGGACCCCAAGTGCCTGCGGCCTGGACGGGTCTCCGGGTTCCAGGCAGGTAAGGGCCCGGGAGCTGAGCAGCGGGTCCCACTCTCCTTTCTCAAGGGTTTTGGAGATGAACCTATGCCAGATTAGAACTTCATCTCCGTTGATCCGTTAAGGTTAAAGTCGGGCCTGCGTCCGTCTCCTGCGGCTGGGAGTCAGGGTGCTGTGGGACTGGCCGATCCCAGGGACAAGGTCAAGGAGGACGGGGGTGCAGCACCCCCGGGCCAGGACCTCAGGGCACCTGGAGACCCAGCTCTCAGGGGAGACTCCGCAGCCCCGGCGGCCAGAAGCCGATTACTTCTGTCAGTGGAGTCAGAACAGGAGGGAAATTGAATTAAGTTATAATGCAGTGCTGGCGGGCCGACGCGCATCGCCCTCCCAGCAGAGCCCGCGAGGTAAGCCAACGGCAATACGGGAGAGCGGCCGGGCCGGGCGGGGGTCAGCGGGTCAACGCTGCTCACGCGCGGCCCCCGTGTCAGAACCAATACGGCGGCAGGCGCATCACCAGCACGGGCGCCGCTATTTCAGGAAATGCAATTCCATTAGAAGTTTTCCAATCTCTCCTCCTGCCTCTGCCTCTCGGGGGCCGCGGGCCCTCCTCTTGCGGCACGGGTGCGTCTCCCGCGGGCGGCGGTAACCGGGCCAGGAAGGGGCGGCTCTCGCTCCGGAGTTGGCCCTCTCGGGCCCTGGAGCGCTACAGCCCACTGCTCACACAGGACGCTGGCCCGGGGCGCCCTCCCCCAGGCTCCCCGCGCGGCGACCAGCTTCTGCCCCACGCACCTGCCTTCCGGATGCCCCCGCCCTTCTGGGCAGGAATAGCGGCCCTGCCCTGCTGCCCTCTAGTCCCCCGTGCTCAGGGCCCCACTGGGCGTTCCCAGATAGACAGGCTGCCAGTGTGGACAGAAGCCTCTCCAGGAGCAGCCAGCCCAGGGTTCTCTGCAGCCTGGAGACTCTTGCCCAAAGCGGCCGGGCGGCACCTGGACACGGGCCACAGTGGGTGCTCTGCGCGAGGGGCAGGAGGCCCAGGCCCCACCGCCCACCCCGGGGGGCTGGCGGACGCTCGGTAGGGTCTCTGGACGCACCGGGTTCCCCTGTTGTGGTGTCCAGCTCCAGCCCTGGCCTGGTGACAGCCGCCTCGGAATCAGCAGCTCCTGCGAGGCTTGCTCCTCCGTGGGCCCCGGGAGCTGGCAGGGTGGGCTGCCCTTGGGAACACAGACTAGGGGAGCTCTTTGCCTCCCCCATCACTGTCGCCCCGGCTTCCTGGTGTGAAAGGGAGGAAGCGGCCTCTTACCTACCTTCCCCAGGACCTCCAGGGGGACGACGCCCATCTCGTAGGCACAGGCGTACCCCGGGTACCAGCTCCCTTCCACCTGCCACAGGGACCCCCGTCTTGGGGAACAGACCCCAGAGTGTGGAGGGGCCCCAGCTTGCTCCGACAGCAGGCTCCAGGGCAGAGCGACCACTGAGGCTGACGCCGTCCCCGTGGGTCCCTGACACGAAGTATTTGGCAAAACCCATCTGATACGGCCGTGGACCTGGGTTAAGGACAGTCTCCCTCCACCAGCTCCTCGACCGGAGCCAAGGCGCTGCCAAGGCTATTCTTAGTGCCGGTGGGCCGGGTTGGGGGAGCTGGGGACACTGTACTTGTTGCTCGACTTTTTTGTAAACTGAAAACTTCTCTAAAAATTAAGCATATTAATTAAAAACAAACAGATGAGGAAAAACACAGGCTCCAGCCCAGACGATGTGGAACAAGACACGCGGCCCAGTGCTCGGCGGCAGGAGAGACCTGTCCCCCCAGAGCTCACAGCCCGGCAGCCCAGCCCCGGGTCCTCTGCCGGCTGCCCGACCACAGGGACAGAAGACACCCTCGCCGTCTGCGGGTGCAGGGCGGCCCAGGCCGGCGGCCCAGGACGGAGGAACAAGCCAGACCCCTCTCTCTGCCTGTCTGTCTGTCCTGCCTTCACGCCAAGAGCGCAGGACTGCCAGGCCAGGGCCCCCCTAAGTGGCCAGCGCCCTCACCCGTAGAGCCTGGTGCTGCATCCCCGTGGGAGCACACACAGGCCAGGACTGTCTGGAGGACGAGGGGTGGGCCCATCACTTCCTCCCGTGGATTTCACCCTGAGATGCTCATCAAGGTGCAAAAGGACACAGAGGTGCCACGGGTTCGTTAGTGCTCAGGGTCGGGGGAGGGGTGAGGATATACAGTGACACACGCGTGACCTGAGCCCCCGCTCTCAGCTGATCAGACAGCAAGAGACGACTAGCTAATGAGGTGCAATACGATCTTCCACGCTGCTCCAGAGCCACGTTTCAGAACTTCACACAATATTGTCACGAGTTCCAAAGACTAGAGCTTTCAGTAGTGACATTGGAACTGCAATCCGAGCTCCATCTGAGACCACACAGAACATCAGTGAGAAGTGTCCACAGACGCACAGGTGAGATGTGGACGGCAGAGCTCGTGGAAGACGTAAGGCACCAGCCCCCGACCTGCAGAGCACGTGGCCTAAGAGGAGAGCCCGGTCAAACAGACCTGCTGAAACAGGAATTTTTGCTCATCCAGAAATTGCCTGGGAGCCCTCGTGCTCTGATTGCTGTACACTTGTGACATTATGCAGGGAACAGCCCTGGGTGGGGTCTGTGCCAATCACCAGATCTGCAGGCCGCCTCCATCCTGCCCCCCTCCCGCAGCTCAGGGACATCACAGACCCCCATCCTCGTGGTGGGTGGACACACGGGAAGCCGGCTGACCACACCAGGCTGGGAGAAGACGTGAGCAGGACAAGCCCCCAGGGCAGGAGTCGGATGCGCACTGAAGAAAGAGCTGCTGAGAACCACCGAACAAATGAGATGCTCTCCAGCTGCTCAGCAAGCCCGAGGGCAGAGCGACCCACCGTCACCGCTCAGCGGGCGGAATCACGCCCACCGTCACCGCTCAGCACAGAGATGCACGTCAACTCCAAAGCGAGATACCGCCTACAGCCCAGAGGACGGCTAAAGGAAAGAGACCCACAGTAACAAGTGCTGACGAGGACACAGGGCAAAGGCGGCGTGACTACGTGGCTGGAGGTGGGCCCAATGTGCAAGCACCTGGATAAACAGTCCAGCTGTCGCTCCCATAACTGACCAGCACCCCTGCCATGTCTGGGTACATACTCTGGATACATATGCCCACGGTATATGAGTGCGCACATTTACCAAGACACACGCACGTGTTCACAGCTGCCGTACTAACAATGATGAAAAATTCAAAATAACCCAAACACCCGTCTTCTTTGAAACAGACAAATTATGGGACAATGATGCAACGGAATTCCACACAGCTGTAAAATAACAAAATATCGCTCCACACAACACGGTCGATCTCACAGACCCGGTGCATGAACGAAGTCGCACACAAAGGTCTTCTTTCTGTCTGGTTCTTTTTATGGGAGGCTCCCGAGGACGGGACGCTAGGGATGGGAGGTGGAGGGAAAGACCGCGGCTGGGGGAGAAGCACCCAGTCCCGGCCGGCCAGTTGTGTGCAAGCCTGTGCGTGTGTTTGCCTCAGAGTGTTTCTATTTAAAAGAATAAACACTGGTTTGGGACTTCCAAATCCTACGCAAGGTCATGGAATCTTTTCTGAACGTGCAACCCGGGGATATTTATGGGTCTGTAACTGTACAGACACAGATTCCCTAGGTCGCCTGGTGCTGGAGAGGAGGCCTCGCAGGGGAAGCGGCCCAGTTCACTTCTCCCTGGCCCTGGGACACACCGTCCACTATTCAGGCTCCCCAGGGACACTCACGGTTGAAGGAGAAGCATCTCTGCACACACACACACCTGCATCCCTGGTTTGCGGCCCCTGGGGAACTCTGACCGCCAGGCCAGCTGCTGCCACAGGTCCACACGGGAGGGACCTGGTGCTCAGGGTGGAGGTGAGGGTCACGGTCAAACGGGCAGCTGGGCTCAGGACCTGTGAGGAGGTGGGCACTTAAGCCCCCGGGGGCTGGTGGCTCTGACTCTCAGGGGCGGCAGCCTGCCCCCCAGGCTGTGGGCCCAGCACGTGAGCGTCGTGTCCTCCCCAGCTCCAGATGAAATCTGAGTCAGCTCAGCGGCTCAAGTGTCAGCTGAGGGCACACGAGAAGGTGGCCGCAAAGCCAAAGTGGAGCAGAAGCGCCAGGCAGGGCCCCCCGGCCTGCAGAGACCCGCCGCCCTGGCGCCCGGCCCCGAGGCCACGTCCCTGCCGAGGCCCCTCCGGCCCCTTCTCGCCCATCAGACAGGCCGACTCTGCCTGGTGCTGCCTGGCGACTGAACAGGTGAAGGGAGAGCTTTACTCACCTCTGTGGCTCCCTTACGAGGGGCCTCCTTCCTGCACCCCCAGCCGCAGCGGGCAGGAAGGGGATGCTGACCCCCGAGCCCTCTGCGCCGGGGCTCTGAGCGGCAGTCACCACCTGGAGTCAGGCCACCGGGCCCGGGGCCGGATCCCCGTCTTGAGCCGCCTCCCTGCTGACCTCGCGCTCCTTCCCGCCAGCCAGGGGAGCCCCCTGAGCCTGCCTTCAGGCCCTGTAGACCACCCGCTCCCCTGCCCGCAGGTAGGCCACACCCGCCAAGGGGAGGAGGACAGAGCTCAGGCCGAGCCCAAGTCCTCCTCGGTCAGCACGGACGCCTCTCTGCACTGAGATCCCCATGACACCTGCCCAGGTCCCCAGGGAGTCCCCAGGCTCTGCCCAGGCCGTTGGGGGGCAGGCCCGCCTCCCTCCCAGAGGGGGCCCCCCCATAACTGCACTTCTTGGCCAGGCCCTGCCCTGTAACTGGAATGGCGCCTGGATCCACTGCTCTACGGAAGCTGGGCTCCCAGGGAAAGGGCTGGCCTCCCTGGGAGCGGTGGGACTCTCGGTGTCCAGCTCCCATAACCCACCCTCGGACTCAGCCTGGATGCGACTAGGATGGAGCCTGGGCTGGGTCCACTCTGCGCCTCCTTAAGGTCAACCCCAGGCAGGGCCTCATGGTGGCTGGAGTACCCCCATGCAGGGGCCCAGGACTGGGCGATGGACCGAGGCTGAGGACAGCCCTGCTCACCAGGCTGAGCACTGGTGTGACCCTCTGCTGGGCACCTGGGCACATGGGCAAGGCGTGGACAGAAGGCGGGGGCCACCGCCTTGCTCCTCTGCAGCCCCCACACCAGGAAGGGGGACCCTCAGCCACCGGCTCTGCAGGGCACGGCTCCCTGAGACCTTGTTCCCGACAGCAGTCACGGCCTAGCGGCCGGCGAGCGCCCTGGATGTGCTCCCACAGACGCCCGCCTGCTCCCGACACCTGGGGCCCCGTGATGAACGCTGGTGCCACCTCTTCCAGGGAGCCCTCCCTGGTTGCTGCAGCCCGAGTCCCTGGTTCCCTCCCCCGGGGTCTTGTAGCCTCCTCCAGGCGTCTCAGGGTAGGTCAAGACCCTTGTTTCCGTCTCCCCAGGTCCTCGATGAGGCCGCCAGCCTGGGCCATTCTCATTCTGCACCCAGGTCTGGACCAGCTCAGCCCTGCTGGGGTGTTTCCCAGAGGGAATTGCGACTTCCCTGGTGGCTCTGAAACCCCAGTGCCCCTGCGATACGGCTGACCATGCAGGGCAAACCCCATCCCCCAGATGGCCCAGTCTTTACTCTTTAGAGGCGGGCGGAGGACACTGCTTCTCTCCACGGGTGATTGTGGAAATAAAACCAGTGATTCATTTAAAGCTACCAGCAAGGACCTGATGCCCTTGGGAGGCCCGCGCATGCTGGCCTGAGAAACTGCTTACAAATCTCTGTGACCCCCACGTCAACTGTAGCTTTGCTTTGGGGGTGCTGAAAACATCTAGATCTAAAGTCCACCCAGAGTCGGGGGCTCCAGAGCTGAGGACCCACATCACGCTCCTTCTGCAGGGGAGACAGACACTCAGCCATCTCAGGGCGGTGGGCCTGCCCCCAGCATCCTGGGCAGGGCCGAGGGGCTCCCTGGGGACCTGGGTGAGCTCAGGGTACCCGGCTCTCCTGCCCCCGTCTCCCTCTGCGAGGACGAGGGTCTGTGATGACCCTGAGCCGCAGGAGCGGGGCAGGATGGAGGCGGCCTGCAGGTCTGTCTGTTGCCTGGTGCAGACCCCACCCCGGCGCTGTTTCCTGAATAATATGGCAAGTGTGCCAGCAATCAGAGCACGAGGGCTCCCGGCACTCCCCGGGGCACGGCGTCGCCTGCTCCTGGAGAGAATTTCCTCCAAGATGCTGCAAAGATCTTTCTTCTCTATGTGCTGATTATCCTCAAACGCTGATGAAAATGTGTAAGATGAGGGAGGTGGCGTTATTAGCTTTCTGTTTTATAGCTTTCGGTGCAAGGGTCTGGCACTTCCGTTGAATTTATTTTTGAGTATTTCACTCTTTCTGAAGCTTCCGTAAATGGAGCTGTTTCCCTGAGATCATTTTCAGAGTGTTCACTGTCATTGCAGACATATTCCCTTGTATCCTGAGACCACGCCAAACTCTTTTATTACTTTTAAATGTGTGTGTGTGTGTGTGTGTGTGTGGATTCCTTCAGATTTTCTTTGTAAAACATCACGTGGCCTGTGAATAGGCAGCTTTGCTTCTTCCTTTCCCATTCGAGTGACTTTTACTTACGTTTCTTGTCCAGACACCCCTGTGAGGCCGGCAGGACAAAGCTGGATACCATGGACAGAGCAGACATCCTGGTCTTGCTCCTGATTCCAGGGCAAGCGCACCCAGTCTTCCCACTGAATGTGAAGCCACCTGATGGCTTTTCACAGACGCCCTTTGTCATGTGAGAAGCTCCCCTTTGTTTCCAGTTTGCTGAGTGCTTTTATACTGAGAGGATGGTGGGTTTTGTGAAGTGCTTTTTCTGCGACTATTGGCACGAGATGGGACTTTTGATTTTTATTCTATGAATACCAAAGATCAGTAATTTTCATTTTCTGAATATGAAGTAAAGTTACATCAAAAACCCCGCAATTATCACAGCTCCTGGTTTTCTCATGTAGAGCTTGCATCCTTGAGATGAATCACACGTGGTCCTGACGTATAATGCTTTCCCCATGCTTTTGGACTCAGTCTTTTGTGGAGGATTTCTGCATTTATATTTATAAGGTCTGTTATTTACTCACTCAGTTGTGTCCAGCTCTTTGTGACTCCATGGACTGTAGCCAGCCAGGCTTCTCTGTCTGGAATTTCCTAGGCAGGAATATTGGAGCGGGTTGTCATTTCCTTCTCCAGGGGATCTTCCTGACCCAGGGGCTGAACCCAAGTCTCCCGTATGGACAAGCTCTCTTCACCACTGAGCCACCTGAGAAGCCCTCTGCAGTTTCCTTGCCATGTCTTTCCCTCATTCTTCTGCTTTCAGGGTAAACCCAGCTTCATGGAGCAAGTCAAGAAACGTCTCCTCTTATATTTTTGTTGGAAGAGTTTGAGAGGACTTGACATTAATTCTTGTCTGAATTAGGTGGAATTCAGCAGTGGAACCATCTGATCCTGGGCTTTTCCTGATGAGATGTTATTAGATGATCACCTCATTATCTTGACTTCTCATGGGTCTACACAGCCTTTCCATTTCCTCTTGTGTAAGTTTTTGTCTTTCCAGGAAGGTGTCCATTTCATCCAAGCTTCCTAATGTGTCGGCAGCCAGCTGTTAATTTGTTTCTCATTTTGTAATTTAAGCCTTTTTCTCTCTCTGATCAGACTAGTTAAAAATAAAATTTTGATATTTTTGTTTACCTTTCAAATAATTAACTTTGGTTTACCTGATGTCCAGCTAACAGAATGTGGTCCACTGGAGAGGGAATGGCAAGCCACTTCAGTATTCTTGCCTTGAGAACCCAATGAACAGTATGAAAAGGCAAAATGATAGGACACTGAAAGAGGAACTCCCCAGGTCGGTAGGTGCCCAATATGCTACTGGAGATCAGTGGAAAAATAACTCCAGAAAGAATGAAGGGATGGAGCCAAAGCAAACACAATACCCAGATGTGGATGTGACTGGTGATAGAAGCAAGGTCTGATGCTGTAAAGAGCAATACTGCACAGGAACCTGGAATGTTAGGTCCATGAATCAAGGCAAATTGGAAGTGGTCAAACAGGAGATGGCAAGAGTGAACGTCAACATTCTAGGAATCAGAGAACTAAAATGGACTGGAATGGGTGAATTTAACTCAGTTCAGTTTAGTTCCGTTCAGTCGCTCAGTCATGTTCGACTCTTTGCAACCCTATGAATTGCAGTACGTCAGGCCTCCCTGTCCATCACCAACTCCCGGAGTTCACTCAGACTCAGGTCCATTGAGTCAGTGATGCCATCCAGCCATCTCATCCTCTGTCGTCCCCTTCTCCAGTTGACCATTATATCTATTACTGTGGGCAGGAATCCCACAGAAGAAATGGAGTAGCCATCATGGTCAACAAAAGAGTCCGAAATGCAGTACTTGGATGCAATCTCAAAAACGACAGAATGAGCTCTGTTCGTCTCCAAGGCAAACCATTCAATATCACAGTTATCCAAGTCTATGCCCCAACCAGTAATGCTGAAGAAGCTGAAGTTGAACGGTTTTATGAAGACCTACAAGATCTTTTAGAACTAACACCCAAAAAAGATGTCCTTTTCATTATAGGGGACTGGAATGCTAAAGTAGGAAGTCAAGAAACACCTGGAGTAACAGGCAAATTTGGCCTTGGAATGCGGAATGAAGCAGGGCAAAGACTAATAGAGTTTTGCCAAGAAAATGCACTGGTCATAGCAAACACCCTCTTCCAACAACACAAGAGAAGACTCTACACGTGGACATCACCAGATGGTCAACACCGAAATCAGATTGATTATATTCTATGCAGCCAAAGATGGAGAAGCTCTATACAGTCAACAAAAACAAGACCAGGAGCTGACTGTGGCTCAGATCATGAACTCCTTATTGCCAAATTCAGACTCAAATTGAAGAAAGTAGGGAAAACCACTAGACCATTCAGGTATGACCTAAATCAAATCCCTTATGATTATACAGTGGAAGTGAGGAATAGATTTAAGGGCCTAGATCTGATAGATAGAGTGCCTGAAGAACTATGGAATGAGGTTCGTGACATTGTACGGGAGACAGGGATCAAGACCATCCCCATGGAAAAGAAATGCAAAAAAGCAAAATGGCTGTCTGGGGAGGCCTTACAAATAGCTGTGAAAAGAAGAGAGGCGAAAAGCAAAGGAGAAAAGGAAAGATATAAGCACCTGAATGCAGAGTTCCAAAGAATAGCAAGAAGAGATAAGAAAGCCTTCTTCAGTGATCAATGCAAAGAAATAGAGGAAAACAACAGAATGGGAAAGACTAGAGATCTCTTCAAGAAAATTAGAGATACCAAGGGAACATTTCATGCAAGGATGGGCTCGATAAAGGACAGAAATGGTATGGACCTAACAGAAGCAGAAGATATTAAGAAGAGGTGGCAAGAATACACAGAAGAACTGTACAAAAAAGATCTTCACGACCCAGATAATCATGATGATGTGATCACTAATCTAGAGCCAGACATCTTGGAATGTGAAGTCAAGTGGGCCTTAGAAAGCATCACTACGAACAAAGCTAGTGGAGGTGATGGAATTCCAGTTGAGCTGTTTCAAATCCTGAAAGATGATGCTGTGAAAGTGCTGCACTCAATCTGCCAGCAAATTTGGAAAACTCAGCAGTGGCCACAGGACTGGAAAAGGTCAGTTTTCATTCCAATTCCAAAGAAAGGCAATGCAAAAGAATGCTCCAATTACCGCACAATTGCACTCATCTCACATGCTAGTAAAGTAATGCTCAAAATCCTCCAAGCCAGGCTTCAGCAATACGTGAACCGTGAACTCCCTGATGTTCAAGCTGGCTTTAGAAAAGGCAGAGGAACCAGAGATCAAATTGCCAACATCCGCTGGATCATGGAAAAAGCAAGAGAGTTCCAGAAAAACATCTACTTCTGCTTTATCGACTATGCCAAAGCCTTTGACTGTGTGGATCACAATAAACTGTGGAAAATTCTGAGAGAGATGGGAATACCAGACCACCTGACCTGCCTCTTGAGAAACCTATATGCAGGTCAGGAAGCAACAGTTAGAACTGGACATGGAACAACAGACTGGTTCCAAAGAGGACAGGGAGTATGTCAAGGCTGTATATTGTCACCCTGCTTATTTAACTTCTATGCAGTGTACATCATGAGAAACGCTGGGCTGGAAGAAGCACAAGCTGGAATCAAGATTGCTGGGAGAAATATCAATAACCACATATGCAGATGACACCACCCTTATGGCAGAAAGTGAAGAGGAACTAAAGATCCTCTTGATGAAAGTGAAAGAGGAGAGTGAAAAAGTTGGCTTAAAGCTCAACATTCAAAAAACGAGACTGCGATTCATGGGGTCGCAAAGAGTCGGACATGATTGAGCAACTGAACTGAAGGTGAACATCTTTCTTTGGTATCTCTCTTTTTAGTATCATTTATGTACAGGTAAACTTAAGTAACTAACTTTGTGATAATGGCTGTGCAGGGCAGTCAGCTCACAACACTTTTGAATATGTAGCACCTGGCCCTCGCGGTCGCTGCCAGCCTGCCGGGTGCAGCGTGGGGCGGGGCTCGCAGGCACCAGAGGGCAGGTGACCCAGGTGAGGAAGCGCAGGGCTGGGCCTTCGCTCACCTCTGCTGTCCATCTGCCTCCAGCTGAGCCAGCTGGAGGCCACAGAGTGGCACAGGACTCACATGCAGGGCTTTAAATGCACACCAGAACTCACTTATCTCAGTATTATAAGACATAACAGCTGTCCCCCCAAAACTGGGGGCTGCTGTCCACTCTGCACGTCCCCTTCAGAGAGCGGGTCGGGGGTCTGCACAGGGATGTACATGGATGTGGGGTGGCCACTCATGGACGCCTCCTGTTACAGGGCCTCCGGGAGTCTAGCACAGCCAGGGCCATGGGGCGTGGCCACCTCCCTGGATCCCAGGCCCAGCTCCTCCAGGAAGCCTTCCTGGATTTTCCCGGCCAATTCTGCCGGGTTCAGCCTCCCTCCGGTTTGTGCTGCCCTGTACCGCCCCCTCCTCTCATCTCACGCCTCTGCCTCTGGGCCCCACCCGAGCGCCCCTGCACTGATGCCGGGGAGAAGCGAGGTGATCCAGAGGGCTGGGTGCTGAAATGCCAAGGCTCCGGCCTCCCGGGTACAGGCCTCCCGCTGGGCCTCTGGCCCCTCCCCGAGGCGACCCTGGCCCCACTCCCAGCCCTCTCCTGGGGATTCCCAGCCACTCCCAGCTTCTCTGTCCTTTTCAGCTCCCCCTCTTCTTCACCAGCATCTGAGTGACCTCACAGGTGCTTCCCTTTTGCTCCTGAGCGTCTCAGCCCCTTCCCGGCCTCCTGCCCCTTCTCGGGGCGCGATCGGGGCCGCTGACCACACTGCTCTTCGCACAGTGGGCGGGAGTGACGGGGGGCCCCCAGGCTCCGCTGGACCTAACACAGAGCACAGCTGCACTTGCACGCTCTCTGCAAGTCTGTTTCCCAGCTCCGTGCTTTGTACCACATCCTGCAAGACAGACGCTGGGCCCTGCCCTCAGTCTGAGGAACGGTGGTGGTCTACACTCGCCTCCCCGCCAGACCTTCTCCGGCCTGAGCTCCAGCCAGCCGGACTGCAGCGCAGCCCTTGTCCGCAGCGCTGACCCTCGCTCTCGGGGGTTGGTGGTGCCAGTGGCGCCCTGCGGTACAAGTCCGCCAGGCACCCCCTCCCAGCTCACCCTGCGCGTCTGCTCTGTTCACATGTGGTGGGGGGATTCACACACCTCACAGTTCACGACTCAAAAGCACACAGAGCTGTGTGTCCCTCATGCCAGTCTTAACCTTAGTGGTTCAGACAGGAAAGAGTCTGGCTGCAATCCGGGTTTGATCCCTGGGTCAAAGATCCCCTGCAGAGGGAATGGCAACCCACTCCAGTGTTCTCTCCTGGAGAATCCCACGGGGCAGAGGACGCCATGGACTCCGTAGGGTAGCAAAGAATCGGACACGACTGAGCGACTAACACTTTCACTTTCACCCCCCCACCCCCCCAAAAAACCCCGTCCCCTCACCCGTCACTCCCCAGCCCCCCGCAGCCACGGACCCACTCTTGACTCTCCGAATCTGCCTGTTCTGGAAACTCCGTGTGCGTGGAATCACTCACCACGTGCCCTTGGGGTCTGGCTTCCTCACGGAGCAGCAGGCTTGCCAGCTGGGCCCACGCCGAGCCTGCGTCACACCTCGTTCTTTTCTATGGCCCAGTAACATCCGTTTACGGGCACACCGTGTTCAGTTGACCCGTTTTTCCACTGACGGGCTGTTTCCGCCTTTTGTCCGTTATGGTGAAGGCTGCTGAGAGTGAGTGTGGACACGTTTTTGAGTCGCCAGCTACAAACTGGCACTTGTCATCTACCTCTACAAGGATTAAACCGTGAGCTGCTGCAGCTGCTGACCTTCAACAACCCCCAAATGAGCTCAGGGTGGAGATCAGGAAGGGGGTGCTCTATGTCCTGGAAAAAAACTGGCAGAACAGGTCTTCAGAGAGTTAGGCATTTTCAGGAGGTTTTATGAGCCCACGTCTTGCATATCCTTGTATCTAGAAAAGCAGTATAATCCTTCCTGGGGATGCTTGCTCTTCATGGCCAGCAGAAACCTTCTGTAAAAAATATGTGCTTGATCGCATGAACTCCGCTTTTGCCAAAATCGCACAAATCCCGACCTTGCCCTCTGCCTCTCTGGAGCGAACGGCTTCCGGAAGCTGGCTGAGGGGGTCTCCCGGGCTGCGGTCCGCATTGCGCCCCAAAAACAGCTTGACTCACAGCCGTCCGGGCGTGCGCCTGCTGCAGCCGACACAGCGGGTGCGTGTCTTCATTCCTCCTGGAGGAAGAGCGGGATTCCCCCGAGTCGGGCTGTCAGCCCGCAGGACAGCTCCTGTTTCATCAAGACCATTCTTCCAAAGCAGCTGCTTCCCGTCCCCTCCCGGCACTGGTGTATGAGGCTCTGATTACCCACATCCTTGGCAGCACTTGCGATCATCCGAGGCCCGACTGCAGCCACGCTGTGGGGTGTGCGGGGTGTCTTATTGCGCATTTGACGGGCAGGTTCCTGCTGACTCACGGTGGCTGGCGTCTTTTCAGGGGCTTATTAGCTATTCACGTCCATCTCCTTTGAAGAAGTGTCTACTCAGATCCTTTGACAATTTTCAAAAAATTGTGTTAACTGTCTTCTCATTTTTGAGTGGTAGGAGTTCTTTATATGTTCTGGATAAAAGTCCCTCATGAGATCCACAGTTTGCAAGTGCTTCCTCCCGTCCTGTGGGCTGTCTTTCACTCTCTCAGTGGTGTCCTCTGGAGCCCCAGCATTTTCCCTCTGGACGAGGCCTCATCTAGTCGCTCTCTCTCTTGCTGCTTGTCCTTCTGCTGTCGTACGTGAGGATCTTTAGCGAAACCCAAGGTCACAAAGAGTCCGCTCAGCGTCCCGCTACAAGTTCTGCCGTCTTAGCCCTTGAACACAGGACTGTGATCCACCTTGAGGTCGTCTGCATGCGTGGCGTGGGGCGGGCAGCTGACTTCACTCTTCTGCACGTGGAAATCCAGACGTCCCAGTGCCGCGCGTTGAAAAGACTTCTCTTTCCCCATTGAGTGGTCTTGGCGCCCGTGTCGAAAATCAGCTGGAGTGCCGGGAGGGCTCATTTCTGGACCCTTGACTCCTTGCATGTGCCCATGAGGAGCCTCCTGGAGCTCCATCCTGGAGCCTCTTCTGGGTCTTCAACTTGATCCCGAACCACAGCAGCCGTCTGTGCCCAGGCGCCTCCCAAGCCCTCCTCCCCGCTCCACGCTTCCTGTGCAGAGCCCCTCAAGGCCGCGTCGGGGACCCTCGTGCCTTTAAACTGCTGGGAAGGGTGCCAGTGAGCACAGGTGGGCGCCGAGGCCGGTGCAGCCCCCGAGCTCCACGGGCCACGCCCGGGCCCGCCTCCCGGGCCCCCTGGAAAGGAAAGGCGCACGATGTGGCCTGGCCCTCATGCTGAGGCACGTGACCTGGAGGCGTCCGTCCCCTGATCGGGAGCCCAGGGCGGGGTGCCTGGCGGACAGGCGGGCTCCCGGCAGGGGTGGTGGGCAGCAGCATTGGCCGAGTGGCCCTGCCGGGCCTTTGGAGAGTCTGGCCAGGGACCCGCCCCAGGCTGCGCCAGCCCCGGCCGCGACCTCCTGCCCAGGGCCGCGGTGGCCCTCACCAGAGGCCTGCCCACTGACGCCCGGAGGCTCCGGGGTCCCCCCTGGGCCTGGCCTGAGACTCTCAGCCTCACCTCCCCGATGGCTGAGGCAGCGCTGCTTCTGAAAGCCTTTCCCCTCCCCACTGCGCGCCCGTCCCAGGCGCCACGCTGCTTCCTCTGCTTTATTCCTTTCAGAAGAGTTTTAGGAGAATTCAGCCGGTGGGGCAGGACCTCTCTTTATGAGGAAAGAGGCCAGTTCAGGGAGGCGGGCTGCTCGAGGATGGAGAGCCTGCTGTGTGCTGGGCGGGGTGCAGCTTGGGGACCCAGGCTCGGTGCTCTCAGGGGTGCTGCGGGGCATCGGGGCCACCGGGGAACCTGCCAGGGCGGGGCCCCCGGAGCCTCCGGGAGCAGCAGTGCAGCAGGACGCGGAGCCCACCAGAGGGGGCTTGCCGCTCTGTATCCGGGAGGGACGGTGGGTTTGTTTGCGTGAGAACCTCTTTCCCTGACGGTGAGTGGGAGTGAGCCCAGCCAGGTGCCCTGGGTCACCTGCATTCAGGGTGGTGGGGAGGGGGCGGTGGTTTCAGTTTGTCAGGAAGCACTTCAGGCTCTGAGACACGGCCAGGAGCTCCCATCTGACCACCAGCCCCCCGCCTCCTTTCACAGAGATGCTTTCCTGGTGAGCTCCTATCCATCCTTCAGTACCCTCTCAAATGGTCCCTTGGAGATGCAGCTTTGCCAAGGTCATACGCAGGAAGAGATGGCTGTACTCTGGGGTCCCACAGCCTGGACCCCAGCCCCCCAGCACTGCAAGTACTAGGTCCTGGACACCCTAAGAGCCACTTCCCTTCCAGCTCGCCTCCCTCCAGGAGCAAACACCTTCTCTGATTGAATGAGTGTGTGAATGAATGGATGATGCTAATAAATAAGTAAATGGAGGCAGCTGGGCTCTGGTGCTTTAAGGCCCCGTGTTTATTGAACATGGGGAGTGGGGTCAGCACAAGCCCTCCCTCACAGTTTAAGCCCCACTCACACCAAACTCCAATCCCAACCCCCCCAACACACACACACGCAGAGCGTTTCCTCTTCACCGACGCAATCCACAGGTGAGGAAACTTATTATGCACACAGAGCAAGCAAACAGAAAAGCAAAAATTAAATTAGACGGCAGCCTGGAGATGCCCACTGCGCGAAAAAATGCCAGCTAACTGGTTTGCGTGGCCTCCCCTGCAAACAGCCGGGTTTAATTTGGGTCTCTGGGACCCGGCTCCTGAGGCGCGGGGAGCTCGCCGGAGACGGGTGAGGACGCGGTTTCGGATGAGCAGACCCGGATTCAATTAGTCATCAGTTCTGACCTGACTCCCCAGTAGGCGCACAGAGCTAACGAGCAGAGGGGAAGGAAGCGGGGCCGTGAGCTCGCGCCAGGCCTGCGCCTGCCCGTCCCTGCCTCCCGGCCAGGAAAAATCCATCAACGCCAGCCAGAAGGCCCTAGAAGGCGCGCTGGCCGCCTGGGGTTACAGGAGCTGCACACACACGGGATGCGGGGGCTTAGCCCAGCTCGCTGGGGTCACGGCGGTCCACCCGGGGCCCGAGGGGCTGACCAGGCCCAGGGTTGGTGCAGCAGCCTTGCAGAAGCCAGGCCTGTCCTCCTTGAGGGGCCCTGGTGCTTGTTTCTGAGAGCGTCCCAGAGGCAAGGACGTGAGCACCACGCACGGACACCCGGCTGCTCAGTCACAGCCCGCCCACGCGACGCTGATGGGTAGATGCTCCACAAGACAGACCCGGCTTCTTAGAGACCAAACCAGCTCCAGACCCTCAGAGGGCGCCAGCAGCCCCGCGGCACCCTTCCATCACTCCAGCCCCGGATGGCAGGTCCTGACCCTCCAGGCGCCCCAGACACGCCCAGGGAGCCCTTCTGGACCAGCGGCCGTGGCCACGGGCCTGAGGGAAGCAGGGTGGGTCCTGGGGCTGGGGGGTGGTCCCAGAGCCCCGCGTGCCCCCAGGGAGCTTCTGGACACCCCAGGCTCTGCGGGTGAGGCCCCTGCAGCCAAAGGCACCGGGGCCTGGACCGGTGAGCCCTCACCCAGGGCTTCCCTGTCCTGCTGGAGGCCCGGTGGGGCCACAGCTCCAGGCTCCAGGCCCCGAGCAGAGTCGCCGCCAGGCCAGGTCCCTGACAGTCCTTGGAGAGGCTGCTGCTGGCCTGGCGGGTTCCTGAGTCGGCCCGTCCCTGGCATGGGGCTCACGGCCCTGCTGACCTCTTCCTCGAGGGCCTTTCTCGCTGTGGGGGCTGCTCTGGGACCCGCCAGCTCCTCAGAGAGCACCCCCCGCACTAGGATGACGCGTCCCCTCTCCCAGTGCAGGCCTGTCCCCACTGCTGGTGAATTCCCGGCCTCGGTGCGCAGAGCTCGCCTGTCTGCATGCCCGTCACCTCTCCCTCACCTTTACCACCATCCCCTGCAGGCACGGCGGGCCTCCTCACGCCCCGGGTCAGAGCACAGGAGGGCTCCGGGCAGAGGCAGGAGACTGAACCAGGGGGCCTCCCCAGAGCCCGGGTCAGAGCAGGGGGCCGGGACCCCCGGGCCCACGCAGAGGCCCTAGGGGAGCCAGGGCTCAGTGGGAAGAGCCCGGGTCCCAGTCCAGCTCCGGGTGACCCCGCCGTCCCGCGGGATGGACCGGCTGATACTCGGAGCCGGCCTCACGGACTGCCGTGACCGCGTCTCCCCCAGTCCCCTGCAGAACCAAGGCCCCACACCCTGCACGGAGCCACTCATCCCAAAGAACCTAGACCAAGGCAGCGGGCCCCAGGAGCCCCCAGCCCACCGGAAGAGGGGCTCTGCCCTGCCAGAGGCTCCCACGGCCACCGCGGCCTCTGCCCTCCCAGCTCGCCCGCCGCCCCGCCTCCGGCTGGTGTCGTCACCAGACCCCTGCTGGGCCACCGCATCGGCAAGGAATGCCCGGCCTCCTGCTGGGCCCCCGGGCCAGCGCCCCGCACCCCACACGGCGCCCACGGCATCCCCTGCGCCAGGGGGTGCACCCATGTTGGTGCCTGGTGGAAGGTGACGGGCTCCCCTCTCGGTGAAGTCCGAGGATGGTCCCCAAGGCAAGGACGTTAACAGGACACGTCTTGTCCCCCCCGACGGCTCAGCCTCTGGGGAACTGCCAGCCCACCTCCAGAGCGCGTCGGCTGTCCCGGGATCCTGGGAACCTGCCGCCTGCCAGGCCCGAGGGCGGCAGCAGCCTCACGGGCATCTGGGCCCCTCACCTGGTGGCAGCACCTCGGACCACTCCGCCCACAGCCAGCCTGACCAGCCAGGGATCGCCCTCAGGCCACGTGGGGACCGCGGTGCCCCAGCCCCCACCCCCATAGGCAGCCCAAGGCGCCTGCTGGGGGCCCTGTCGAGCGAGCAGGGGGCCCAGGCGGAACGTCCCGGACGGCCTGGGGGCAGGTGCCGGGGGGCCCTGGGCTCTTACCGTCCACGCAGGCGGGCCGGGCTCGGGTGGTGCCCGCGATCTGCCCCTTTCTGCAGGCACAGCGGGCCGTCTGCCGGGCGATCGTCCTCCGCGGCTGGCTGCTGTCGCGGTCCAGCGTCACAATCTCACAGGTGCCGGCGGCCAGCTGACCTGCAAGAGACGCACAGGCGAGCTGAGCGGACATGCCCGGGGACCAGCCCACGCGGTGCCCACGCGGCGCCCGCCACACCGAGCCCACCCCATGGAGAGGAACCAGCATAGCGTGGGGACGGAGGCCGCTCCCTGAGGGACGTCCGAACCGCTGCCAGCGATGCCGTGAGCCCGGCCCTGTGAACGCCGATGCGCGCGCAGGGGACCCCGGTGCCCTAACCGTTCAGGCGGCGGGGCGCTGGAGGCCCTGCCCTCGCGATAGGACACTAACTGTGGCCAGTCTCGGTCCCGGCCAGAAAGGCAGGAGCGAAGGGACTGACCCCCACTCCCGAGTCAGGAGCGGGGCTGCGCGGAGCTCGGTGAGGGGCCCAGGCTGACCTGGAGCGGGGGATCCAGCCCGGACCCTCTCCCAGGACCTCTGGGGGCTGCACCAGCCGCCGCTCCATCGGGGAGAGCGGGCCGCACGTGCTAACCTCCAGCCAGGCCACCCAGGGTCTCCTCTCCGCCCCTGGTGGGCACACACCTATTCACGCGCGTGCTCGTGAACTGCACACACACACACACAGTTACACAGAAGGTGCAAACACACGCACTCCACATGCCTGCGTGCACACGGAGGACAGCTCACACGGATACAGGCTGAGGTGTGAACACGCCAGGGGCGAGAGGCTCCAGACCCTGAGCCACACAGATGTGTGCACCCACGCACCCCCCCGCCAGGGAGAGCAGGCATCGCCCCAAGAAGCCGGCGTGGCCAGTGTCCGGCCGCAGGGCCCGCCCCCGTAAACCACGACGCTCTGAGCGGTCACACCGGACGGGGTGGCCCAGCCGCTCGCCCCACGGAGGCCGCACCCCAGGCACCGCAGAAGTCCTGGTGACCCCTCCTCGCCGTGGGCCACATCCCGCCCCGACACGTGGCCACAGCCTCCACCAGGGCGTCCACTCACGCTCACTCCCTCAGCACACAATAAGCACCTACTGCATGCCGCCTCCCGCGGGGCCCTGGGAGCACAGTGGGAGAAAGCGGGCGGGACGCGGCCCCGAGGGGCCCTCCCAGCTTGGGGACACGGCCCCCTACAGATCCCAGTTCGCCCCACTAGCTCGGCAGGGAGATGGGTCGGGGTGCACGCCGCAGCTCACAAGGGAACCGCGGGGAGAGGACACCAGGAGAGGGGCCCCACCCGCAGGGGCGGGGGCGGCAGAGTCCACCCTGCAGGGGACCAGCTGGCGGCCTCCAGCCCCGGGGCCCCTTCTGACGCACTGCGTCACCTCTGGTCCCTCCTCCAGGCAGCCCACTGCACTGGCCCATCCTGCCTTTTTGTCCCTGAGGTCACCTCCAGGTCCCCAGCCCAGCCTGGGGCCGGGTCCCGGGCAGCATCACACGAGCTGGCAGGACAGAGTGCCCGGAGCAGCCACCAGCTCCATCAGCCCAGAGCTGCCAGGGCCGCCCTGCCCGGGGGAAGCTGCAGCTGGGTGTGGCCACGCCCAGGAGGCCCAGGAGCGTCTGCATCGCCCGGCCCTGGGCTTGAAGGGGTTGTGCGCAGTGACCCCAAGCCAGCCACCTGGGGCCCGTGCTGGGCACCTCACGGGGCCACACAGGCACAGGAGGAGGGACGCAGGGCCCTGGGCACCTCCTCCTCGACTGTTGGGAGTCCCCCCTTCCTGAGCAGAGCCCCTTCTCAGGCCGACACCGCACAGCCTCCTGAGGCTGAGGCTGCAGTGGCAGGTTTAACCTGCTTGAGCTAGTCACCTACAAAATTATAGACACACCAGGACTGGGGTGAAACCAGACGGACTGACGTGGACGTCAGTCGGCAGACCCACGGAGGCAGCAGGGACGCGTCCCAGGCGGATGAGGAGGCCGCGTCTGGTGACAGGCGGGGCACAGCCTGCAGGGCGCGGTCACGGGGGCTCGCGCAAGGACGCAGGTTCGCGGGCCGGCCCCACACTGCCCTGTGTGGTCGGCCGCGGCGCGGGCTCTGTCCAGCTGTTATTTAAGCTCCGCGGGGCTGCTCCGCTGTCCCCAGTCCTCACTGCGGCCCACCCGGGCCCCAGCCACCTCTGGCTGACGTCAACGGCTGGCACAGCCCTGCATAGCCTGGGGTCCTGAGCCCTGGTCGCTAACTAACGGAGCAACCACCCGACCAGCCACGCTCTTGCCACCCAAGCCATGACCTGACCAGGCTCTGGCCTCGGCAGCCCAGCGCGGGAAACCCCTGCCCTGGGCACCTCACGCCTCCGGGGCTAGGACCCTCACCGCAGGGGGTGGCCGGGCAAGACCACCGGCGGGGGCTGGAGAGGGTTTCCAGATCCGTGCGCCCAGCCCCCGACAGCCGTTAGCCTGACCATCACTCACTGCGGCCCACCCGGGCCCCAGCCACCTCTGGCTGACGTCAGCGGCTGGCACAGCCCTGCATAGCCTGGGGTCCTGAGCCCTGGTCGCTAACTAACGGAGCAACCACCCGACCAGCCACGCTCTTGCCACCCAAGCCATGACCTGACCAGGCTCTGGCCTCGGCAGCCCAGCGCGGGAAACCCCTGCCCTGGGCACCTCACGCCTCCGGGGCTAGGACCCTCACCGCAGGGGGTGGCCGGGCAAGACCACCGGCGGGGGCTGGAGAGGGTTTCCAGATCCGTGCGCCCAGCCCCCGACAGCCGTTAGCCTGACCATCACCCCCACCTGGTGCCATGACCTTGGACCACAGCCCATGGGGCTGGGGGAGGGGAAGCCAAGGCCACCAGCAGCCCCACCCCAGCTCCTCCGCGCAGGCACCCACGCAGAGATGAGGCTGAGCGCAGGGCCGTGGGCAGCGGTCCGTGTCCGGGGCCTTAAAGAGCCGTCACAGGCTGGGGCCCAACCCCCCGGAGTTTTCACCGGCATCCTGGGGCTGCACGTCTGAAACCGCGGCATCGGCAGGGCGGCCCTGGCGGGGCGGGGACCGTGCTGCTCCCCGGGGCCCGGGGCTGCCCTCGCCTCGCAGCCACGTAGGCCCCACGTCTGCCCCAATGTAGCGAGGCCTCCCTGCATCCTGCTCTACTCATGAGGTCACTGGGCACCTGGTGAGGGTTCACTTAACAAGGGCAGGACTGCCCTGGTGGCTCTGACGGTGAAGCTCTGCCTGCGATGCGGGAGACCTGGGTTCAATCTCTGCATCGGGAAGATCCCCTGGCAAAGGAAATGGCAACTCACTCCAGTACTGTTGCCAGGGAAGTCCCATGGATGGAGGAGGCTGGTAGGCTACAATCCATGGGGTCGCAAAGAATCGGAGACGACTGAGCGACCTCACTTCACTAACAACCTCATCTTAGCTCGACCACAGATGCAAAGACCCTATTCCCAAATGCAGCCATCTTCCCAGGGATCAGGGCCACCTGAATGCATTTTCAGAGATGCCATCAACCTATAAAACCAAGGGAACTCGCCTCTGAGTGTAGAAAAGCCCGAGGGGACCGGGCTGGCCTGGGATCCGTGAGCACACACTCCTCTGTGCGCCTTCGGGAGACCACAGGGCTGGTTTATTGACTTATTCCCAGTGCACCCCGGGCACACACCCTCTGGCCGTCTGTACCAGCTATCTCTGCTGCCCTGGGGTCTCCAGCCCTTATTTTTCACCACTGGATTTCATGTTTGGGGTTGGCTATCTGCAGACTTGGATTCCGTCCGCTAGCCTTCACCCCAGCTTTCGTGTGGGCCTCACCTACACTGAGGCCATCTGCCCTGCTGGGCTGGGTCTCAGATCTCGTCCCTGACCGACCCCTGGAGAACCTCATGGAAAAACGCTCAAACCCTGCTGCCTCGCCCCTGGCTCCACTGCCCCCCGATGACGCGGGCAGGCAGCACCACCGAGGCCAGGACTCCAGGAAGCGAGCGGCCCACGTGAAGGGCGAGCGGCAGGGACACGGTGGGCCAGGACCAGCACACGGGCCCAGCACAGCGGCTCCGAGAGACCTGAGGCGCTCGGGGGGGCTTGCAAGAGGCGGCTCCGAGGCCCCCGGCCATGGTTCCTGCACCCCCACCCCCAGGCCAGCATGGACCTGAGGCCCTCGGGGCTCAGGGATGAGAGTGCCTGTGTGCACACACGCGTGTGCCCAGGGGTACAAGGGGTGACAGGCTGCTTCTGTGGAGACGGAAAGAAACAAGAGGCTTTGCTGGGAGCCAGGCAGCAGCACAGTCTTTAACAAAGACCAGACACCAGAGGGAAACGCAAGGAAAGGGCGCTCATCCCCAGGGACGGGCTGCCCTCCCGCAGCGCCTCCCTGGGCCCCTGGACGGCGGCCGCAGTCAGGGTGCACGTGGGGGGCTTGTGCAAACCCGCAGTTCTGCAGGCTGGCTTTTTCCCCCGACACTCGTGGGGACCTCACTCCAGGAAAAGAGCTGGCCCCCCTATCCTGGACACTCTCACCTCTGCCTGCAGCTGGAGGTCCCCTGGGACTGTCCACTTGGGATGGGGGAGTGGGAGGCACCTCAGGAGAGGCCAGGTCACTTCTCAGCCCTATCGTGGCCACCGACACGGGAGGCAGCTTTGCCCAGCCCGGGGTGCAGATGCTCCGTGAGCCGCAGGGCGAGGGTCTGTGCAGAGATGCGGTCCCCACTGCAGGGACAGAGACAGCGGATGAGCTACAGCCGCCAGGCATGGAGGCTGAACCCAAGGAGGGAGTCGTGCTCGGGAGAGGCCTACCCTGCGGGGCTCATGGCCTTGTGGCCAAGTGATCCAGGCAGCTGAACGTGCCCCCAAGACCAGGGGCTGGGAACGCCCACCGCCCATGGGGCCCCAGGGGCTAGGAGCCCAGCATTGCCCCTGCTGGCCGTGGTGCTGGGCCGGATGGGCAAGAGCTGCACCCAGCCCTCAATGACCCCGCTGATCTCTTCCTGTCTGCACCAAGAGCTCATAGACGTCACGCTCACGTCCACGGGACCCTGACAGGGTGCCTGTGGCTCGGGGAAGGGACGCTGGGGAACATTTCTGTGGACCAGCCCCCCCACCCCCCAGAGGCCTCCTGGCTCCCGGAGTCGTGCAGGCTGTGGACGGTCGCTGTCTTCTGCCCCCCAGAGGCCTCCTGGCTCCCGGAGTCGTGCAGGCTGTGGACAGTCGCTGTCTTCTGGGCATTCGGGGGCGTAGCCTCTGCTGCGATATTCTGGCTGAGCGAGTCACCTTGGCCAGGGGTCGTTTAGTCCCTGAGCCAGAGCAGGCAGGATGGCTGGACACCAGCCCCTCGATGTCCCCAGGATGGTCCCCAAGGCAGGGCGGCCACCATCCAGACCCCAAGCCCAGCCACCGGACGGGCGGAGAGGTCCAAAGGCACGTGATGCACAACTGCAGGTCAGGGGTCACTTCTCAGGGCCGGGAGCGCCGTGCACCCTGGTGGAGGTTTTGAGCGGGGGGTGGTCCACGTGGAGAGCAGCCAAGGTCGGCCTGAGGGGCGAGGGCTCCGCGGTGACTCGGCTGGCCCGGGCCTTCCCTGCAGCTCCTGCCCGCCTGCCCCCGGAGCCACGCCAGCCGCTGTACCAGGCTCTGCCGACAGCCGTCTGGGAGGGTGTCTGGCAGGCTGGATTACAGGACAAAGGTTCAGGCCGCCTTGATGGGCACTCGGAGCCTTGAGCGATCACGGACATCAGCCCATGCCTGCATGAGGACGAAACCAGGGCAGACGAGGCGGCCAGCGGGGCCAGAGCTGACCACCGGCTGGGTCACCACTTGGCACGCGGTGGCGAGGAAGACCAGGGCCTGGGCAGGTCCCCGGCAGGAGGGAAGACCCGGGTAACGAGGCAGCTCTGCCCTTGGAGAGGGTCCGGGCGTGCCGGGGCGCTGGCGGTGGGGCCAGCCTGACTTCTCCAGTTACAGGAATGGGACCCGGAACTCCAGACCCCACAGCCGCTGGTGTGGGGTCCCAGAGGAGAGGGGGCCATGCCGGGGTCAGCGGTCAGACCCCAGCCTGCAGAGAGGCTGCCAGCCACCCGCAACGGCCCAGAGATATGGCAGACCAAGTGCCAGCCGGGCAGGCATGACACCTGCCACTCAGCGCCAACCTGACCTTTCACCTCTGACCCTCGGTCCCGCCGCCGGCCGCAGAGGCAGGGCCCAGCGGTCCTGGCCACGCTACCCGACACTCGTGGGGACCTCACTCCAGGAAAAGAGCTGGCCCCCCTATCCTGGACACTCTCACCTCTGCCTGCAGCTGGAGGTCCCCTGGGACTGTCCACTTGGGATGGGGGAGTGGGAGGCACCTCAGGAGAGGCCAGGTCACTTCTCAGCCCTATCGTGGCCACCGACACGGGAGGCAGCTTTGCCCAGCCCGGGGTGCAGATGCTCCGTGAGCCGCAGGGCGAGGGTCTGTGCAGAGATGCGGTCCCCACTGCAGGGACAGAGACAGCGGATGAGCTACAGCCGCCAGGCATGGAGGCTGAACCCAAGGAGGGAGTCGTGCTCGGGAGAGGCCTACCCTGCGGGGCTCATGGCCTTGTGGCCAAGTGATCCAGGCAGCTGAACGTGCCCCCAAGACCAAGGGCTGGGAACGCCCACCGCCCATGGGGCCCCAGGGGCTAGGAGCCCAGCATTGCCCCTGCTGGCCGTGGTGCTGGGCCGGATGGGCAAGAGCTGCACCCAGCCCTCAATGACCCCGCTGGTCTCTTCCTGTCTGCACCAAGAGCTCATAGACGTCACGCTCACGTCCACGGGACCCTGACAGGGTGCCTGTGGCTCGGGGAAGGGACGCTGGGGAACATTTCTGTGGACCAGCCCCCCCACCCCCCAGAGGCCTCCTGGCTCCCGGAGTCGTGCAGGCTGTGGACGGTCGCTGTCTTCTGCCCCCCAGAGGCCTCCTGGCTCCCGGAGTCGTGCAGGCTGTGGACAGTCGCTGTCTTCTGGGCATTCGGGGGCGTAGCCTCTGCTGCGATATTCTGGCTGAGCGAGTCACCTTGGCCAGGGGTCGTTTAGTCCCTGAGCCAGAGCAGGCAGGATGGCTGGACACCAGCCCCTCGATGTCCCCAGGATGGTCCCCAAGGCAGGGCGGCCACCATCCAGACCCCAAGCCCAGCCACCGGACGGGCGGAGAGGTCCAAAGGCACGTGATGCACAACTGCAGGTCAGGGGTCACTTCTCAGGGCCGGGAGCGCCGTGCACCCTGGTGGAGGTTTTGAGCGGGGGGTGGTCCACGTGGAGAGCAGCCAAGGTCGGCCTGAGGGGCGAGGGCTCCGCGGTGACTCGGCTGGCCCGGGCCTTCCCTGCAGCTCCTGCCCGCCTGCCCCCGGAGCCACGCCAGCCGCTGTACCAGGCTCTGCCGACAGCCGTCTGGGAGGGTGTCTGGCAGGCTGGATTACAGGACAAAGGTTCAGGCCGCCTTGATGGGCACTCGGAGCCTTGAGCGATCACGGACATCAGCCCATGCCTGCATGAGGACGAAACCAGGGCAGACGAGGCGGCCAGCGGGGCCAGAGCTGACCACCGGCTGGGTCACCACTTGGCACGCGGTGGCGAGGAAGACCAGGGCCTGGGCAGGTCCCCGGCAGGAGGGAAGACCCGGGTAACGAGGCAGCTCTGCCCTTGGAGAGGGTCCGGGCGTGCCGGGGCGCTGGCGGTGGGGCCAGCCTGACTTCTCCAGTTACAGGAATGGGACCCGGAACTCCAGACCCCACAGCCGCTGGTGTGGGGTCCCAGAGGAGAGGGGGCCATGCCGGGGTCAGCGGTCAGACCCCAGCCTGCAGAGAGGCTGCCAGCCACCCGCAACGGCCCAGAGATATGGCAGACCAAGTGCCAGCCGGGCAGGCATGACACCTGCCACTCAGCGCCAACCTGACCTTTCACCTCTGACCCTCGGTCCCGCCGCCGGCCGCAGAGGCAGGGCCCAGCGGTCCTGGCCACGCTGGGCGGCCAGTGCCCCCGCCTCGTCCCGCCCCAGTGCCCCTGCCTGGTGCTGCTCCACCGGGGACTCGTCAGGAAGGGCGGGGGCAATCGCGGGACAGGCCACGCTGACGGACAGACGAGCCTCAGGGCTCGGAGCACGACACCCGCCTTCTCCCAGCTTAAAGACGGGCCTCTGAACGAGCTCACCCTGCCCTATGGGTCAGCCCCTGTCCTCTCCCGTCAGCACACCAGGGAAGAATCATCTTGGCTTTCCCAGCAAAGCCTCCGATCGTATGCAAGCCCCCAGCGGCCCGCTGACCCGTCCCAGCCGGCTCCCGCGGTCGCCGCCCCTCCTGTCCACGGCCACATCCTCCCCGCCGCCCAGAACCTGGATGGGCTGGGACGAGAAGGGCAGGTCGTGGCCCCTCCTGTGGACGGCGCGCCTTCTGGAACCTTTTGTGTGAGGAGCCCCCTGCGTGCCTTCTGGCCTGTCCCGCAGCCTCCAGAAAGAAAAAGGGCCCCAGGGGAGCAGAGGGAGGGAGGAGTGGGTCCCCTCACAGCCACCAGCTGCGAGAGTGGCCTGGGCTTACAGACGCCCGCCCGGCAGGCCCTCCTGAGATGCTCGCCTGGGCGCCCCGAGGGCCCGGCCTTTTCATCGGCAGGATAGCAGGTGCAGGAGGGACCTGTGATACGAAGGGAAGAAGGTGGGCTGCGAGCCCAGCAGCGAAGCGGGTTTCCAGAGCCTGCTCTCGAGTTCCCCCCAGCGGTGCCACGGCGGCCCCCACGGTCAGCCAGTGCCCTGCCCCCGGCTGAGCCCCCCGCCCCCAGCGTGCTGGCTCACCCAGGCTCGCAGAAAAGCTGCAGGGGCGCTGCGTGACCTGAGCTCGCAGAAGCCAGCGCGGGCCGTCGGGGACTGCCCCTGCTGTCTCCACCACGGCCGGCTGGCCGGCCACCTGCAGAGGATAGGGCGGCGCCCGGAGGCGGGACGCGTGTCCTTGGGATGTGAGATCGCAGAGCCGGCTGCCAACGGGGCCGCGGGACGGAAACGCAGGAGCCGATGGAGGCCTCCGAGATGCGCCTGCAGCCGCCACGTGGGGCGACGGACGCTTCCCCCGGGAGCAGCTGTGGGCTCCCGGTTCTGGGCCCTCGGTCGGGCAGGGGAGGGTCATCAGAGGCAGCCCAGGCTGGGCTCGCAGAGGGCAGATGGCTCTGAGGTCGGCTGTGGGCGTGTGGGTCTGTGCTCCGCCCTGGAGAATGCTGGTTGGGGACCAGGCCCCCCAGGACTCACGGGCCCAGCACTGGCCCCTCCCCGCCTGCACCGCCAGCCTCCCCAGGCCCCTGGCCTGCCCTCCCTGCCGTCAGAGCCCTGCTCCCCTCAGCTAGGCCCCCAACCCCCCAGGTCCACGCAGGGCCTGGCCCACTCACAACCACAGGTCCCTGTGGTTGTGGGCACGAACCCGGTCACTCCGCCTTCCAGCCCTCCCCCTCTAGCTGTGGCGGGGGACGAGGTGGTCAGGGAGGACACTGGTGGCCACGCAGCCCACTCCCCGTATCGGGACAGACTCCACAGGGGGGTGGGCAAGGCCTGCAGGTCAGAGCTGGACACGCCCCCCAGGCGCCCTGTGACCTCTCCATGGGAGGGGCCGTCTGAGCCTGGAGTCCAGCGGCCTGGCCTCACCCGGGGGGCTCCAGGCATGTCCGGCGGGCGCTGTCCTCTGTCTCCTGGCCTGCACGCTGAGTGGGGCAGACCCCCACCTCTCCACTCCACACTCCTGGTGAGCCTGCAGGGCCCATGTGGGGTCACAGCCTTGTCGGTCGGAGCAGACTCCTTGGGGAAAAGCAATGGACCCCTAGCGGTTAGGGTGATGACGGTGGGCACAGGCTGTCCGCTGTTGTGGGCCTCCTCGCTAAGGTCACAGCCGCCTGACGGGCTCCAGGGCCACAGACAGCAAGACCCAGAACTCAGAAAAGGGGTTACAAAGGACCCCATATAGCCGGGAGAAACATGGCCCCAGAGAGGCCCAGGCCCTAAACCCTGGAGCCTCACACAGGCGAGTGTTGCCTTAACTGGTGGAGATGTGAGTGAAGGCCGAGTGTGGCCATAACGCTGGTACCCGTGGCATCACGGGGTCCCTCTAAGGGGGCAGAGGGAGCTGACCGCAGGGAGGGGAGGCCAGGTGATGCTGGGCTCGGGGGCTGGAGGAAGGAGGCGGCCATGAGCCACAGAATCAGGGGGCACAAGGGGCAGGCGGCTCTGGGAGCCTCGGGGGGCCCCGCTCTGCCTGCACCCTGACCTCGGCTCAGCGAGACCTGTGTCCACTCGCGACCTGCAGGCGCGCAAGAGTGTGGACTGTTCAAGCTGCAGCCCCGGCAAACAGGCCCTGGGACTGATGACCAG
>SJYT01081124.1:181405-196983 GCA_006410635.1 Cephalophus harveyi
GGTTCTGGGAGGCAGAGCCCGCAGTGAGCGGGCCAGTCAGTGTAGCCCACGTGGCCCCCACTCCGGGTTTTGCTGGGGGTGTCAGAGGCAGAGGAGCCCCACGTCTGGGTCCTGGAGAGCTCCCTCCCCAGCTCGGAGATGGTTCTGGGCCAGCTCCTTCCTGGAAAAGAGGGGAGGAGGTGTGGCCAGCCTTGCCCACAAGGACGGGTGTTGAGACGGAGCTGGTCTCCTGGAGCCACACACACGCGCTGGGCGAGGTCCCTGCCGGGAGCCCAGCTGGCCTGGCAGAGGGGCCAGCTCCCCAGAAGTCTCCCTGGCAGGTCTCGGCAGCAGCAACGGGGCTCAGCGGACCTTCAGAAGTGGCTGAGGCTCTGAGGAGCTGGTGGGGCAGCAGAGCGGGGCGGCCAGGGGCTGACCCTGCCAGGTGTCCCCTACGGTGGGCGCGAAGCCCCTCCCTATTCCGAGTTCGGCCCCGGCTGGAGACTCTGCGGGGCTCCTGTCTGCCCCGCGCTCCCGCATCGTGCGGGGTCTACTTCACTCCTCTGGGTGTAACCTCCCCCCCGGCAGGGCGGGCCGGTCCAGGGTCCAGTTCACGGCTCCCCGGGCTGGTCCTCGGCCTGGCTGCCTGGTTTCAGGCAGAGAAGCGGGGAGCAAGAGCCTGCTCCCCAGCAGACTGCACTTTCTGCCGCCCCCCGAGCCCCGCCTGCCTTCACGGACGGAGAAGGCGACCCAGCACGGCCACCGTTCTCCTTGAGGCAGCGCGCGCCACCCCGAAACGCCCGTGACAAAGTGCCCGGCCGGTCCAGCTGGCTCCCGGTCAATTATCCCCGCGAACGCGTCTGTTAATGAGGCGAGCGCGGCTGGCAGGTCCCCGCGGCCCCGGGGGCCCGGCCCGAGCTGGACCGGAACGCTGTTGGCACAGCATCGTAAACATGGAGTAATTACGGCGCGGTTTACGACTTCGCAAAGGTCGATAAAAGGCACGCAGCATCGCTCTGCATCGGAGCAGCCCAAACCAGAGACGCCAGAGAACCAGGCAGACCTCTGCCTCGGGGCCCCACCCCGCCAGGTCTTGCGTACCTGCCCCCAACGGTGCCCTGCACTGGGCAGACAAGCCTGGAGGTGCCATGAGCTGCGGCCTCCCCGGCAGCCAGGAGCCCGGCACCGTCTTGCCAGCAGGGCCCCGGAGAGGCGGGCACCTGCTGTGTCAGCAGCACACGGAAGACCTTGGCTGGGCCTCTGGGCTCCAGCCCCATCCCCACCCGGGTTCCCCGGGGCCCTCTCCTCGGGCAGGGTCTGGCCTCTCCTGGCCCCACGCCCTGCACCACACACAGGGCACCCTGGGCTCCAAGGCACCTGGAGCCCAGCGGAGTCGGGGTCACGCTGGGCGATTCCCTGGAGGGGGCTGGGCATCCAGCGGGGCCATCCAGACCATCGCGGGTGAGAAGGGGCCCTGCGAGAGGCCCCTCTGTCCCACAAGTCCAAGACCCTGCCGCCCCTGCCCTTGCTCCTGGGACGCAGTGACTGCCTCCGCGGCAACCAGGGCTGCTTCCGGCAGATGACGGGAGGCGTGGCTACTTGGACCACGAGGTCCCCGAAGGGCGGTCTGCCCCTCCCATCCTGATTCAGAGCCTCTCCCCTGGGTCCTGGCCTCTAAGCGGACCGGCTCAGCCCGTGGGCCAGGCAGAGCCAAACTCCTTTTCCAAGAAGAGAAACAGGGAAACAGGAGCCCAGCCGCCCCCGGAGGCTGGCCTCGGCGGCCTGTAGATGTGCTCCTGCTGTGTGGTGAGGCCCCTTCAAAGTCTCAGCTACTGGAGGAGAGTCCACAGGGTTCTGATGGATCCGGATGCTCAGCCATCCAGCTGCCTCTAGGATCAGGGTGTCCAGGGTGGCCCCAGCCACATCCATGTTTCAGGTCAGAGGTCGGAGCCTCTGCAGCACCTGCCCGGCCGGCCCCACCAAGACGGGAGAATCTGAGGACCCGGATTCTTGCTGCGGCCTGGGGAGCTCAGCAGCTGTCACAGCAGGGCCTCCAGCAGCCCAGGGACAGGCCCCAGGGGGCCCATCTTCCCGCCTGCACCCTGGGATCCAGTGGCCTTCGACCTGTGCCTGCTCCCAGGTCCCCACCAGCCACACAGCCCTCGCCAGGGGTGTGCTGTTGTGCCCGCATGCCAGGCACAAAGCAGGCACTGTCCACGGGCATGGACGGATGGGTGGTGGGTGGACGGATGGATGAGTGGGTGGGTGGATGGATGGGTGAATGGATGATGGATTGCTGGACAGATGGATGGATGGGTGGATTGATGGACAGATGGATGGATGGGTAGATGGATGGATGAATGGGTGGATAGATGATTGACTGATGGACAGATGAACAGAAGGGTGGATGCATGAGTGGATGGATGATGAACTGATGGACAGATGGATGGACAGATTGATGAAAGGGTAGATGGATGGCTGAGTGGATAGATGATGAATGGATGGACAGATGGATTGGTGGATGGATGGATGGATGGATGAGTGTCTGGATGGACAGATGGATGGATGGGTGGATGGCTGGTGGACAGATGGATGGGTTGATGAGTGGATGGATGGACAGAGGGAGGGAGGAAGGGGAAGCAGCTGACCATGCAGTTCTCTGAGGGTCCATTCTCTCTGACCGGGGCCTCAAGGCTGGAACAGTGTGGGGCTCCCAAGAACAGGCTCTGGATAAATAACCTGGCAGGACCAAGATTCAAACCCCACGGGCTGACTATCTGGAGTCCCCGGCTCCCCTGTAAGGACACCCACATGAAGGGCTGAGAATGCCAGCCGACCATCATGGGCAGCCACAGTCTTTGTGACTCGCACTTGGGGACTGGATTCAACTGTCCTCTGCAAGAACAACAGAGCCAAGTCAGGAGCGAAGGAGGCAGCCGCAGCGGGTCCGCTGTGGAGAGACATCAGAGGTGCCACCAAGCGACGCGCACTGACCGTGCGCAGCGGCGAGGGCGGCGCTCCGGGCAGCAGCAGGGGGCGAGGGGCCCTGCAGCAGGGCGGCACTTCAGAAAGGCAAGGGTGGGAGTCTGCCGCAGGGCCTGGAAGGCTGGTCCGGACCCATCAGGCAGATCCATCTACAACCTGGGCTTCGGGCTCAGCTGTGGCGTCTGCTCTTGGGGGGGCCTGAGCCATCAGTCACCAGACAGAATCCAGCCTTTGGTGCTGGCGCAGGCAGAGAGCAAGAGGATGAAGCGTTCCGGGGCAGCAGTGCTGGAGTCAGAGACGGGGAGGGGGCTTGTCTCCACCCGTCCTCCAGCCTGGCCGCCCCAAACCCAGGCTCACTTTGCTTCCTTTTCTTCCTTTCCTGTTGGATTTGACATGGGGGGTTTCAATAAGAGCCTGCAGCGCTGAGCCCCACCAACACCCAGGCTGCAGTGCCCAGCGCCTGGGGCTTGGACATGTACAGCTTAGAGGCGCGGGATGTGGGATCCGACTTCAAGGAAGACGGCTCTGCTGGACAGCGTGTGGCCAGGCCGGCCCTAAGGCTGTGTCTCCATCCTGATGCTGCCCCTCAGGTGGACGCTGGGGCTGCCCATCCCAGTGTGAGCGCCTGCCTCGGTCACCAGTGTCCCCCAACCAGGCCTGGGACTCGGGGCTCCAGCTGTGCCCTGCATCCCTGGGTGCACCTGACCAGTGAGCATGGGAGAGACGGCACCGCCAACACGGAGCCTAGGTTTCCCAGGGCGTGGGCCAGGGCCGGCTCGAGGAGGTGCAGTGGACCCGAGTCCCGGCTCTGACCACGGCCGGCTCGAGCAGGGGCCGTGGACCCGAGTCCCGGCTCTGGCCAGGGCCAGCTCGAGCAGGGGCCATGGACCTGAGTCCCGGCTCTGGCCAGGGCCGGCTCGAGGAAGGGCCGTGGACCCGAGTCCCGGCTCTGACCAGGGCCGGCTCGAGGAGGGGTTGTGGACTCCTCTGCCCAGGAGTGAGGACGCTGAGGCTGGAGGCAGGTCACTGCCTCGGGAAGTCCCGGCTCACTTGCTCATCCTTCATCCATCTCTGCTTCGTTCTGCAAAGATCAGCAGAGCAGCTCAACTGGACAACTCCAAGCCCACCACCCTCGCGGGCAGGGGCGGGACAGGGGGCAGGATGGACATGAAGGATGGACGTGAAGGAGCCTAGCAAGCAAAGGGGCTGGAGCACCGACCTCGCCAACAAGGATCCCCCGATGGCCGCAGAGACCACGCAGCCCAGTATGCACGCTGCCACGCACCCAAGTGGCCGGATTGCCGAAGACGAACATTAAGCAGGCCAATCAATTACTCATCACGGGGCAGAGCCATCCAGGGTATCTTTATGACCAAGTAAATCCTGAGCTTGTTCCAATAAAGTATTTACGAGCCCTCTTGCTTCAAAAGTGCATGACGGCCTTTTCTAATTCAATTGATGCGGCAAGAGTAAATATGAAGACGTGAGTTCAGGAACGCCGACACGGAGCGCCCCGGGTGGACACGGTGCCCACCACAGCGCGCAGTGCAGGCCTGGGCAGTGGGCACCTGGGAAGGCTGCTGTGCCCACATGGAGGGGGCAGCCCCGAGGCTGGCAGACAAGCCCGCTCCCTTTCTGAGCCCCTCGTCATAAACGACGGGGCTCCCTCTGCCATGGACGCTTTCGCACAGCCTGGATGTTAAGCGTGACACCAGACTCCTTGGGTTTGAAACCTTGTGGTGCCTCAGTTTCCCTACCTGAGAAATGGGCAGAAACAGCACCCCCAGGAGGATATGGTCACTCACCAAGGGCTCCCCCAGAGGCGGGGCTGGGACGTGGCCCTCCCACTGGGCCCACGTGTCCCCGGGTGCGGGGTGGATCAAGTCTCGGCACTCACGGCTCACCAGCCAGCCAGACACGCAGCACACTCGCCCAGCAGGGAATGGGGGCCAGGCTGATGATCCCTCCCGCCTTGGGGCGGGGGGTGGTGGTGGCGAGTGCTAGTCTCCCCTCTGCAGGGGCCATCGTGTTCCAAGCTGCTGCCCCCAGCGGCTCTCACGGTCACTCAGGCTAAGGCGCAGTGGCCGGGGCTGAGGGTGGGGGCGTGGGGGGCCCAGATCAGCTGTGTATGAACCTCCGGTGCCTCCTGCAACAGACGGCGCCCCTGCCAGGGATGCCTCCAGCAACAGAGGACAGCCCCCAGCTTCCGGAGGCTCCTGGGCCTCTCCCCGCGGAGCTCGGACCCCTGCCCCCATCATCCCAGGCACGTTTCCTGCTCCGTGACCTTCCTGCCTTCCTGTTATAAGGAACCGCAGGGAGGACCCGGGGTGGAGCTGTCGGCCAACGGCCTGGGGCGGGCATGGGTCAGGCAGGCCCGAGCTGGTCCTGGTGCCGGTCCCCCCAACCAGCCCCCACGGCTGCAGTTGGCCATGACCCTGGGTGTCACAGAGAGGACGTGCGTGCCCGCCTTACAGAGTGATGCCGCTCTGCCTGCCTGGATGCCCCAAACCCAGCCTCCAAGGCAGGTGAGGGCACCAGGACCGTCCTTCTGGCAGCAAACGGCCCTTCCTACACTCGGGTCATCGAAGCCTTGGCTCTGGGGTCCGAAGGGCTTTTCTGTAACGAGGAGATAGCACGTGGCCTGACTCTGCAGCCGCGGGCGCCCGGGGGCTGCTCAGTGCAACTGAAGGGCCGAGGTGGCCCCAGAAAAATCACAGACGGGCCTGGGGTGCCCGCTCCGCCCCGCCCCCAGAGCTTTATTCACGGCCGCTGCAACTTGAATCTCATCAAAGTGTTAGTTGCTCAGTCGTGTCCGACTCTGTGAGCCCGTGGACAGTAGGTCACCAGGCTCTTCTACCCAAGGGATTCTCCAGGCAAGAACACTGGAGTGGGTTGCCTTTTGCTTCTCCAGGGGATCTTGCTGATCCAGGGATGCAACCTGGGTCTCCTGCACTGCCGGCAGACAGATTCTTTACCGTCTGAGCCTCCTTCATTAGATGTTCTTGTTAAGTTCTTCAAACATTTCAAGGTGTGAACAACAATTCTTATCTCAGGAGCCTTGCAGACAGGGTCTGCCCTCGCGGCCTCGCCCACATTTCTTGGGGGGCGGGTGGGGGCCTGCGGCCTCAGCTCCCCTTCTGCGATACTGTTGCCCCCAACACCTGTCAAACCGACACCCCTCAGTGGAGCGGCTTTATGAAGCCGCTTCTGCACTCCTGGCGGTAGGCGTGTTTTTCCAGCGACTGCACCTGAAGTCTTCTCCGTGCGGGGGTCACACACGGCACTGACAAGTGCCCCTCCCTCCTGGACCCCTGAGGACCCCTTTGTGGCCTTTTCTGCAAGATGGCGGGGTGGGGGCCCTTCAGGTTCAGTGGGGCTACCCGCCCCCAGCAGATCTCCAGGGACCTGTTTGGAAGTGACGCCGTCCTGATGTCAACCAGACCCTCTGCCTCGGTGCCTCACTGCGCCGCCTACCGGGATCTCTGCCGCTCCTCCTGAGTCAGCCCGGACGTCACCTCCACCAGGAACCCCCCCACCCCAGCCCCAAACCCGGGTCAGCTCTGAGCTGCTAGCGCCCGAGTTCTTGCATCAACGACCCGTGGAACCGGACGTGCCAACCCCTGCCTCCTCTCCTGCCAGAGAGGGTCTCGGGGGAGGAGGAGCCCGCCGCTGGACCTGCAACAGCTCACACGCAGAGCCTGAGAAGACGCCTCGGGCTTCTGTGGGAGAGACTGTGCTCTCACGGGACAGAGATGACCACTGCCCCGGCGNCTGCATCAACGACCCGTGGAGCCGGACGTGCCAACCCCTGCCTCCTCTCCTGCCAGAGAGGGTCTCGGGGGAGGAGGAGCCCGCCGCTGGACCTGTAACAGCTCACACGCAGAGCCTGAGAAGACGCCTCGGGCTTCTGTGGGAGAGACTGTGCTCTCACGGGACAGAGATGACCACTGCCCCGGCGGGCTGTGCCGGGCCGCCCCCGGGGGCACCTGGGCTGTCGGGCCATGGCAGTGGGGCTGCCAGGGTGTGGGCACCCAGTCCTGCCCCTGTGGGCACGGCAGCTGACCAAGGGTGGGGGTATGGGGTGGAGTGGGGTAAGGTGGGGGCCGGCGCTTATGCTCACTGAGAGCTGAGAGAGGACACAGATCCATGTTCCCTGGACCCAGCGGGACCTCCGTGTCCAGCCTGGAAATGCCCCGGCCTGGGCCACCCTTCCTGGAGCCTCTGGGCACGCAGGGGTGTGTGGGAGGGGCGGAGTGTGGCTCCCAGGCCACAGCCTCCGCTCAGGAAGGCACCCCCGCCCAGGGTGCACGAGCCGCCTGCAGCCCCTCACCCCCCGCTGCTCCTCACTCCGTAAGTGCTGCTTCCAGAGGGCCCGACCTCAGCGAGCGGGGGCCGACCAGCGCTCTCCGGCATCCGCAGGGATCCGAGTCCACCCTCCCCCTGAAGACCAGTGCTTGCCAGCACCGCGCCAAGGAGCCTCAGAAATCAGGTCCAGGCTCAGAGGCTGTGATGCCCACGCAGCTGTGGGTCAGGGCCCCTGTGCCTGGACCACGGAAGCTTTGCCATCCTGCCCGGGGCCCCGGGGTTGGGGAGAGCCTTCCCTCGGCTGGAAGGGGGCCCCGTCTGGAGTCACAGGAGCGGGGAAGAGCTGGAGGGCCTTTGGGAACAGAGCCTTGCCCTGAGCTTTGTCAGCTCACAGCGGTGCCATCGCCCCTGAAAACACACACACACAGGGCTGACGCCCTCCCCGAGAACCCTGCTCTAAATGCACCCGCCGTATCCTCTGACCACGCGGGTGGGTCAGGATCAGGATGGGCTGCGCAGCTCACGATTTTCCTGCCCAGCATCTGGTCTGGGCAAAGGACACAGCGACCGATATCCCTGGGCCCCGAGACTCAGCGCCCTCCCCGGGGCTAGAGCCAGCTGGGGCTCTCCACCCAGAGCCCCAGCCCAGGACGCGCAGAGCGTTGTCCAGGGGTTCCCCAGACTCAGGCCAGTGGGCCTCACGGCGGTGCCCGCGAGGGGCGGGGACAGAGGGGTCGGGCGCACCTGCCCAAAAGGGCGACACAGACCCCACAGGGGTCTCCGGGTGAAAGGCAGGGAGCAGGCACCTCACCCCACAGCCACCCACGCCCTGCAGAGCGGAGAGGGGCCCCGCACCCCGCTGGCAGGGGGAGGGCTGGGGGCAGGGCAGTGCACACCCGGGCCTGCGGGCTCCGGCTGACTCTCGGGGAGGAGGCTGCCCTCTCCTTTGGTCAGTCAGCTCCTATCCTCGTGAAACGCACATGGCGAAACTCACTTTCGGAACTGTTCTTAAGCGCAGAGCTCAGCGGCATTCAGCATATTCACTGCTGTGCGACCGCCACCATCCTCTCCAGAACTGTCTCATCCTCCCGAAAGGAGACTGCCCACGCCGGCCACGCACCCCTCCCCCACCCTCTACTTCTGCGCCTGCGGCCTCCCCGGCACAGGAGAGAATCACCCCGCCCCTCCTGTCTGCGTCTGCTCGGGCGCGCAGGTAAGATGCGGGTGAGGGGTGGTGCGCCCCTTGGGAACACGATGGCCAACCCTGAGAACAGAGCAGCAGCTAAGGCACTTTCTAATGCTGCGTTTTTGCGATTAGAAGTAAACACAATGTTTACTTCAAAAGGAGAAAGTCAGAGAAGAGAGGTTTCACGGATAATCACGCCACCCGAGGAAGCCGCCACGTTGGGCTCTTCAGCCGTGTTCCTGCTCTGTGTGTCTCACACACACATCCGTGTTTATAAACACGGCGTAACCCTGGGAGTGTCGCACCTGCAGCATAAACCCACTTTCCTTCAGCTTTGAGAGTATCACCTGTGTTCCTGCCCCCGTGGGGGGGCGGGCGGGGGAGTCTCTGTTAGAGATGCCGGGGGACCCTCCCTCTCTGCCCCCAGACAGGTTCCCACTCCCACTCGACCCCGCCGAGTCCCAGGGGAGCTGTCTGCGTGCCCCAGGACGGGCTCCCTGAGGCAGGATTTCTGGGACAGGTACCCTGCACACAGGGCACACACGTCCCAGAGGCTGAGCCCGGGGCTCCGCGGCTGTGTCTGCAGAGGGTGATCGGGGCCTCCCCGGCCGTCCCCCAGCAGGCCGGGAGCACTGAGGCCTCCTGAGGTCTGACCTGTGCTGGCTCGCAGGCCACAGGGCTGAGCCTCCCCTAACCACCGCCCCACTCTCTCTCCCATATACAGACCCAGCATCCTACTTGGGAGGGAGGCTGCCGAGTCCACTGCCCAGGACTGTGAGCCCAGAACCCGAGCCTTGCGGGCCCAGAGGCTCCCCGGGCCTGACCTCGTGGGCACTTCAGCCCAGGGTCAGCAATGCTGGCCCCAGCGGTGGGCGGGGCCCAGGACAGTCACATCCAGATGCTGACCGCTCAGGGCTGCAGACGCCAGCAGCCTCTCCTGCCACGCAGGCCAGCTAAACAGATTATAATTATTTCCACTGTGTGCCTTGGAGTGAGAAAGGGCCTAATTTTGGAATCAGTCAGTCTCAAGTTGACATTTGAGGCCTGCTAAATTATTCATGTTGAACCTTGGGAAAGGCACTTCACCTCTGAACCCTCAAATACCTCACCTGTAAAATGGAGGTAGTACCCGCCTTCAATCGACCAGGGCTCTTAGGTTAGAGGAGGCGGCGGGTGAAAGGCACCCGGACATGGGCTGGTTCCCACACCATCACCATCATCAGGATCACTACTGTTGCTCTGGCTCGGAGTCATGTCTCTTTAAGATCCCATGGACTGCAGCACCCCAGGCTCCTCTGTCCTCCATTACCTCCCAGAGTTTGCTCAAACTCGTGTCCAGGGACCATCATCACCCCCATCACCATCACCACCACCACCGGTATCACAGATGTGCGCTTGCTGGGTTGGCCAGGTGCCACTGAGCCTCCCCCGCCGCCGGCTCTGCTCCTTGCCTCTCTCTTCCCAGACGGCCTCCACCGCTCCTGAAGCCCTGACTGCTTCCTCACAGGTCCCCTGCCCCGGCCTTCCCTCCAGCCCTCGCTCCGGTGCCAGCCTAGGGCCGGGGCTCAAGAGGAGTCCACTGGAGAGGCCCCAGCTCACAGTGCTGGCACACTGTCAGCACAGCGGGGAGCAGTGCGGGAAGAAGGAAGCCTCTACCAAGCAGTCACCCACCCCAGGCCCAGAGCCCACAACCAAGCCCTCCTTCAGCCCTGGATGTGTCTCCATGACAACCCCGAGCAGCTCGCCACTGAGGAGCACCCAGTGGGCACCACGTGGGTGTGGACAGGCTGTTGGTGCCCAACAGGGACCGACTTCAACCCATGGGGCCAGGTGCCCCAGTGAGCCCACACCCTGGCACTGCCAGTGGAGGTCAGGTAGAGGAGCCAGGACCGTCCTGTGTGCCCCAGGGATGCGCCAGGCATGTCCACAGTGCGTCACGACCCTGCCTGGCCACGGACCTCCTGCTCAGCCAAGGACCCCGACGCTGGGTGACCTCTGGGCTTCAGTGACCCTGGCAGCCGAGAGGCAGAGGGCCCCGGCCTCAGGACGCCCTGCCCCAAAATGCATTCTCCCAAAGTGACATCTGGAGGCCGTCCGTCACTAAGGCCGAGGGCGCGCTTCCCCGCAGGGTGTGTGTTGCTGACCACCTGGGGAGCTGAGGCGCTACGGTGAAAATCGCCTGTTGGAAGAGGGACCAACCTGACCGACTGCAGCCATCTGCCTGGAAGCCCCATCTCAGACACAGGCCCTCGAGTCAGGGTCCTCTGCGCCCCCAGCCCCTCGGGGCTCCCCTCGCTGCTGCTCAGATGGCAGCCCGGCCACAGGAGGACCTGCAAGAGCGGACCCGGAGCCAAGAGTGGAAACCGCGGACGATAAAAGCTATGTTCTAGGAAAAGAAGCCTCCCACCCAGGAACACAGAGGCTGGCAGGTCTGCGAGCTGCTTTGGGTCAGCTCAGGGCCTTCTGCCCAGGTACGCCCTGTGCCCGAGGCAGGTGCCCGCGAGGGCAGAGTCTTGCAGTCTTTCTTCCAAACTGTGCGTGAAGTTAAAAGTGTTACCTACGCCAATACATCCCCTGCTCAAACACACACACACACGCACACACACGCCACAGTAAAGATATGTGGATGCACGTACACGTGTATATGTACACACACACACACACACACACACACTCTTAAAGGATGGAAACCCAGGTGAACGTGCCTCACTGGACAGGACAGGTGTGGCCGCAGAGGCCACCGACAGCCTCTTCATCTGCAAAGGCCTTCAAGCAGCCTCTGCTCCGAAGCACGTGGCAGGTGCCCGGGGCCCACCTGCCGGGACCCTCCCTGGGCTGCCGCCCCCTGGGGATCCTGTGTCCCTGCACACACCCCCCTCCTTCCTAGCTCTGGGCTGTCCCCACCCCCTCCAGGCCCCCTGCCCGCCCGCCCGCTCACTGCTGTTTCATTTGCACCGGAGTCTGGCAGAGATAGGGCCCCAGAAGGCCACCCCAAACGAGGAGAAGTGTGTGACAGGGGAGAGCCTCAAGCGAGGCCTGGATGACCGGCGCAGAGCGTCCCACCTGCGCGCTGAGCTGTGGGTGCCCCCGCCCCCAGGCAGCGCTTCTGAACCTAGCGAGGTGAGCAGGGCACCTCGGGCAACACCTGGGGACTCAGGGCAGACTGCCACTGGCCGCGAGGGTGGGCGCCAGGGCTGCGAGCCTCGATGACAGGACGGCCCCCGGAAAGAACGGCAGCCCCGACAGGCAGGGCGCCCAGCCGAAGCAGACCTGCCCGGGGGAGGAGATGGCACAGCGCTTTCGCACCGGGAGGCCGCCGAGGCTCCCTCCCCTGGACCGCGGACGCCTTGGGGGCTGCATCTGAACCTAGCGAGGTGAGCAGGGCACCTCGGGCAACACCTGGGGACTCAGGGCAGACTGCCACTGGCCGCGAGGGTGGGCGCCAGGGCTGCGAGCCTCGATGACAGGACGGCCCCCGGAAAGAACGGCAGCCCCGACAGGCAGGGCGCCCAGCCGAAGCAGACCTGCCCGGGGGAGGAGATGGCACAGCGCTTTCGCACCGGGAGGCCGCCGAGCCTCCCTCCCCTGGACCGCGGACGCCTTGGGGGCTGCTCGCTGAGCACGCTGTCCTGGCAGGTGTGGGGCTGAGAGCCGCCCGCCGGCCATTCCACTGCCCGGGACTTCCGATGGGCACCCAGCCGTCAAGCTCCCAGTCCACAGGCTATGTCATCAGCAGAGCCGAGCTTCCCCGCCCCTGATCCCTGCTAACCTCTACCCCTGCTGACCGTTGACCCCTGTTGACCCTTGACCCCTGCTGGTCCCAACACCTGCTGACCCCTGCTGGCCTGCCGTGAGGACACCTGTCTGGGGATGAGCCCATCACCAAGCCCCCGGATGACCCCTGTCCCAGGTGCTGACTGAACCCTCCATCACCAGGAGGAGACGCTCCTTCAGGGACGCCCACCGTCAGCCCCAAACCATTTCCATAACTGGTGCCTCCCCTTCCGGGCCCCCACCGCCACCCTGAGCATACCTCCCCACAGTGGCCGACTTCAGGGTCCACCTGGCTGGGCCACCGCGCCCAGACACGTGAGCAAACATGAGTTTCGGTGGTTGCGTGAGAGTGTTTGGGGGCGAGAGCAACACTCCCATCAGCGGACCAGGGACGCAGAGGACACACTATCCGGTGGGTGGGCTGCGCCCGACAGAACGCAGCGTGGCCCCGCCCCAGCCTGCGGCTCGCTCCCGTCAGATCTGGGTTTACCGTGAGGTCGGCACCGTGTGACCCCTCTCTCTGCACACCCCTGGCTGGCTCCGCTCCTGGAGATCACACACACACACACACACACACACACCTGGAGATCACATACACAGACACACACCTGGAGATCACACACACACACACACACACACACACACACACACACACACACACACACACACACGGGTGGTGGGGGGAGGGGGAGGGGTTTGCGAGCAGACACTGGAAGCCCAGGGGCCAAGCGAGCCGCCTGGTGGGTTTCTTCCCATGTGAATCACGGAGGAGGGGGCGAGGCCTCCACCGGCCCAGGGGTGGGGGCCCAGTGGACGGCCGTGGTGGGGAGCAGGCAGCGGGAGGTGGGCGGGCTGGGTGGAGAAGCAGAGGGGAGCGGCGTCCTCTCCTGAGAGAAGCGGGTCTGTTGCTGGCGCTTCGCAGGGAACAGCTATGTGAGCACCGCTTTCTGGTGTTAAAGAGAAAAAGAGGCTGTAAGCTAAAATGCCGGCATCCCAGCCGTGTCCTGCCCTGTGTCATAAACGCCACACTGCAAAGCGGGGAAGAGAGACGCAGCCTGGTGGCCGAGGAGGGGCGGTCCCGGGGCCCCTCCCGCCCCCGCCCCAGGGGACCCCAGGGAGTGCGCGTGGCCACGGCCGCGGCTCGGAGAGGCAGGCGCTGGGCCCAAGGACTGCAGCCCGACGGCTGGTGGCCAGTGCCCAGCGGGCAGAGCCAGAAGGTGACGATGACGGAGCAGGAGAGCCGCGCCCGACGACACGCAGCAGCGGACACGGGTCGCTGTCCACCTGCCAGGCCACGGAGGGCACGCCAGCAAGACGACAGAGCCCCAAGCAGAACTGCGGACCGGGGTGAAAGTAACTCGGGGATCTCAGCTCACCGCTTGTGACAGACATCTCCCTCCAGGTGAGGTGAGGAGCAGGCACCCTGGGGCGGGAAGGCGTGTGGCGGTCCCTTTCTATCTGCTCAAATCTCCTCCAGCCCTAAAACTGCCCTTGTAAAAAGGGGACATCACATTTTTTTAAAGTGATAATACAACTACATGGTTCTTGTCTTTTGACCCAAGTGAGAACATGCCTTAATTTTTTTTTACTGTGGTAAAATGCAGTCACAGAAAATTACCATTTTAAGCACACAGCTCACCAGCATTAAGCAGCTTCACACCTAGGTACGACCATCTCCACCATCATCTCCAGAACTTTCTCACCTTCCCCAACTGAGACTCTGTCCCCATTAAACAGCCCTCCCCCTCCCTGCCCCCAGCCTGGGGCCCCCGCCGTCTACTTTCTGGTTCAGGGGCCTCACGTCGGTGCAATCAGACATGATTAGCCCTTCTGGGTCCTGCTGGGGCCACGGAGTCACACGGTGCTCTCAGGGTTCAACTGTGTTGTGCCAGGCGTTGGGATTCCATCTTCTTGAAGGCTGTGTAATATTCCCTCATATGCCGAGACCTAGTTTATCCATTCATCTGTGGACGCACGTCCAGAACGTGCCTTTGGATGGAGCCAGCGAGGCCAGTTCCCCACCCCAGCCCAGCGCCAGGCCCCACCCTCGGTGACCAGACAGGAAGGCCAGGCCGGGTTCTCAGAGGCCGTGTCGCCCCACGTCCCCTGGCCCTCCCTGGAACAACTTTATCTCAGTAACTTTCAGGAAAACAACACTTTTTTTTAATTAGATGAAAAAAATAATGTGCTGGCACGCGACCAAAATATCTACAGATTAGTGGGCTTTGAAATCTCTTGTGCTCGCTCCCTTGTTAAACCAGAGAAACCAGGCACTGCTTTCAAGATACATTTCAAAAGCTTTGCAATGCTCTTTCTTAACACAAAAGTTAAGATTTAAACAGTAATACCACTAATTCCCCCGCAATTGAGCTTAAATAGAGCCGAATGGGAGATAATGAATGTCCTGTAGACCGCCGTCTACTTTCTGGTTCAGGGGCCTCACGTCGGTGCAATCAGACATGATTAGCCCTTCTGGGTCCTGCTGGGGCCACGGAGTCACACGGTGCTCTCAGGGTTCAACTGTGTTGTGCCAGGCGTTGGGATTCCATCTTCTTGAAGGCTGTGTAATATTCCCTCATATGCCGAGACCTAGTTTATCCATTCATCTGTGGACGCACGTCCAGAACGTGTCTTTGGATGGAGCCAGCGAGGCCAGTTCCCCACCCCAGCCCAGCGCCAGGCCCCACCCTCGGTGACCAGACAGGAAGGCCAGGCCGGGTTCTCAGAGGCCGTGTCGCCCCACGTCCCCTGGCCCTCCCTGGAACAACTTTATCTCAGTAACTTTCAGGAAAACAACACTTTTTTTTAATTAGATGAAAAAAATAATGTGCTGGCACGCGACCAAAATATCTACAGATTAGTGGGCTTTGAAATCTCTTGTGCTCGCTCCCTTGTTAAACCAGAGAAACCAGGCACTGCTTTCAAGATACATTTCAAAAGCTTTGCAATGCTCTTTCTTAACACAAAAGTTAAGATTTAAACAGTAATACCACTAATTCCCCCGCAATTGAGCTTAAATAGAGCCGAATGGGAGATAATGAATGTCCTGTAGGAATCACACGGAAAGTTGCATTATCACACGTAACGATTTTTTTTTCACATAATCTCGCCACTTAATAAAGCTACACGATACCACGCAGGAGGAGTTTTAACGGACGCCGCTCGGAACTCGGGTGCTGTGGAAGACTGTCTCTGTTCTTAAAGGATTAGCGCCCAGCGATGTTGGGGGCCTTGTAGTCACTAATTAACCAGCGCGAGGAGGAGGGTGGGTCCCGCCAGGCTCCCAGGGGCACAAGACTAGCTGGTGCTCACTGATGCTGAGACCCCACCCCCCCGCCCAAAGAACCCC
>SJYT01081135.1:10381-55628 GCA_006410635.1 Cephalophus harveyi
TGGTGATGGACAGGGAGGCCTGGCGTGCTGCAATTCATGGGTTCGCAAAGAGTCAGACATGACTGAGCGACTGAACTGAACTGAATCAGAATTCAATTATTTGATATTGAATATGCTGACTAACATTGCAATTTTAAGATCTTAAAGACGTGTGCATATTTAGTCAGTTCTTGACTATTCCTTCTGAGGCTTGTACATGTTTCTAGATCATCACCTAGAACCTCTCTTTACTGCTCATTTGTTGCTAGTTTTTTGCCCAATTGGTTTGCAATCTATAACCATGTCTAAGCAGAAACCTGTTCAAGCCAGACAATAATGTGAGTCTTCGCTCTAGAATGAGCTTATATCTTGAGAAAGTTAGACTGATTGAGTAAATGGGGTTTTGGGTGGTTTATATCAGGCCATCTGTTTGCCCTGGTCCTCACAGTCCTGTAAAATTGAAGAGTGAGAGCCAACCCCGACTTCCTCAGAATCTTCCATGAATTGAGAGCACTGGCAATCTGTCTGGGTTCACAGTAATTGAAATTAATTGGATTTTAGAGATAATAACATTTATGCTAATGTGGGTATTGAGAAGAGACAATGGCCCTGGAGATAAGTACCTTAGAGAGGTGGGGTGGGAGACTTTTCTGTCCCAGCTGGAAAGATCAGGAATCCTGGTGGGGAGGCTGGGTTGCTGCTGTGGTGGGGGTGGGAGATGAGGTACATGAAGTTATAAAAGTTGGGAGACTTCAGAGAAGCAAGAGAGGAGTAAAGTGGGGGCAGAGGTGGCAACGCAGAGAAAAGAAGAACTCTTTTGGTTAAGGATAACAGTCACAGAAATGAGCCAAATGGTCCTATTTCATGTTTTCTATGTATCAAGTACCAGGTGTTTATGCCATTTTATCCTCACAATAAACTCCTTAGGTGGTACTATGTTGTTTTCTTTATTTTAAAGAAGAGGCTTGGAGGGGTTAAATAACTTATCCCAGATTGCTTGGCCAATGCGTGTGCAAAGTAAGTACTTGTAATCTTTTCTCCACACCACCTTTTGTTTGTCCAAAGCAGGAAACAAAGAGCAATGAGCACCAGGAGATGTGAAGCTCTGCTACATCTCTGAAGAGAGTGATTTTGACAAGGGACCTGAAGGATGGAGGGGTTAAATAACTTACCCCAGATTGCTTGGCCAATGCGTGTGCAAAGTAAGTACTTGTAATCTTTTCTCCACACCACCTTTTGTTTGTCCAAAGCAGGAAACAAAGAGCAATGAGCACCAGGAGATGTGAAGCTCTGCTACATCTCTGAAGAGAGTGATTTTGACAAGGGACCTGAAGGAAAGACCTATGACCTGAGAGAAAAATTTCAAATAGTAAGCCCTTTATAGGACTTCCCTGGTGGCTTAGTGGTAAAAAAATCCACCTGCAATGCAAGAGATCCAGGAGACGCCAGTTTGATCCCTGGATTGGGAAGATCCCCTGGAGGAGGGCATGGTAACCCTCTTCAATATTCTTGCCTGGAGAATACCATGGACAAAGGAGCTTGGTGGGTTACAGTCCATAGGGTTGCAAAGAGTTGGACACTAAGGAAGTGACTGAGTATACACACACCAGCCCTTTACAAGGAAAGACCTTGGCTTATAGGTTTTCCCCTACCTTTGCATCACTAGCAATCTTCCCAAGGGGCTCTGCATGAGTCCTGTCAAGTGAGGGGTTCATGAACAGAAGGTGAACTGCAAAGCTGTGCGATCAGTTGAACATGTTAGTGAACCAAAACTGAGGTTATTGATATTTCTCCTGGCAATCTTGATTCCAGCTTGTGTTTCTTCCAGTCCAGCGTTTCTCATGATGTACTCTGCATAGAAGTTAAATAAGCAGGGTGACAATATACAGCCTTGACGGACTCCTTTTCCTATTTGGAACCAGTCTGTTCCATGTCCAGTTCTAACTGTTACTTCCTGACCTGCATACAGAGTTCTCAAGAGGCAGGTTAGGTGGTCTGGGATTCCCATCTCTTTCAGAATTTTCCACAGTTTATTGTGATCTACACAGTCAAAGGCTTTGGCATAGTCAATAAAGCAGAAATAGATGTTTTTCTGGAACTCTCTTACTTTTTCCATGATCCAGCAGATGTTGGCAATTTGAGCTCTGGTTCCTCTGCCTTTTCTAAAACCAGCTTGAACATCAGGAAGTTCACGATTCATGTATTGCTGAAGCCTGCCTTGGAGAATTTTGAGCATTACTTTACTAGCGTGTGAGATGAGTGCCATTGTGCAGTAGTTTGAGCAGTCTTTGGCATTGCCTTTCTTTGGAATTGGAATGAAAATGGACCTTTTCCAGTCCTGTGGCCACTGCTGAGTTTTCCAAATTTGCTGGCATATTGAGTGCAGCACTTTCACAGCATTGTCTTTCAGGATTTGAAACAGCTCAACTGGAATTCTATCACCTCCACTAGCTTTGTTCGTAGTGATGCTTTCTAAGGCCCACTTGACTTCACATTCCAGGATGTCTGGCTCTAGATTAATCTTCGAGAGAATCTGGGCCTTCTGAGACATACTGGCACTGTTTTGTGTGTGGTAGTGTGATGTGCTATGGAAAAATTTTGGGGATAGAGCTGGATCCAGTTACAAGCTGAACCATCCATTTGCTGGTGACCTTCAGTACTACACCTTGCATACGGGATAAGTTGCTTCAGTCATGTCCGACTCTTGTGTGACCCTATGGACTGTAGCCCTCCAGACTTCTCTGTTCATGGGATTCTCCAGGCAAGAATACAAGAGTGGGTTGTCATGCCCTTCTCCAGGGGACCTTCCCAACCCAGGGATCAAACCCATATCTCTTACAGGCAGGTTTTTTCTTTTTTTTTTTTAACCACTAGCACCACCTGGGAAGCATTCGGTATGTCACCTTGCCATTCTAGAATGCTTAAGAGCCAAGTAGGGTACTAACACCCAGCTCCCAAAGTTTTCTTGGGATTTCCAATGAGTGATTCGAATGCTTGGCCCGTCACAGACACTATGAACAGTGTGGATTTTGTGGATGTGTTTATACTTCAACCAGGTTGTGGGAGTGGAGAACAGAAAATTGGGGATTCCTCCTCTTTATCTTTGATTTTTAGTATTTTTTCTATATTATCAAAGAAGTCTGCTAAGATATGAACATTGGCCTTCCAACTCTATTTCACCCAGATTTAAGTCTACATTGAACTTTGTGTTTCACAAACGGAAGGCCATATTACTATTAATCCATTTGGTCATTTCTTTCTTCTTATTTTGAGCTTTTTTCAGTTACTTATTCTTGAAAAAGTCTAAAATGTACCTTTAATCTCCTTGTCATACAGCAACCTGCCACTTCCAGCTACTTCCTATAATAAAAGTATTCTTTATTCAGTATAATGTGCTAAGGCTATATGCAAATGCTGTTTTTTTTTTTTTTTTTTGCTATCTAGGTCAAATCATGGGACTCTTCTTGCATGTTTGAGAAAGGGGACAAAATCAAAATGGTAGTGAGATTAACAAACACACTCAACCAACTAGATCTGGTCTCAGAACAATATTTAAACCAATTCTGAATTAATGGTATGTTTAAATTTTATAAATTCTTCTTGGCTTGCCTTCCAAGTCATTAGGAAAGCCATTCACCTCCCTACTAATCAATCAGTCTAATTGATTACTAATCAATTTCCAGAAGCCCTGAAATCCGAGCAAAACTGCCTGCCATCCCCTCTCCATCACAGTACCCTGCCACTGCTCTGTTCCCCTATTGCTCTTGGTCTTTGTCTCTGGGAAAACTTACACAGGACTCATAGATCTCACTTGATCTTTTTGAAGCATAAACACAGCACCATAATGACAGTCAATTAAACAAAAAAGGTGTCTGTCCCGACACTGCAGTGCCCCGAAAACAGTGAAAACTACTAGCCACTTAGCAGCAATGAAAAGCATCAAACCGGGTAGAAATTGCGGTGCTGCTCTTAAGTTCAATTTTCCTTGTAGCTCAATTTCCTAGCTTTGCACTTTCCTAGGTAAATCATACTAATAGAAGAGAAGGAGGGGGGCATAGGGAGATACGTGGTAGAGAGCCAGACAGTCCACTGAAGGGACAGCATCTCATCCTGAGCCACGAGGCAATAGGAAGCAGGTACTCTTGACAAGCAGGTATGCAGCAGTATGAGAAGTCATTTAATAGGAAGTGGGAGCAGAGATGCTCTGCTGGCAAGGAGTATCTTCGTTATTGCTGTCATGGTGCCTGTTAACTATCCCCATCTATCATTCGTTCAATACCTCAGTGAAATTAGCCAACTGCATATTAGAGCAAAGCTTGGATGTGCCAATCTCCTTGGAAAGCATTAAGCTGTCTTCTGTTATGCATTCTCTCCACCCTCCACTCTTTTTTTTTTTTTTAACTGCCCATTAATGAACTTTCATTTGCATCATGAAACAATGAAGTCCTTTGGCCAGTTACATGAAATGACAGGTGCTCCGTCGGTGTCCCTCGTCATCCGCTTGCCGTCTTTGTGGAAGCAGTGGGCCAGAGTGGATTTATATTTCAAACATTACTTCCTTTTGCCCATTTCTGGATGGAAGCAGTATACTTTTAGCTGGCACAATGAGTCTCTGCCTTTGGCTTAATAAACTGGCTTGTGGCCAACCTGGATGAAAAGCTAGGAAGTCAGTTTTGACAGATCCCTTTACCGGATCCTAGCTCATAAACCATGAGGGAAACAGGACATCTAGGAGCCGTAACAAAGTTGTTCTTTCTATCCCAGGAGATGCGTGCTGCAGCACATCTTGAGATTACTTTTGGCAGGCCTCCTCTGGGATGTTTCCCTTACCATAGAACTATTATTACAATTGCTTTGATTCAGGAAAAAAAAAAAAAGTTAGCTTGTAGTTTTGAGCTGTCTTCTGGGGACTGGCACACAAAAAATAGAAACCATGTGAATATCTTGTAACAGTCGGTTCACGCCACGAGGAACGTGAATACAATTAAGAGGTAAGTCAGCGCGTTTTATCTATACTTTTGACCAGAATGATAACACTTTCGACTTCGAATTTATCTACTTCTTTTATTAGGTTCTAGCTTTGACGTTTTGATAATGAAAAGATAACGTGTTCCTCCGTCACCACTCGTTCCGCTCTTTTTATGTAGTCCAAAATCGAGACGGTGAACAATCGACTCAATGGTAACCCTTTGGTAAATAGGAGAGACAAAGGGGTTAAATAGTAGACCTATTATTCCTCACCCATGACAAGTCAGGATCCTTACAATACTCTAATATAATCTGTAGTATTGTCGGAACCCGTGTTCCTTCCGTGAGTTATTAAAAACACTGTAAAAAAAGGAAAATGCATACGATGAGTCCCTCTTTCGAATTTTTTTTTTAGAGTCTTCTCTTCTGTTCTATATGAGTACATTTTTTTGTTTTTCGTACCTTTGTATTTTCGTGATTTAAAGTATTGTGGTAAATAACTATAATATATGTAAATTCATCGTGTCATATCGTGAATCATCTTTTCGAATAGTAATTCCGTTATCTACCCATCACATTTACGATTTTCGTTCTTCTAAACTTACTCCCTCTCTATTATGAGTTCAGTATCCCTTACTGTTAATGGAACGATTCTATCGAAACTAAAAATTTTTAATAGATGAAAAAATTTTTATCCGTTATGTAAATGTACATACAGAGTTTATAGTTTTTCGAATTTTCAAGTGTTCCCCTTCAAAAGGGGGGTATAGAGATCGAAAATCAGGGGATCATAAGGAGGGGTCTCCGTTGATCACAACAGTTGAAGTATAGGGACGTCTTTATGTCACACACAAACCGAGTCACCATCTCTTGCCACCAGCAATGCAGGATTCGCAGGAGACATGGATTTCATCCCTGAGTTGGGTAATTCCCTAGAGGATGGCATGGCAATCCACCGCAGTATTCTTGCCAGGAAAATTCCATGGACAGAGAAGCCTAGCAGGCTATGGTCCATGGAATCACAAAGAGTCGAACACACTGAAGAAACTGAGCATGCATTATAAGCAAATACATATAAATAATCTCTCTTACCTCATGCTACATTCTTTCTGAACTATTATTTACATGTTATTTCACTTAAAAGATATTTTAGAAATTATTGGTAGAGATTACTATATATCAGTATAGAGAGCTTTCTTTATTTTTGTACCAGCATAACATTCTATGGTATGAATGCATTATACTTCATTAAATTCCCATTGATGGATGTTAATTTTATTTCCAATTGTTTTCCACCAGTAAAAATGCTTCAGTGAATCATCATATACATATATCATTTCATATGTGTGTGAGACTATCTATAAGATAAATTCCTAGAACTGGGTTTCTGGGTCAAGGACCTCTTGCATTTGTGAAGTTAATAGATAATGCCAAATTACCCTCTGTAGAGCTTGTAATTTACCCTCCTTCAACATCATATGAGATACAGCTTTGCCATCCTAATATTTTAAAAAATTCTGGATTTTTATCCGTCTGATAGGTAAAAATGGTAACAGTGTAATTTAAACATTTATCTTTCATTTATGTGGAAAGTTGAGCATGCTTCAGAGTTGAAGATGTCTTTTGTAAAGACTTTATCCTCATTTCTGTTGTGTTGTTTATGTATCCTTTTAATATGCTACTTCAGTTACATTTCCTGGTTTGTTATTTGTCTTTTAACTTCCTATATTGTGTTCCTCCCACTGTCCCCCTCACCCCAGGCAGATGTTTTGTTTTTTAACATAGTTAAACTTTAAGTCTTTAAACATGGCTTTTAAAACTCACTGAACTGATTGAGAATTATTCCAGTGTGATTTGAGTCCCTGGTTTCTCTCCATATCCCTCCCAACTCTGTGTGGAAGAAAGTCCTGAGATGATGTTTCTACTGTTCCAGGACTCTGCTATAGAGCCAGAGGTAAGACCCATCCACTCTTTGCATGCATTTTACTTAATACTGGACGCTTAATAAATATTAAATGGATGAATGGAAAGTGGCTAAAAGGATGAAGGAAATGCTGAATTGCTGAATTCAGGCCCTGACAGTGATATGTGAGTCTGCAAAGCATGCCAACTAGATGCTTTCGGATTCAGTGCATTTATTCATTGGTGAGTGAGTTAACAATGCAGTAAGTATACAGCATCATCCATTTTGTGAGTGGCCATTAAATGTTAATTGTTACATGCAACAGGTAGAATAGAAGGAGAGGGAGAGAAAAAAAAAAGGAGTCAGGATGAAAACCACAAAAAAAGACTTCCGAACCTTGAACAGCAGTGGGGCAGGCAGCCCCGGGACAAATCATGAATGAAGGGACCAGCTTTGGGGCCCCAAGACTTCCTCTTTTGCTCCATGTATAGTGCTTTTTCTCCTGTAAAGAGCTGGGTGCTGGGTTTTCAGCGCTCTGTCCCTTAAAAGTGGTTGATCTGGGCGTGTTCTTTGCAGATAGCTGAACTTTTGCTCCAGACCAATTTTTTCAGGGCTGCCCATTTCATATAGAACCCATTTAATATAGAATATGCTCTGTGTCATCCTGAACACACAGGTCCTGTTCTTGACTACTTGACCCTGGGAAGTGATCTGCTAAACAAATCATACTAAGATGGTAATAACTACTACTATACCTGTTACTCTCTAAGCCTAAAGAATGTATCTTTTATAGGAAGGTTTTATATGATAAGCAAGTTGATGATTGATGCATTTTGAACCTGAGGAATTTGGTTTACTAGTTGCCAGGATATTTGGGTCTAGTGAGCAGAATTTTTTACTTGTGGTAGTTGTTGTAGGTAAGTGAATTGTGTGTGGGTCTTTAAACTGAAGACAAAATGAAAAGAGAAGCACCATTATAACAATGTTTCTTTGTAACTGTAGTGTCCTGGGCAGTTTGGGAATGTGGAGAGTGTACCAGGAGTCGGGGCCACCAGATCCTTGAAAATATCTCTGATGCCCCTAAGAGCATCCTTAGAGCTTCTGCCATCACTGTTCTTCTGCATTGCTGCTGCTGCTGCTAAGTCGCTTCAGGTGTGTCGGATTCTGTGCAACCCCATAGACAGCAGCCTGCCAGGCTCCCCCGTCCCTGGGATTCTCCAGGCAAGAACACTGGAGTGGGTTGCCATTTCCTTCTCCAATGCACGAAAGTGAAAAGTGAAAGTGAAGTCGCTCAGTTGTGTCCGACTCTTAGCGACCCCATGGACTGTAGCCTACCAGGTTCCTCGGTCCATGGGATTTTCCAGGCAAGAGTGCTGGAGTGGGGTGCCATTGCCTTCTCCGTGTAGCTGGTAGTAAATAGCTCACAGGCATGCTAATTTTGTTTTATTTAACCTCATCCCTTTTCAGCACCCTTGACTGCCTGCATGTTTTTCTTTTCCATTCTGGTTCCTCAGGCTGGGAAGAGCAATTTGACTATGCCTTGCTAACATACCTCAGAGCATTCATGATCATCCTCAATAGCCAGCTTAGATGTGTGTATTTAAGTTGCTAAATGCTTATCCTTGTAGAAGCCATTGTCTTGATTCTGTGTGACAGCATGCTGTTTACTCCTGCTCAGCACACAACAGCAGTGGGAAGGGATGTCTGAGGGCTTCACCAGAAAGTGAAAAGAACTTCCCCAGAGGAACAAATGATCTTGATGCTGGCAAATAAGTACATATGCATTTTTATTTTTTCTTAGTTAATTCCAAGAGAGGGGGTGTACAGTGAGAGAATGTAAGGGTGCTACATCCAGGCTATCAGAATGCTAAGGCAACATTTTTCATGATGCTTTAATACTTCAAGTGACTTAACTGTTGAAAGAAAGACTGATGATTATAGAATCTTAAAAGACAGAGGGGAGAAGAGAGATGCCCTCCCCCCCCGCCCCGATACTTGTAAAGGATGCAGAAGGTGAAAAGGAGAAACTAACATCTAGTCATATGTCATATGCTGCATATTGTACTTATTGTTTTATATATATTAACATAAATAATTCCCATATATCACGATTAAAGAAGTTTTTAAAACATATTATAGTTGAGGAAACTGAGGTTCTGAGAGATGAGATAATTTTCTTGAGTTCTCAGTATTAACACACAGTAGAATATATCAGCCTTACTCCAAACCTCAGTTTGTACCTCCCCACATTATACCCTTCTGTTTTAAAGGTGGGCAGATTTAGACCCAGGAAAATAAAGTCTCTTCCTTCCGTTTCTCAGTTCAGAGCAGCAGGAAGCCAAAGAGGAGAAAAGGTGAATGCTTTCATCTTCTTCCTTTTGTCCTTCATGTCTTTAATGATGTGTTTTGATCACTACAGAGATTCTGCTGTTAATGCAGTCTGAATCTCTTTCATGACATGCTCCTTTAAGTGATATACACTTAATGAGTTGATAAAGTGGTTGCAGTTTGGATCTCAGACAGTTGTACAAGGTACAGAGGGCAAGCTTCTTTCAGTAACTCATTACTCAGCATGCAAGCCAATACGCAAGGATCTTGACAGGCACCCATGTACGCGTGCATGTGCGTGTGTGTGTGTGAATGTCCAGAGACCAAACATGAGTGATTTTTTTTTCTTTTTTGTCTGTCAATTGATTTCTTCCAGCTGGACCACTCTGTGCATGCTAGAAAGCTTAAGGAAGTTAGTGGTCCATAAATCATCCACTAAGTCCTCAAATGAGGCTCTCTCTATTGGAAATGGTAACAGTAATTCCATCAAGAGTATATTAGGGTTGTGAACTCATCACTGCTGTCATAACATCTTTCAAGTCAAGTCATGCTCTTTGCACTTGCTGTCTAAAGCTGGTGTTTGGAGATAAGCTTTTGCTATGTATCACCAAGCCAGAAACTTTTAATGCAGAAAGGGAATCGTGCTTTCCAGCATGAACAGCATGAAAGCAAAAAGAAAATCTGGAGCTTAACCACTTTGGTTAGAGCCCTAGTCCCTCTTGTGAACTCCCAATGGTAAGATCTCTGTGATCCGACCATCCTTGGACTGGTCCAACCCTGCTTAGACTAGAGTTGCCCAAAATAAAAGAAAGCCTTCATGAGTAGAAGTTACTTTCAATAGAATCAGCAACAGTGAATAAATATGGGTATAGGAAAATTTATTTCTCACTCTTAGGAAGGAAACTGGCGTTACAATCTTGGCTGTAGCTGAGCCAATGATGTACCATGTGAACTTAGGAGAATGACTTCACTTGCCTGGACCTCAGTTTTTCCATTTGTGAAGTGGAAATATTGATATCTTTTCAACCTGTTTCATAAGATTACTTTGAGGAACAAAAGACCTGAAGTTACTTTCAATAGAATCAGCAACAGTGAATAAATATGGGTATAGGAAAATTTATTTCTCACTCTTAGGAAGGAAACTGGCGTTACAATCTTGGCTGTAGCTGAGCCAATGATGTACCATGTGAACTTAGGAGAATGACTTCACTTGCCTGGACCTCAGTTTTTCCATTTGTGAAGTGGAAATATTGATATCTTTTCAACCTGTTTCATAAGATTACTTTGAGGAACAAAAGACCTTATATTCATGAAATGGTTTTAGAATATTAATGACCCTATGTGTCTGTAAGGTATTCTAATTATTAAGGCCCACATTGCACTCCTCTCATTCAACCAGAAAATGTCTGTTGATTCTTTATTCCTTATAACCCTCCCATTGGGGTCTGCAGAATTATGAGATGACCCCTAAGGTCTGGTACATGAGCCGTGTATGATCTTCTTTCTTTGAGTGTGGGTAGGAATTCCCTGGAGAAGGAAATGGCAACCCACTCCAGTGTTCTTGCCTGGAGAATCCCAGGGATGGGGGAGCCTGGTGGGCTGCCGTCTATGGGGTCGCACAGAGTCGGACACGACTGAAGCGACTTAGCAGCAGCAGGAATTCCCTGATAGGTCAGATGGTAAAGAATCCACCTGCAATGCAGGAAACCTGGATTCTATCCCTGGGTCAGGAAGATCCCCTGGAGAAGGGCATGGCAACTTGCTCCAATATTCTGGCCTGGAGAATCCCCTGGACAGAGGAGCCTGGTGGGTTACAGTCCGTATTAGCAACGTGTTGGACACAACTGAGCAGCTAACACTTTAACTTTCACTCACAGGAATTGTGATTATGATGCAGTAGTCATTACTGTGATTATGTTAGCTTATCTAATACTCCATCATAGGAGTCTGGAATGGGAAAACTACTACTGGCCTTGAAGACACTGTCTCCTTCAGTTCTATAGCTGCAAGGAAATGAATTCTGTAAACAACTAAGTCAGCCTGGAAGAGGACCTTAAGTCTCAGGCGAGACCCCAGCCCTAGCTGACACTTTCATTTCACCCTTGTGATAACCTGAGCAGAAAACCCAGCTAAATTCTGTCCAGACTTCTGACTTGGAACTGTGAGATAATAAATACGTGCGGTGTTAAGCTGTTAAGTTTGTGGTCATTTTGTTACACAGGGATGGAAAATGAATATACCCATTTATTCCTTTTCTCCCCCCACTGCTACCAAATAGATTCCCACAGGTGTCTTCTTTTGTTATTTTTTCTATACTATTTCCACAGTCTTCCTGGAATCAGTCTTCATTTCATCCCACTTCATCTCCTGGTAAGCCATTCCATACAAAGACATGTGACTTCTTTTTGTTTTTTAATCTCAGTTTAAACTTTTTATTTTGTGTTGGGTTATAGCTGATTAACAAACAAAGCTGTGATAATTTCAGGTGAACAGTGAAGAGACTCTGCCATACATATACAAAAAGGCATATGACTTCTATATTCTGTATATCAAGGATCCCCAACCCCTGGGCCACAGACTGGTAGTGGTGAAGCTTCATCTGTATTTACAGCTGCTCCCCATCCCTCACCTTACTGCCTGAGCTCAGCCTCTTGTCAGATAGTGGCAGCATTAGATTCTCATAGGAGCAGGAACCCTACTGTGAACGACTCATGCCAGGGATCTAGGTTGCCTGCTCCTTATAAGAGTCTAATGCCTGATGATCTGAGGTGGAGCTGAGGCAGTGATGCTTGGGCTGGGGAGCGGCTGCAAATATAGATTATCATTAGCACAGTAAATGTAATGTGCTGAATCATCCCGAAACCATCCGCCACCTCGCCCACCCGCCTGTCTGTGGAAAAATTGTCTTCTATGAAACCAGTCCCTGGTGCCAAAAAGGTTGGGATCACTGCTGCACACTGTGGCTCTATTGGTTAAAACTCAGTTTTGCATTTCTGAAATAAGCCTGTGTCTCATGATAGATGTGCACATTCATTGTAGTGCTTGTTTTCTTCCCCAAAAGCTCTTATTAAATCGATGATACATCTTACAGTGAACAGTGTCTAAAGTGAAAAAGTTAGTCACTCAGTCATGCCCGACTCTTCGAAACCCCAAGGACTGTAGTCTGCCAGGCTCCTCTGTCCATGGAATTCTTCAGGCAAGAATACCAGAGTGGATTGCCATTCCCTTCTCCAGGGGATCTTCCTGACCCAGGGATTGAACCCATGTCCCCTGCATTGCAGGAAGATTCTTTACCATCTCAGGCACCAGGGAAACCTAAGCCTAATAGTGTCTAAGAATCGAGGAAATCTGATACAGTAGTTCAGTCCTAAGCATGACTGTGTAGCACTAAATAATGTCTAGAGAGAACCTTCAGATACCCTCCAGGACGATAGAAGCAGGTCTCCTTCTTATGAACCTCTTCAACAGCATCAGTAATAAAATATGCTGATGTCCAGTCCTTTCTCTATGAAGAAGCTGCTGGGGACAATTGTGGGATTTGGTTTACTTGCATTTATTTTTCACTTTCTCATTGTTCTAGGTTGGGGACATTCTGGATTCCTTTGACGTTCCTTTTCTTCTTCGACCCCAATGACCTGCATCTCTGATACAGACTATTCCCTGATTCCCAAAGGACATCACAGATGGTGACATATTCATTTTGGCTTGTGCATCTATCCTGGATCTGACCCATGAGAGTGACCAGGATTGGCCTCTTCCCAGGGCTCCTAGGCTATCCTACTCATTCTCTTATGCAAGCTCTGATTGGATTTACTTTAGGCAGAGGAAGAGCGTGCTCAGGCACTTGACCAGACGGCTCAGTTATCATTTATTAGCTGCACAATCTTGGGAAAGTCGCTCCTCCCTCCTCTGGTGTCAGTTTCTCATCTGTTTTTGTTGTTTAGTCCCCAAGTTGCGCCTGCCTCTTTGCGACCCTATGGACTATAGCTTACCAGGCTCCTCTACCCGTGGGATTCTCCAGACAAGAATACTGGAGTGGGTTGCCATTTCCTACTCCAGGGGATCTTCCAGACCCAGGCATTAAGCCCACGTTTCCTGCATTGGCAGGCAGATTCTTTAATTCTGAGCCACCTGGGAAGCCCTTTCTCCTCTGTACAGTGGCGCTTTTCAAAGGTTTTATCTTCTCGTCTCTATGACTAGCCTGATCTTTTTGCCCCTTTATTACAAATCTCTCTAAAGCCATAGCAGAGAGTGGGTACTGACTGCAATGGAGTCAGCCCATGGCCCTGAGGGCTTACAGTATTCCCTGGCATCCCAGGAGGGGGTGGGGAAAAGCCTGGGCCCCCTTATTCATCCGATTGTTCTCAGCAGGAGACAGAGCCATAATCTACATTTCGCACAGCAGATTTCCCTCACAACCAGACTAACTGACATCCTTCTGTCTCCAAGTTCATTCCTGCAGATGTTTTCAAGCCTCATCACTTTATCATAATTGTTATGATAAGCATCTCTACCAAAATGATAGTAAAAACTCAATTTTCCTGAGCAAAATTAACAACAAAAAGTGTTCATGGCTCGTGCAACCTGGTTATTAAGCTGTAGCAGGAATTGACTGCAGCTGTGAAATAAGATATAATTAAAATCTGGGGCCCTTTACCACGTGTCTGGTTTGTGCATTTGCAGTGTTGTAGATACATGAATTACTGGGGCTGACCAGCTTAAGTTGTCAATTGGGAACCTGTCCAGTGGAATTATATTCATCTGAATGTCGAGAGTAGTGGGGGGAAGGCAGGATGGGAGGGAGAGGAAGAGAGAGAGAAAGATGGGAGAGAGAGAGACAAGTACAATACATTCAGGAAAGTACAGTGATAACTTGGGTAAATAGGTAAGTAGAGGGAAAGTAGGAAACTCTAGCAATAACCTGGGTAAATAGGAAGGTAGAGGGGAAAGATCCTCATCATGGACTCCAGTTTAGATCTGCCATCAGCTGTGCAATCTTAAATGAGTCATTTATCTCCGGGATTCTTAGCATCCTCTGATAGTATTAGGAGATGGCAGTATATATTATTCATAAGGTTCTTTGCTCTAACATTATGGGCTACTATTCTACTTGCTCAAGGTAGAAAGGATAGGCCTAACATGAATAACTTGGAATCATAAGAGTAAAAAACATTACAGGTTCATTACCAAAAGACAAGACTGATGAAGATGAAGCCAGGAATCATGAGCAGTGGATTCAGTTACTCTGGTTGGACTCCTGTTTTTCAATTTATATGGGTATTATCATCTCTTTAGCTCTTTTTTTTCTTAATGATCACGCTTTTATTAAACTCATGTGCAAAACTCTTTTCTTCTGAAGCCCTTGGCTTGTTAATGCTTTGCTTGCTATAAGAGTCAAAGGAATTTTTGTGACTGACCCCTGTTTGGCCCCTCCACCCTATGACTATCCCTAGATACAGCAGTATCTCCCAGTCTTTCATATCATTTCAAATATTAATAAAATATATATGCATGTTACATATATTTTGGGTCCTCAAGGTCTCAATAGACCTTTGTGGTTTTGACTTCACTTATACCCTTCAGATCTATTGGAACAAACTGGTGCTAAGTGAGAATATCTTTTATGCCTGATTATTCAAGTGGGCTTTAAAGAGTCTGCTGTTCTTACCCTAGATAGCTCTGAGGCCATGGACAGTAGGTCATACACAGGGCTCTGCTTTGGAGCTGTGATATAGGACAAGAAAGTCAGTGGTCATCAGGGCACCTGGAACCCAGCGATCTGCTGGATGAAGGTGTCCTTCACACTGAGGGTTGGGCTGATGAATTATAGGCTCAGTCTGTCTCTCACAGAGGCTACTTCCAAGTACTCACAGGAGTTTGGCCACATGTCTGTTAGTTTATCTTCTAATATCCCAGAGAAGGTCCATCCTCCAACTCCCCATTTGTCTCCTATGTCCTTTCCACAGCCCCAAACCCTCTGATGACAAATGTCCATCGGCAGGGGGATGGGTAAAGAAAATGCAGTATATAAATAGCCAGGACATGGAAGCAACCTAGATGTCCATCGGCAGATGAGTGGATAAGAAAGCTGTGGTACATATACACAATAGAATATTACTCAGCTATTAAAAAGAATGCATTTGAATCAGTTCTAATAAGGTGGATGAAACGAGCTTATTATACACAGTGAAGTAAGTAAGAAAGAAAAACATCAATACAGTATATTAATGCATATATATGGAAGTTAGAAAGATGGTAATGATGACCCTATATGCGAGACAGCAAAAGAGACAAAGATGTAAAGAACAGACTTTTGGACTCTGTAGGAGAAGGCATTGGTGGGATGATTTGTGAGAATAGCATTGAAACATGTATATTATCATATGTGAAATAGATTGCCAGTCCAGGTTCAATGCATGAAACAGGGTGTTAAGGACTGGTGCACTGGGATGACCCTGAGGGATGGGATGGGGAGAGAGGTGGGAGTGGGGTTCAGAATGGGAACATATCTACAGCCATGGCTGATTCATGTCAGTGTGTGGCAAAAACCACTACAATAGTGTAAAGTAACTAGCCTCCAATTAAAATAAATTAATTATTTTTTAGAAAAGAATTCTTATATGGAAGAAAGGAGATATAATAGAAAAGTGGTTACATAGAAGCTTGAGTTGTAATTGGAATTATCAATATGAGTATGTGATAGTATCAGTAACAAACATTTCATATATATTTTGTAGTTCTGTCCAATGCTGCTGCTGCTGCTGCTGAGTCGCTTCAGTCGTTTCCGACTCTGTGCGACCCCATAGATGGCAGCCCACCAGGCTCCCCCGTCCCTGGGATTCTCCAGGCAAGAACACTGGAGTGGGTTGCCATTTCCTTCTCCAATGCACGAAAGTGAAAAGTCAAAGTGAAGTCGCTCAGTCGTGTCTGACCCTCAGCAACCCCATGGATTGCAGCCTACCAGGCTTTTCCATCCATGAGATTTTCCAGGCAAGAGTACTGGAGTGGGGTGCCATTGCCTTCTCCGAGTTCTGTCCAATAAACAGCCCCAAAACAATAATAAACCCAGAAATAGCTCCCATCCTTTATGCTTAGATTGTGATACAATGTAAACTCTCATTATAATTTCTCATTAAAAGAAACCAGGGCTTTGGGGAAGAGTGGTCAAATTGGGGATGTGGTTAAGAAGTGAACTAGACAAGCCTACAGCATCCTGTATTACCAGAGAGAAAGAAAACTTTCAAATATTGCTAGGGTTACGTCAAAAGGATTCAGAGGCCAGCTTTAAAGGGCTCAAAGATGGGACAATCTGAGCTCAAACATGATGATAATTACAATGGATTACTCCCATCCTTTATGCTTAGATTGTGATACAATGTAAACTCTCATTATAATTTCTCATTAAAAGAAACCAGGGCTTTGGGGAAGAGTGGTCAAATTGGGGATGTGGTTAAGAAGTGAACTAGACAAGCCTACAGCATCCTGTATTACCAGAGAGAAAGAAAACTTTCAAATATTGCTAGGGTTACGTCAAAAGGATTCAGAGGCCAGCTTTAAAGGGCTCAAAGATGGGACAATCTGAGCTCAAACATGATGATAATTACAATGGATTGAAGCTCATAAAAATGTTTACATTGAAAAGCTTATAATGATTGTGTGTGTGCATTTGTGTATATACCCTTTGGAAAATGATAAGGAAGCAACTCATTATCTTGAAAATTGGTGAATAAAGAGAATGAGTCCAACATTAAAAAAAAATGAAGAAGAAAATGCAGTATATAAACACAATAGAATATTATTCAGCCATTAAAAAAAATGAAATAATGCCATTTGCAGCAACATGGATGGACCTAGTGACTGTCATCCCAAGTGAAGTCAGTCAGAGAAAAACAATTACTGTATATTTCTTACATGTGAAATCTAAAAAAAAGTTTATACAAATGAACCTATTTACAAAATAGACGGAGACAGACTTAGAGAACAAACTCATGGATACAAGAGGGGGAGGGTTGATGAGGGAGGAATAGTTAAGGAGTTTGGGATAGACATGTACACACATACTTAAAACGGATAACCAACAAGGACCTACTGTGTAGCACAGGGAACTCTATACAATATTATATAACAACTTAAATGATTGGCTGTAGCTGAGCCAATGATGTACCATGTGAACTTAGGAGAATGACTTCACTTGCCTGGACCTCAGTTTTTCCATTTGTGAAGTGGAAATATTGATATCTTTTCAACCTGTTTCATAAGATTACTTTGAGGAACAAAAGACCTTATATTCATGAAATGGTTTTAGAATATTAATGACCCTATGTGTCTGTAAGGTATTCTAATTATTAAGGCCCACATTGCGCTCCTCTCATTCAACCAGAAAATGTCTGTTGCTTCTTTATTCCTTATAACCCTCCCATTGGGGTCTGCAGAATTATGAGATGACCCCTAAGGTCTGGTACATGAGCCGTGTGTGATCTTCTTTCTTTGAGTGTGGGTAAGAATTCCCGGATAGGGCAGATGGTAAAGAATCCACCTGCAATGCAGGAAACCTGGATTCTATCCCTGGGTCAGGAAGATCCCCTGGAGAAGGGCATGGCAACTTGCTCCAATATTCTGGCCTGGAGAATCCCATGGACAGAGGAGCCTGGTGGGTTACAGTCCGTATTAGCAACGTGATGGACACGACTGAGCAGCCAACACTTTCACTTTCACTCACAGGAATTGTGATTATGATGCAGTAGTCATTACTGTGATTATGTTAGCTTATCTAATACTCCATCATAGGAGTCTGGAATGGGAAAACTACTACTGGCCTTGAAGATACTGTCTCCTTGAGTTCTATAGCTGCAAGGAAATGAATTCTGTAAACAACTAAGTCAGCCTGGAAAAGGACCTTAAGTCTCAGGCGAGACCCCAGCCCTAGCTGACACTTTCATTTCACCCTTGTGATAATCTGAGCAGAAAACCCAGCTAAATTCTGTCCAGACTTCTGCCTTGCAGAACTGTGATATAATAAATACGTGCTGTGTTAAGCTGTTAAGTTTGTGGTCATTTGTTACACAGGGATAGAAAATGGATATACCCATTTATTCCTTTTTTTCCCCCCACTGCTACCAAATAGATTCCCACAGGTGTCTCCTTTTGTTATTTTATCTATACTATTTCCACAGTCTTCCTGGAATCAGTCTTCATTTCACCCCACTTCATCTCTTGGTAAGCCATTCCATACAAAGACATGTGACTTCTTTTTGTTTTTTAATCTCAGTTTAAACTTTTCATTCTGTGTTGGGTTATAGCTGATTAACAAACAAAGCTGTGATAGTTTTAGGTGAACATGAAGAGACTCTGCCATACATATACAAAAAGGCATATGACTTCTATATTCTGTATATCAAGGATCCCCAGGCCCTGGGCCACAGACTGGTAGTGGTGAAGCTTCATCTGTATTTACAGCTGCTCCCCATCCCTCACCTTACCGCCTGAGCTCAGCCTCTTGTCAGATAGTGGCGGCATTAGATTCTCATAGAAGCGGGAACCCTACTGTGAACGACTCATGCCAGGGATCTAGGTTGCCTGCTCCTTATAAGAATCTAATGCCTGACGATCTGAGGTGGAGCTGAGGCAGTGATGCTAGGGCTGGGGAGCGGCTGCAAATATAGATTATCATCAGCACAGTAAATGTAATGTGCTGAATCATCCCGAAACCATCCGCCACCTCGCCCACCCGCCTGTCTGTGGAAAAATTGTCTTCTATGAAACCAGTCCCTGGTGCCAAAAAGGTTGGGGATCACTGCTGCACACTGTGGCTCTATTGGTTAAAACTCAGTTTTGCATTTCTGAAATAAGCCTGTGTCTCATGATAGATGTGCACATTCATTGTAGTGCTTGTTTTCTTCCCCAAAAGCTCTTATTAAATCGATGATACATCTTACAGTGAACAGTGTCTAAAGTGAAAAAGTTAGTCACTCAGTCATGCCCGACTCTTCGAAACCCCAAGGACTGTAGTCTGCCAGGCTCCTCTGCCCATGGAATTCTTCAGGCAAGAATACCGGAGTGGATTGCCATTCCCTTCTCCAGGGGATCTTCCTGACCCAGGGATCGAACCCATGTCCCCTGCATTGCAGGTAGATTCTTTACCATCTCAGGCACCAGGGTAACCTAAGCCTAATAGTGTCTAAGAATTGAGGAAATCTGATACAGTAGATCAGTCCTAAGCATGACTGTGTAGCACTAAATAATGTCTAGAGAGAACCTTCAGATACCCTCCAGGACGACAGAAGCAGGTCTCCTTCTTATGAACCTCTTCAACAGCATCAGTAATAAAATATGCTGATGTCCAGTCCTTTCTCTATGAAGAAGCTGCTGGGGACAATTGTGGGATTTGGTTTACTTGCATTTATTTTTCACATTCTCATTGTTCTAGGTTGGGGACATTCTGGATTCCTTTGACGTTCCTTTTCTTCTTCGACCCCAATGACATAAAATATGCTGATGTCCAGTCCTTTCTCTATGAAGAAGCTGCTGGGGACAATTGTGGGATTTGGTTTACTTGCATTTATTTTTCACTTTCTCATTGTTCTAGGTTGGGGACATTCTGGATTCCTTTGACGTTCCTTTTCTTCTTCGACCCCAATGACCTGCATCTCTGATACAGACTATTCCCTGATTCCCAAAGGACATCACAGATGGTGACATATTCATTTTGGCTTGTGCATCTATCCTGGATCTGACCCATGAGAGTGACCAGGATTGGCCTCTTCCCAGGGCTCCTAGGCTATCCTACTCATTCTCTTATGCAAGCTCTGATTGGATTTACTTTAGGCAGAGGAAGAGCGTGCTCAGGCACTTGACCAGACGGCTCAGTTATCATTTATTAGCTGCACAATCTTGGGAAAGTCGCTCCTCCCTCCTCTGGTGTCAGTTTCTCATCTGTTTTTGTTGTTTAGTCCCCAAGTTGCGCCTGCCTCTTTGCGACCCTATGGACTATAGCTTACCAGGCTCCTCTACCCGTGGGATTCTCCAGACAAGAATACTGGAGTGGGTTGCCATTTCCTACTCCAGGGGATCTTCCAGACCCAGGCATTAAGCCCACGTTTCCTGCATTGGCAGGCAGATTCTTTAATTCTGAGCCACCTGGGAAGCCCTTTCTCCTCTGTACAGTGGCGCTTTTCAAAGGTTTTATCTTCTCGTCTCTATGACTAGCCTGATCTTTTTGCCCCTTTATTACAAATCTCTCTAAAGCCATAGCAGAGAGTGGGTACTGACTGCAATGGAGTCAGCCCATGGCCCTGAGGGCTTACAGTATTCCCTGGCATCCCAGGAGGGGGTGGGGAAAAGCCTGGGCCCCCTTATTCATCCGATTGTTCTCAGCAGGAGACAGAGCCGTAATCTACATTTCGCACAGCAGATTTCCCTCACAACCAGACTAACTGACATCCTTCTGTCTCCAAGTTCATTCCTGCAGATGTTTTCAAGCCTCATCACTTTATCATAATTGTTATGATAAGCATCTCTACCAAAATGATAGTAAAAACTCAATTTTCCTGAGCAAAATTAACAACAAAAAGTGTTCATGGCTCGTGCAACCTGGTTATTAAGCTGTAGCAGGAATTGACTGCAGCTGTGAAATAAGATATAATTAAAATCTGGGGCCCTTTACCACGTGTCTGGTTTGTGCATTTGCAGTGTTGTAGATACATGAATTACTGGGGCTGACCAGCTTAAGTTGTCAATTGGGAACCTGTCCAGTGGAATTATATTCATCTGAATGTCGGGAGTAGTGGGGGGAAGGCAGGATGGGAGGGAGAGGAAGAGAGAGAGAAAGATGGGAGAGAGAGAGACAAGTACAATACATTCAGGAAAGTACAGTGATAACTTGGGTAAATAGGTAAGTAGAGGGAAAGTAGGAAACTCTAGCAATAACCTGGGTAAATAGGAAGGTAGAGGGGAAAGATCCTCATCATGGACTCCAGTTTAGATCTGCCATCAGCTGTGCAATCTTGAATGAGTCATTTATCTCCGGGATTCTTAGCATCCTCTGATAGTATTAGGAGAAGGCAGTATATATTATTCATAAGGTTCTTTGCTCTAACATTATGGGCTACTATTCTACTTGCTCAAGGTAGAAAGGATAGGCCTAACATGAATAACTTGGAATCATAAGAGTAAAAAACATTACAGGTTCATTACCAAAAGACAAGACTGATGAAGATGAAGCCAGGAATCATGAGCAGTGGATTCAGTTACTCTGGTTGGACTCCTGCTTTTCAATGTATGTGGGCATTATCATCTCATTAGCTCTTCTTTTTCTTAATGATCATGCTTTTATTAAACTCATGTGCAAAACTCCTTTCTTCTGAAGCCCTTGGCTTGTTAATGTTTTGCTTGCTATAAAAGTCAAAGGAATTTTTGTGACTGACCCCTGTTTGGCCCCTCCACCCTATGACCATCCCTAGATGCAGCAGTATCTCCCAGTCTTTCATATCATTTCAAATATTAATGAAATATATATGCATGTTACATATATTTTGGGTCCTCAAGGTCTCAATAGACCTTTGTGGTTTTGACTTCACTTACACCCTTCAGATCTATTGGAACAAACTGGTGCTAAGTGAGAGTATCTTGTATGCCTGATTTTTCAAGTGGGCTTTAAAGAGTCTGCTGTTCTTACCTTGGATAGCTCTGAGGCCATGGACAGTAGGTCATACATGGAGCTCTGCTTTGGAGCTGTGATATAGGACAAGAAAGTCAGTGGTAATCAGGGCACCTGGAACCCAGCGATCTGCTGGATTAAGCTGTCCTTCACACTGAGGGTTGGGCTGATGAATTATAGGCTCAGTCTGTCTCTCACAGAGGCTACTTNGCCATGGACAGTAGGTCATACATGGAGCTCTGCTTTGGAGCTGTGATATAGGACAAGAAAGTCAGTGGTAATCAGGGCACCTGGAACCCAGCGATCTGCTGGATTAAGCTGTCCTTCACACTGAGGGTTGGGCTGATGAATTATAGGCTCAGTCTGTCTCTCACAGAGGCTACTTCCAAGTACTCACAGGAGTTTGGCCACATATCTGTTAGTTTATATTCTAATATCCCAGAGAGGGTCCATCCTCCAACTCCCCATCTGTCTCCTATGTCCTTTCCACAGTCCAAAACCCTCTGATGACAAATGTCCATCAACAGGGGATGGGTAAAGAAAATGCAGTATATAAATAGCCAAGACATGGAAGCAACCTAGATGTCCACTGGCAGATGAGTGGATAAGAAAGCTGTGGTACATATACACAATAGAATATTACTCAGCTATTAAAAAGAATGCATTTGAATCAGCTCTAATGAGGTGGATGAAACGAACTTATTATACAGAGTGAAGTAAGTAAGAAAGAAAAACACCAATACAGTATATTAATGCATATATATGGAAGTTAGAAAGTTGGTAATGATGACCCTATATGCGAGATAGCAAAAGAGACAAAGATGTAAAGAACAGACTGTTGGACCTGTGGGAGAAGGCGATGGTGGGATGATTTGAGAGAATAGCATTGAAACATGTATCATATGTGAAATAGATTGCCAGTCCAGGTTTGATGCATGAAACAGAGTGCTATGTGGGAAATGAACAGTGAGTCTTAGTTTTCTTTAAAACATTCTTATGGTGATGCTTTAGAAGCCAAAATTGAGAGGGAAGATAATTCTTCCAGACCCCTGTCTCTTAAGATCTTTAGAGTAGAAAAGAGATTATGGGCTTTGAAGCCAGATAAACTTGGGTTTGAATCCCAACTCTGCCACTCAGTGGCTAAGTGAGTTCAAGCAAGCTACTTAACCTCCCTGAGGTTCAGTTTTCATATTTGTAAAAGGCATGCGTTATTAAGACTGAATAGTAGTGGACTTCCCTGGTGGTCCAGTGGTTAAGAATCCGCCTGCCAATGCAAGGGACACAAGTTCAATTCTTGCTCCAGGTAGATCCCACATGCCACAGAGCAGCTAAACCTACACACACCATCATATGTGAAATAGATTGCCAGTCCAGGTTCGATGCATGAAACAGAGTGCTCAGGGCTGGTGCACTGGGATGACCCTGAGGGATGGGATGGGGAGAGAGGTGGGAGTCGGGTTCAGAATGGGGAACACATCTACAGCCATGGTTGATTCATGTCAATGTGTGGCAAAAACCACTATAATAGTGTAAAGTAATTAGCCTCCAATTAAAATAAATGAATTATTTTTTTAGAAAAGAATTCTTATATGGAAGAAAGGAGATATAATAGAAAAGTGGTTACATAGGAGCTTGAGTTGTAATTGGAATGATCAATATCAGTATGTGATAGTATCAGTAACAAATATTTCATATATATTTTGTAGTTCTGTCCAATAAACAGCCCCAAAACAATAATCAACCCAGAAAAAGCATGCATCCTTTATGCTTAGATTGTGATACAATGTAAACTCTCATTATAATTTCTCATTAAAAGAAACCAGGGCTTTGGGGAGGAGTGGTCAAATTGGTGATGTGGTTAAGAAGTGAACTAGACAAGCCTACAGCGTCCTGTATTACCAGAGAGAAAGAAAACTTTCAAATATTGCTAGGGTCACATCAAAAGGATTCAGAGGCCAGCTTTAAAGGGCTCAAAGATGGGACAATCTAAGCTCAAACATGATGATAATTACAGTGGATTGAAGCTCATAAAAATGTTTACACTGAAAAGCTTATAATGATTGTGTGTGTGCATTTGTATATATACCCTTTGGAAAATGATAAGGAAGCAACTCATCTTGAAAATTGGTGAATAAGGAGATTGAGTCCAACATTAAAAAAAATGAAGGAGAAAATGCAGTATATAAACACAATGGAATATTACTCAGCCATTAAAAAGAATGAAATAACGCCATTTGCAGCAACATGGATGGACCTAGTGACTGTCATACCAAGTGAAGTCAGTCAGAGAAAAACAATTACTGTATGATATTTCTTACATGTGAAATCTAAAAAAAAGTTATACAAATGAACTTATTTACAAAATAGACAGAGACAGAGAACAAACTCATGGATACAAGAGGGGAAGGGTTGATGGGGGAGGAATAGTTAAGGAGTTTGGGATAGACATGTACACACTGCTATACTTAAAACGGATAACCAACAAGGACCTACTGTGTAGCACAGGGAACTCTATACAATATTATATAACAACTTAAATGGGAAAATAATTTGAAAAAGAATAGGTACTTGTATATGTATAACTGAAACACTTGGCTGTACATCTGAAATGATCACAGTATTGTTGAAGTGAGGTGGAAGTTGGTCAGTCATGTCCAACTCTTTGCGACCCCATTGACTATACAGTCCATGGAATTCTCTAGGCCAGAATACTGGAGTTGGTAGCCTTTCCCTTCTCCAGGAGATCTTCGAAACACCAGGGACAGAACTAGGTCTCCTGCATTACAGGCAGATTCTTTACCAGTTGAACCACAAGGGAAGCCCAAGAATACTGGAGTGGGTGGCCTATCCCTTCTCCAGCAGATCTTCCCAACCCAGGAATAAAACTAGGGTCTCCTGCATTGCAGATGGATTCTTTACCAACTGAGCTATCAGGGAAGCCCACGGTATCAACTATAATATAAAATAATCTTTAAACAAGCCCTCTTATAACCCTCTGCCCTATGTCTTTCTTCAATCTTCAATGTCAAACTAACTGTGTGGACCAGGGTATGCTCTTCGTTCTCTCCAGGCCTTTGTTTCTTTCACAGATGAATGTGCAAACGGACTAGATAATCTCCAAGTTTTCTTTCTGTCATGGACTGTTATGCTTCTTAGATAGGTGTGAACAGCTGTGGCTGCATTCTAACAGAATTGTGATAAAGAATCTTGGACCAGCTTTCTTCTTACAACCATTTGATATAGGTTTTTCATGGATTGAAGGTAATTCCTGCCCCTGCCATTCAAGATAGAGGCAAGTAAATCTGACAAGGGACAATGACGGGAAAGGGGCAAAGGGACACTAACATACAGCTAACACCAGGGCCTGCCCCTGTGCTAGGTGATGCCTCCAACAGAACATCATCTGGAGGTACATTAAGTACACAGGAACCCAGGCTCTGGGTTCTGGCTGCTTGTCATGGAACCCTGGCTGTAATACTAAGTATCCATTTGGCCTTGGGTAAGTTATCAGTCTTAAGTATCCATTTGGCCTTGGGTAAGCATCTCAGTCACCTGATCTGGTATTAGAACACACTTGTTACAAATTTACTGTCAGAAGAATGTGTTTGTACATGCAAAGGACATAGAAAAGATACTGACACATATTAAATGCTGAATAAATGCTAGCTATTATTACTACTATTCAATCTTTTTATTATTTATACCAATGCAAGGGACACAAGTTCAATTCTTGCTCCAGGTAGATCCCACATGCCACAGAGCAGCTAAACCTACACACACCATCATATGTGAAATAGATTGCCAGTCCAGGTTCGATGCATGAAACAGAGTGCTCAGGGCTGGTGCACTGGGATGACCCTGAGGGATGGGATGGGGAGAGAGGTGGGAGTCGGGTTCAGAATGGGGAACACATCTACAGCCATGGTTGATTCATGTCAATGTGTGGCAAAAACCACTATAATAGTGTAAAGTAATTAGCCTCCAATTAAAATAAATGAATTATTTTTTTAGAAAAGAAACCCTGAGGGATGGGATGGGGAGAGAGGTGGGAGTCGGGTTCAGAATGGGGAACACATCTACAGCCATGGTTGATTCATGTCAATGTGTGGCAAAAACCACTATAATAGTGTAAAGTAATTAGCCTCCAATTAAAATAAATGAATTATTTTTTTAGAAAAGAATTCTTATATGGAAGAAAGGAGATATAATAGAAAAGTGGTTACATAGGAGCTTGAGTTGTAATTGGAATGATCAATATCAGTATGTGATAGTATCAGTAACAAATATTTCATATATATTTTGTAGTTCTGTCCAATAAACAGCCCCAAAACAATAATCAACCCAGAAAAAGCATGCATCCTTTATGCTTAGATTGTGATACAATGTAAACTCTCATTATAATTTCTCATTAAAAGAAACCAGGGCTTTGGGGAGGAGTGGTCAAATTGGTGATGTGGTTAAGAAGTGAACTAGACAAGCCTACAGCGTCCTGTATTACCAGAGAGAAAGAAAACTTTCAAATATTGCTAGGGTCACATCAAAAGGATTCAGAGGCCAGCTTTAAAGGGCTCAAAGATGGGACAATCTAAGCTCAAACATGATGATAATTACAGTGGATTGAAGCTCATAAAAATGTTTACACTGAAAAGCTTATAATGATTGTGTGTGTGCATTTGTATATATACCCTTTGGAAAATGATAAGGAAGCAACTCATCTTGAAAATTGGTGAATAAGGAGATTGAGTCCAACATTAAAAAAAATGAAGGAGAAAATGCAGTATATAAACACAATGGAATATTACTCAGCCATTAAAAAGAATGAAATAACGCCATTTGCAGCAACATGGATGGACCTAGTGACTGTCATACCAAGTGAAGTCAGTCAGAGAAAAACAATTACTGTATGATATTTCTTACATGTGAAATCTAAAAAAAAGTTATACAAATGAACTTATTTACAAAATAGACAGAGACAGAGAACAAACTCATGGATACAAGAGGGGAAGGGTTGATGGGGGAGGAATAGTTAAGGAGTTTGGGATAGACATGTACACACTGCTATACTTAAAACGGATAACCAACAAGGACCTACTGTGTAGCACAGGGAACTCTATACAATATTATATAACAACTTAAATGGGAAAATAATTTGAAAAAGAATAGGTACTTGTATATGTATAACTGAAACACTTGGCTGTACATCTGAAATGATCACAGTATTGTTGAAGTGAGGTGGAAGTTGGTCAGTCATGTCCAACTCTTTGCGACCCCATTGACTATACAGTCCATGTAATTCTCTAGGCCAGAATACTGGAGTTGGTAGCCTTTCCCTTCTCCAGGAGATCTTCGCAACACCAGGGACAGAACTAGGTCTCCTGCATTACAGGCGGATTCTTTACCAGTTGAACCACAAGAGAAGCCCAAGAATACTGGAGTGGGTAGCCTATCCCTCCTCCAGCAGATCTTCCCAACCCAGGAATAAAACTAGGGTCTCCTGCATTGCAGATGGATTCTTTACCAACTGAGCTATCAGGGAAGCCCACGTATCAACTATAATATAAAATAATCTCTAAACAAGCCCTCTTATAACCCTCTGCCCTATGTCTTTCTTCAATCTGCAATGTCAAACTAACTGTGTGGACCAGGGTATGCTCTTCGTTCTCTCCAGGCCTTTGTTTCTTTCACAGATGAATGTGCAAACGGACTAGATAATCTCCAAGTTTTCTTTCTGTCATGGACTGTTATGCTTCTTAGATAGGTGTGAACAGCTGTGGCTGCATTCTAACAGAATTGTGATAAAGAATCTTGGACCAGCTTTCTTCTTACAACCATTTGATATAGGTTTTTCATGGATTGAAGGTAATTCCTGCCCCTGCCATTCAAGATAGAGGCAAGTAAATCTGACAAGGGACAATGACGGGAAAGGGGCAAAGGGACACTAACATACAGCTAACACCAGGGCCTGACCCTGTGCTAGGTGATGCCTCCAACAGAACATCATCTGGAGGTACATTAAGTACACAGGAACCCAGGCTCTGGGTTCTGGCTGCTTGTCATGGAACCCTGGCTGTAATACTAAGTATCCATTTGGCCTTGGGTAAGTTATCAGTCTTAAGTATCCATTTGGCCTTGGGTAAGCATCTCAGTCACCTGATCTGGTATTAGAACACACTTGTTACAAATTTACTGTCAGAAGAATGTGTTTGTACATGCAAAGGACATAGAAAAGATACTGACACATATTAAATGCTGAATAAATGCTAGCTATTATTACTACTATTCAATCTTTTTATTATTTATCTATGGCTGCACTGGGTCTTTGTTGCTGTGTGCAGGTGGCAAGTGGGGGCTACTCTCTGGTTGCAGTTCATGGGCTTCTCATTGTGGTGGCTTCTCCTGTTGCAGAGCACGGGTTCTAGTGTATTGTGGGCTCCAGTAGCTGGTGTGTGTAGGTTTAGCGGCTCTGTGGCATGTGGGATCTACCTGGACCAAGAATTGAACTTGTGTCCCTTGCATTGGCAGGCGGATTCTTAACCACTGGACCACCAGGGAAGTCCACTACTATTCAGTCTTAATAACGCATGCCTTTTACAAATATGAAAACTGAACCTCAGGGAGGTTAAGTAGCTTGCTTGAACTCACTTAGCCACTGAGTGGCAGAGTTGGGATTCAAACCCAAGTTTATCTGGCTTCAAAGCCCATAATCTCTTTTCTACTCTAAAGATCTTAAGAGACAGGGGTCTGGAAGAATTATCTTCCCTCTCAATTTTGGCTTCTAAAGCATCACCATAAGAATGCTTTAAAGAAAACTAGGACTCACTGTTCATTTCCCACATAGACTCTTGTTTAGGAAAGTACCATAATGTCGAGACTTTGATGCGTTGAGTGTGTAACAAGTCTGGGCCCAGTCAAAAACTGAGGCTGCAGCAGAAACTGTGCCATTGACTTCAGAAGGTCCCTTTCCATTGGCTGGTGGGAGAAAAGTCTCCTTTGGAATCAGACATTTGTAATGGAAATAGGTAACTTAGTCTCTGAAAGTCTTGATTTTCACATCTATTATAGGAACAAGGGGGGCGTCTCTGATGGTTCAGAGGTAAAGAATCTGCCTGCAATGCAGGAACTGCAGGTTCAATCCCTGGGTCAGGAAGATCCCCTGGAGGAGGGCATGGCAACCCACTCCATTATTTTTGCCTTCAGAATCCCATGGACAGAGGACCTTGGCAGTTCAGTTCATAGGGTAGCAAAGAGTAGGACATGACTGAAGTGACTTAACATGCACACACAGAAATAAGAGTCTGGGCCACCTGCCTTGCAGGATTGTGGCCAGGGCGGCAAGACACCACTCCTGCCAGTTCCCTGGAACATTACACAGGAAATCTTAGCTCATCTTCATTTTCTTTCTACTTTCCCCTTTCTCCTACTGCTCCTTTAGCAGATAATTCTTCCTAACAATCAGAAGCTAAGTATCTAGATCTTGCAACCATTGCTGTGTTTTTATATATAAAAACAAAAGCTTATCAAGGACTGTAATTGCTCAGGGATTTCCCTCCTTGAAACCTCTTTGGGTAACCAGAGTCTCTCTGGCTCCTCTCATACTGTTTCTGATGTTAACATTTTAATAACACATTCAGAGTGTTTTTGTTTTATGAATTTTAATATAGATGGAAGTTCTCCCCAAGAGATGTTTTTAAAACAGGTGTTTTAAAGTGAATATCCACATGCCTATTTCCGTGACTAAAAGCCTTTTTTTTTTTTTCCCCTTCCAGACGTCAAATTGTTCTAATTTTCAGGCAGCTGCAAAGTGGTCACCTGTTTTGTTTAGCATTTCTTTACTTTTCTCTGAACTGCAAGCTGAAAGATCCATAAGTGGGTGCATGCATTGTACAAGTATGTGTACGTATGCACATGTGTGTGTTGAACATTCAGAAAAGTTTGCCCACAGTTTGATGTTAACCTCCTTTCTCACAATGGTTCAAGAAAATAGCTGTAACACCTCTGAAAATATCTCTAAGAGAGTGTCTTCACTTCAGTTCAGTTCAGTTCAGTTCAGTCGCTCAGTCGTGTCTGACTATTTGCGACCCCACGTTCAAGATCAGAAGGGGCGGCCCTGAAAGATACCCTTCATCTAAGGTTAGGAGCAGCAGCTGCCCTTTGCTGGAGCAGCCGTGAAGAGATACCCCACGTCCAAGGTAAGAGAAACCCAAGCAAGATGGTAGGTGTTGCAAGAGGGCATCAGAGGGCAGACACACTGAAACCATAATCACAGAAAACTAGCCAATCCGATCACATGGACCACAGCCTTGTCTAACTCAATGAAACTAAGCCATGCCATGTGGGGCCACCCAAGGCGGGCGGGTCATGGTGAAGAGGTCTGACAGAATGTGGTCCACTGGAGAAGGGAATGGCAAACCACTTCAGTATTCTTGCCTTGAGAACCCCATGAACAGTATGAAGAGAGAGTGTCTTACTAGGTAACAATCCACGTGCCTATTCTTTTGAACTCATCTGTTTCTCTGAATGTTAAGTGAAAGAAGTGTAGGAACTGCCTGACCCAGGGGAAGTTTCAGGTCTTAACTTCATAGTGTGTTTGTGCCTTTGGTCTCAGGGTTTACAGAGCGGGGTACAATAGCTGGAACCAATGTTTACTGGAGAGATGAACAGCAGGAAGAGGGACAGCCACTGGGGTGAAGTGAGATCCTAATGGAGTTTTCCAAATGTTATATCTAAGGGAATTTCCCTGTGGACGATATTAATAGCGATTCCTCCAAAGTTAGGGTTGCAAAACCTTGGGCCATACCACTCTTCCAGCTCCCTCTTGGGTGTCAAGATGCCTGATTATAGATGAAGGGCTCTCCAGTTCAGTTCAGTTCAGTTGCTCAGTCATGTCTTGACTGTGACCCCATGGACTGCAGCACACCAGGCATCCCTGTCCACCACCAACTCCTGGAGTTTATTCAAACTCATGCCCATTGAGTCCGTGATGCCACCCAACCATCTCATCCTCTGTTGTCCCCTTCTCCTCCTGCCTTCAATCTTTCCCAGTATCAGGGTCTTTTCAAATGAGTCAGATCTTCGTGTTATAGTTTAATTGCTAAGTCATGTCTGACTCTTTGTGACCCCATGGACTGTAGCCTGCCAGGCTCCTCTGGCCATGGGATTTCCCAGGCAAGAACACTGGAATGGGTTGCCATTTCCTTCTCCAGGGGAATCTTCCCAAAGCAGGGAACAAACCCAGGTCTCCTGCATTGGCGGGTGGATTCTTATCCACCGAGTCACCAGGAAAGTCTAGTTGTAAAGTATTAATAAGGAATGGAAGAATCCTCTGTAAAGGATCCCGGAAACTAGGCTCATCCCTTTTGAAGAAGGCTAGAAAGCAATGTACTTCTGATTTTGGGACCATAGTGCCAGAAGGAATGAACTTTAGGGCTAGGAAGGATCCCAGACAGTCAGCTCATTCAATCCCATCTTCCTCTTTGGGGAAAGGAGCCTTGCTCAAAACCCTTGAAGTAGCAGTAGCAGAATGGTGATGATGAATCCCCCATCGCCCATTCCTGGCATGTGGTGATGCAAGATGGCAGGCTCACAGTTATAGTCCAGAAATGTGGAACAGGGAAGAGAGAGGGACTGAAGATGCAGAAGGAGAGATGCAGAATAGACAAAGGAAGAATTTTTAGATACTGATCCTTAGACTGGATGGCTGGGGGGTGGCGGGGGAAGGACAGAGCAGGGATGCACCTTGAGTTGAGCAGATTTAACAAGCTTCTGGCGAGAGTTATAAAAAGTATCAGAGTAGGAGAAACTGTGTTTGCCTCGGAAAAGGGCGTGGAGAGAGGGGAGAGAGGGGGGTGCAGCACCTGTGGAGAGATCTCAACGCTCCCCAGAGAACGAAATTTTGGAGCCATTTGGCAGAGCTTAGGGAAAAGAAAAAGTGGTCATGCTCCACTTACAAAGAAAAGACATATGGGGATTTAGATTATAAACAGGCAGAAGAGGAGGAACGAGGTATCCTTTTTTGAGATAAAGCCTCTCTGGGACAGAAGCAGTGCTGAAATCAAAGCCGAATCCGGCCTCTGTACCCCAACACCGAATTAAATCTCGGAGACAGAGTTTTGGGTGAAGCAGGGAAGAATAGCTTTAGTGCTTTGCCAGGCAAATGGGGATGCAGTGGGCTATTGTCCTCAAAACTGTGTGTCCCAACCCAGGTGGGGGTGGGGTGGGGTTTGTGAGGGGTTTCCCTGATGGCTCATACAGTAAAGAATCTGCCTGCAATGCAAGAGACCCAGGTTCCATCCCTGAGTTGGGAAGATCCCCTGGAGAAAGGAATCGCAACACACTCCAGTATTCTTGCCTGGAGAATTCTATGGACAGAAAAGCCTGTTGGGCTACAGTCCATGGGGTCGCAGAGTGGAACACAACTGAGTTGTTGTAGCCAAGCATTCCTGGAAACAAACTCACTCAGAAGGACAATGCAGAGAGTGGAGTGCAATTTATTACACTGGCGGGCCCAAGGCAGAGTCTCCTCTTCGCCAAGGACCCCGACCTGGTTTTGTGAAAACCTTATATACCCTAAGTGTACGTGCCCAAACCCACCTCCCCAAATTCCCTGAAACTAGTCTGAAGGAAGGAAAAGAAAGATACAAGCAAAGATAACCCATGCTTCATATGTCTTAGGCCTAGGTAGTTAACAGTGGACAATTATCAATATGCCTGTGGTCATACCCCAATAAGCATAATAGAATTTATGATTCTATTTGATTACACAGATAATTAGGGTATTCTTTTAGGTGATGGAGAGTTTAGATGTGAGCCCTGGGGCTCTTCCATCTGGGGGGTCTGGTTTTCCAGTTGGTATGTCATTTCCATAGATACTGGGCATATAGATCAAAGTCCATAGTTCAGCCAGAGATGGAGTCCTGCTTTCAAGACAGAGCCTGTTCTGTCTGTTTCCTCCTTCAGAGTGACTAACACATACACACAAAATTTTGTAGTTGCTAGTATAAATGTTTGTGCATAGTCCAGCAAAGGGAATAATTAAACCAGGTCACTGAAGACTGAAAAATGTCTTCATGGTATCTCAAGACGCAGGAAATATGCTGATTTTTCAGTTTCTGGGGAAAATGTGGACTCTGCTGTTGGTACCTACTGCTGAACATCACTTGCCTGCTTGTGCCCTGTGATGCCAACAGTATCGGAATATAAGCAGTGCCCACCTGGGCCCCTTGAGGGCTCTCACACTGTGCTCCTGTGCCTGGCCTCAGGGCAGAACCTTAGCCTGGTGGTGGAAGTCCACATCCATTCTGTAGCCCCCTCTGCTCCTCCTCACTTCCCCCATAGTCCATGCTTAGTGGCTCACAACTTCCCAAGTTCAAAGACAAAGGCAGCCCATCCCCCAGCAGACGTTACCCACCTTACTCACTTTTTAAATTCCTACATAAGGCACCCTGTGGTCTTAGCTTAGCCCAGAGTCTTGCATATGGAGCAGACTCAGGAAGTGGCAGATTTTATTATTTTGGCTTCTAGTGCCTTCTCTCCCAAAGGGCAGGGTAACAACCACTGAATTAGACACTGGGAACCAAGGAGGGTGATGAGCATGCCCAGGGGCAAACCTCAGAGCCCACCTGGAGGTCTGGGGCACCCAGAATATCTGGACAGCATAGTTCTCCTTCATTTTGGCAGCACAGCTGCAGGAGAGGCAAACGAGGAGGACGTCTGAGTGACAATAAGCCCTCAGAGCTTCTTGAGAAGGGCTAAGTACAGTAATTTGTTGTAATGACTCAAATTTAAAACAATAACCCAGAGGCATAATAGCACGAGCCAAGAATACCTACTGCATGTGACGGGCTGTTAATGGGAAAAAAAAACAGTTTGATTTGGTGGCAGAAAAATCTTCAAATGGCTTTCACTCTGGATGTTTACTCGGCAGTGTGAAGTGGTAGGTTTCCTATTAGGGTTAATTTGGACCACTTTCGCTCTGCTTGCCGAGAGCCATCCTGCTGATGGAGACCCCTTTACTGTTCCACTTTCCCCACAACTTGAAGCAAATTTCCTAGGCTTCGCTTGCGTGCCCATCCCCTCCCTTTCCTCTTTCTTTCTCCCAGCTCCCTTTCAGAGGACCTGCTACTTCAGTGGCACTTTCCTAAGTGAGTGATGGAGAGCCAATACATTGTAACCATGGCACCTGCACCTGGCCATGTGGAGAGGTGTGAGACAGCCTGGAAATCTGCCCACATCTGGGAGACTCGCCAACTACACCTACGGCTCTTATTTCACAGGTAGGGGGTAGTCCAGAGAGGCAAGAGACTCCTGTAAAGTCCCCTGCTGCTAAGCAGAAGGGCTGGGACTAGAAGCTCTGCTTTGCCCCCTTCATCCTCTCCGTGGAGACAGATGCCAAGGCTAGGCATTTTCCACTGGCCACCTGTTTACATTTCTTGGAGCAAGAAAAAAATGGGCTTCAGGGTGAACACTTACAACTAGCCTCTTGTTTGCATTTCCTGAAACAGGGGTAGGTGGGCTCCAGGTTAGATATCTACAACCAGTCTCCTGTTTGCTCTTTGAAATGGAAGTAACAACTTGAACAGGCTAAGTAGCCAGGCTTTGTCTCCTGTGGGCACCTTAAGATAACAGTCATGGCAGGAGCAGAGGGGTGGTAAGCCCTGTTTGAATCTTTATCAGGAGGTCATATATTCCCCCTCCTGGGGGCAAAGGAACCATCTCACATCCACAGAAAGGCTCTTTGGGGGGTTACGAGGAGGGGGCACCACCCCATAATATGTGATGCTAATATGTGATTCCCATAGGCCTCTGGGCTGGAATCCATCTTGAGTGAAAGTTGCTTATGCATGTTGGGGAGTGTCCTAGGGCAGGTCAGGTACGGAAAAAGTAACCAGAAAATTAGCTAAAGATTAAAAAAAAAAAAAAAAAGACCTAGAAGAACTGCCCTATATAAATGACCTAACCAGCTCTTTCTGTTCTCTTCAGTAGCGGGGGACCCTCGCATCTTTTGTCTCAGGTGTGGATTCCTGTCTTGCTTCTGTCTTAACTAAACTGTTTCTCTGAGTGCTTTCCCACTTACTGTTGCACTATGTCTCTAATAATAAACTTTATACATTTACAACTTTTGCCTCCATGATAAATGATTTTTTCACTGAGGGTAAGATCCGGGGAAAAATAGCTTCTAGCCTTTAGCCCTTGCTGGTCTGGTGACTAGGACTCCTGGTTTTCATTCAGGCTGAAAAGTAAAGATAGTGTTAATCGCTCAGTCATGTCTGACTCTTTGCAAACCCATGGACTGTAGCCCACCAGGCTCTGTCCATGGGTGTCCCCAGGCAAGAATACTGGAATGGGCCGCTGTTCCCTTCTTCACGGGATCTTCCTTCACCTGGGTCTCCTGCATTGCAGGCAGATTCATTACTGTCTGAGCCACCAGGGAAACCCTTCATTCAGGCTACCGAGGTTAATTCCTGGGCAGAGAATTAAGATCTTGTTTCATGCCACCACTCACTGCTGCCTCTCTGAGATCATTCCCACCTCTCTTTCCGGCCCACACCATCCCCTCCTCTGACTACATCAATGTAGGAGCATGGCATAGCTCACTCCCAGCACCATCTCTTGGGAAGACTAGGGTGAGAGCACCTAATGTTTGAAAGAGGTTTTAGAATACATTAGTAAAAAGTCACTGAGCCCAACTCACTACCTCCTTTCCTTCTTTGGTCTCACTCCTCCTTCCTGGTGCTGCCTCCTAAGAACCTAGCCCAGACCTTCTCAGACTTGCATCGCTAGGGCAGCACTCCACATGCCAGCAAGCTCCCTGTGCATTTCCTATCACATTTTCCACCCTCTCAATGCCCTTCAGTCTGATAAATTGACATTCAGTGTGAGTGACAGTTTAACTTAATGGATAGCCTCTTAGGAGACTGCCCAAGAAATTCATCTCTAAGGGTGGAATTCCACATTATGGCAGGCCACAAGGAACACACACACAGAGAGAAAACATAGAGACACACACAGATACACGGACATACACGAGGACAAGTTTTCTGTGGAGACTTTCACATCTCACCACTGAGAAGGCTGGCCTCCCTCTTCACAGGAAAACAATGCCTTTGCAGGGAATAAACCTATTCAATTCAGTTTAGCAAATCGTCCCCTAGTAAGTTGAAGTGTGTCTTTCAAAAAGATACGTTCAAGTGCTAATCCCAGTACCAATGAAAGTCACTTTATTTAATGAGGTCTTTGAGATGTAATCAAGGTAAGAGGTGGTCATTCTGGGTTGGGGAGGATGCTAACCAATGATTGGTGTCCTTGCAGGAAGAGAACAGGACACGCAGAGATACACACAAGAGAACGCCATGTGCCGATGGAGGCAGAGACTGGAGTGATGTATCTACAAGCCAAAGAACACCAAGGATTGTTGGAATCTGGGAACAGGTGAAGAATGATGCTTCATCTAGAGACTTTGGAAGGAACCTGGCCTGCTGACACCTTGATTTCAAAGTTCTATCCTCTATAACTGAGAGAGTACATTTCTGGTGTTAATGAGAATACATTTCAGGTTTGTGATAATTCATGACAGCAGCCACAGGAAACTGATACAATCCCTACGTGCTCATTAAGGGCCAGGCTTTCTTCCTGATTCAGCTGTGGGTGAGGACTATGTGGCTCTGTGCTCAGGGAGCTTACTGAGATCTCTTTGTGGGGGCTAAGGGTCGGGGCCAGGCAGTGGGTTAGGAAAATTCCCCCCTTGGGCTTCCTCAGCATCCTGCATTGGCTTTACTTGGCTTCCCTTCAGTTCCACAGTGGACAGTGTATCCTCCCTGGTTAAGCACGGGGCTTAGAGCTGGTTGGATGGGGCACAGTCCCATCCTCAGTCACTGACCTCCCCTACTTTCCCCCAGACCCAAGGAGTTGGGGGAGGTATTTGCCTTTCGTGTTATGTAGAGCTACATAACACTCCATCATTTTGTAGTTAAAACTTCCATTTCCTCATGAGTACAGGGTAGTACTTGGAGTTGTGAGGAATCTGAGAGGAAGATCCCAGGATACATCACAGAGTCAGACAGATGAATGGACCTGGGTTCTATCAACTCTGCTTTTACCCACTACTTGCTAAGGTTGTGACCTTGAGCAAGCTACTTAACTTCCTGTGCCGGCCTCAATCTCCTCATCTATAAAGTGAGATCAGTAATAGCATTCGTCCCATGGTGGGGTTGTGAGCATGGACTGAGTCAACACTTGTAAGAAGCTTAAAAGAGTTCCTGGCAGATAGAATGTGCTCAGTGAAGAGAAGCTGATGTTATCGTTTAACTGGTAAGCAGTTGAGTCACACAGAGGTGACATGATCTATCCAAGGACAGTTAAAGGCTGAGCTGGTTCCAGTACCATTCTCAGACTGATGGCTTCTCTGAACAGCCACTGTTTCATTCATTTGAGGGGCTGTGCTTCTTAAGAATTCAAACCCTGGAATCAGATAAACATCAGTGCAATTTTAAACCTAATTAATTACTAGCTGGGTGATCTTGGACTTGCTACTTAACATCTGAGGATCTGATTTTTTTTTTTTTCACCTATAAAATACAGATGTGGATTTCACAGGTTGTTGTGTGGGTGAGAGGAATAAATAGAAACACTTAACCACATACTGTAAGCATTCATAAATATTTCTGGCTATCATTTGTGTGAGTTAGAAGTCAATTCAACTATATCTAACTAAATAGTGATAATAGTGGCTTTAAAACTCTTTTGTTCATTTTTTTCCCATAAAAGGGAGTAGAGAGAGTGGTCCAAGAATAACAGGTGGTACCAAAAATGTCACAAGGGACCCAGGCTCTATCTATTTCTGCCTTAACAGTTGCAGTTTGTGGTTTCTATCCTCAAGGTTACCTCATAATCCAATATCACGTCCATAATCTGAACAGCAACAAGTGTGTGTATGTGAGATGGGGTTGGGGGATGGGGTGAAGACAAAAAAGACCACCCCGCAGCTGAATCAGCTCCCTTAAGGAGCCATTTTGCAAGTTGATACTTTGCTTGTATTTTATTGGCTAGAACTTAATCACATGGTCACACCTAGCTGCAAGGAAAGCTGGGAAATGTAGTCTTACACCCATCCATTACATTACAGTCAGTAGGACCTAGGATCCATTACATACATTACAGTCAGTAGGACCTAGGCTTTGGTACAAATGTAAAGGAGAAATGGATATCGAGAAGACAAATAGCAGCCTCTGCCAGATCATTGTTATTATTCTTATAGTTGTTTTTACTATGCGCCAGGAGCCTGCCCTCTAGGAACCTACAGGTTTTACTGTAGTGCTATAAATGTTGTGAAAGACATGCAGAGGGATGTAGGAGTACTTAGGAAAAAGAGATGAACTGAAGGCATCGGTGAAAAAAGTGATGTTTGAGTGGTCTGCCAGGGCAACAAGCATCGAGGAAAGGGAATGCTTAACACAAAGAACACCACACACAAAGTCTAATTGTTTTGTCAGCCTATCCCCTGACTGCTTCGAATTGCAATTTTGGAAACGGTGTTGTGAGAGACGGAGGTGGGGATTGGGCAGGCTTTCAGAGACTGTCCTGGGACTTCTCTTATCCACACAGTCTCCGGGGCAGATGGTGGGGGGTGCTGAGCCCTGCTCTTTGCAAGTTTTTTCTGATTCTTCATTCTGATTTCACCAGACAGCAATCTATTTGTTAAATAAAACAGCTGGTTATTGAAAAAGACATATTTATTGGGAATTAACTGCCATGTGCAAAATGGGTATTTACTACCTACTTGTCAAACATCAGGGAATTTGTGTTTAATAATCATTTTTTTTTCAATTAACTCACAAAAATACATCCCATTAATTCTAAATTAAATGCATATTTGCAAAACTCTAATTCACAACGTAATCAAATTATCTCTTTCCAGCCTGTTTCTGATGGTTACGTGTTGGTGAAAGAATCTCAGTTGATGTTCTTAGAGACACAATTTTCTTTTACCCATGTGCAGTTGCAACTTGGACTAGAGGACAGTTTTTTCAATCCCTTCCTCCCTGTGTTTGTCTCCTCACTCCTGTCTTCGTCTTGTATTACCAGCACCTAGAAGGTGACAGTGGCTAGAATATTTGGATGATCTAAACTGATGGTTGAAGCCTGACCTCTGTCTTTAATCCCAGTGGTAGAAGGTCTTGGAATATGTGCCAAACAGATCTCCTTTCACTGTGCTACAGGGAAAGATTGCTTGACTGGACATTAAGGGACTTGGGTTTTAACTCTGAATTATGTTGTGTGACCTTGGGCAAGTCATTTTCTTCCTTAGAGCATGCATGTCAGAATAAAGTTAAGCAGGTTCCTTCACTGCAGGATTTCTTAGAGCTATTATTACTATGTTAATGTGCACAGAGAGTATCCAACTGGAGAACAGATATAATTTTCCTTTTCCAAAACTCCTTTGACCACCCAACTCTCTCTCTCTCCTTTTTTCCCCCTTTTCATGAAGCATCTGGGTGGATTGATGATTTGAGGAAAACATTCTGGCGAAGACTGGGCAGGATAGTTTCCAGGGTTATCTGGCTTTAACATTTCAGGCTTCTTTTTTTTTTTTTTTGGTCCAGAAACCTGGACTGAGCTTCTGAAGGATGACTTGGCAATAGGGACCTCCACCCACCAGACACCCCAACTTCTGCCCCCAACTCTGGCCAGATCAGAAACCACCAGGCACTGCACATGCCCTCGGAAGCCCGACCTCTTGTGAATCTGCCAGACAAGCAAAACAACGAAGTAATCTCTGGAGCTTTGCTACTCCCTGCTGCAGCCAGCTGCACTTAGCATTCAGCCCCTGCTTTCCCCAGCACAGCAATTACATGCTCAGCATGCACCTCGAAAATGTTTTAAGTGGTAACAAATGCACTGAGGGTTTATTATCATCCAGCAGCGCAGACGGCCCTTGCACAGGGCGTGGAGCACCTTACAGAAGACGGTGGTTTCTTTTCTCATTTGTTGAGCCATGTGGCTAAACATATGCTGGTTTTGCAGGGAGAGGGGCCAGCACAGCCCACTCGCCTTGGCACGCTGCCTCCGCCTCTGCACAAAGCCGTCTGCTGCCCTCGCCTCCATGCGCAGTGCGGAGAGTCCTCCGCCATGGCTGCTGGTTGAGCCGTGCCCCCCTGGTCAAAGATGCGACTTCGTAACGCAATTCGTGATCAGTGTGGAAGAGCTCAGAAAGTGTTCAGAAGGGAGGCTTGTCAGGTGCCCTGGCACCTCTTTCCTGGACACCTCGCTCCTGTCCCGTCACTAAGACAGTGGTTCTAATGTCTCAGGACCGTGTACATTCTTAGAAATAATTGAGGACTCCAAAGAGGTTGGTTTATGCTGATTGTATCTGTCAGTATTCATTATCTTAGAAATTAAAGCAGAAAAGTATTTATTAATTCATTGAAAAATAACAATACACTGCTTGCATGTTTACATAAATAGCACATCCCCCCTCCCATGAGAAATAACTATCTTTTGCAAAGCAAAGAACAAATGTGGTGAGATGAGAAATGTTTCACATTTCTGCAAATCCCTGTTATGCCTGGCTTAATAGAAGACAGTGGAGTCTCATATCTACTTTCATAAACATCTGTTGTGATTTGTTGTTCTGGTTGAAGCTTTTGAGGAAGATCTAGCCTTAAGTATTTGAGAAAAGAATGACCTTAGCCACATATAGACTAAGATCCTAGACCCTGGGCCTGTGTGCCCTGGTCCTTGCCAAAGCCTCCTACCTCATTTCTTAGTTCACTTTCCCCTGCTGGTTTTACCCCAGCCTCACTGGCCCTTTTGTCCCTGTGAATATATGAGTTCTGACTTAGGGTTTTTGTGCTATCTGTTCCCTTTCCCCTCAGATTTTGACATGAGTGGCTTGCCTTGCCATTTAGATTTCAAAGCAAATGTTACTCACATTGAAAAAAAAATGTATTTGTCATGATCTTTATGACTATCTGCTATTGTTTTGATTATTTTGTTTACTTCTTTATGATATATCTTCCCATATTGGGAAGTAAGTTCCATTGGAAGGATTTTATCATATTCAGTGCTGTATTTTCAATGCTTAGAATGGTTTCTAGTATGTAGTATTGATAGTGTTAGTCGCTCAGTTGTGTCTGATTCTTTGTGACCCCATGTATTGTAGCCTGCCAGGCTCCTCTGTCCATGGGATTTTCCAGGCAAGAATACTGGAGTGGGTAATCAGTTCCTTCTCCAGGGACTCTTCCCAACCCAGGAATTGAACCCAGTCTCCCACATTACAGGCAGATTCTTTACTGTCTGAGCCACCAGGGAAGCTAGTATTGATCGATATGCTCTAAATATTTTTGAATGCATTAATGAAAAAATAGCTGCCCAAAAGGATATTTGAACTAGAAATCAGACCTAGTTTTGCATTTCAATTTTATTGCTTACTAGCTCTGTGGCCTTGGACAAGTTTCCTGACAAGTTTAGTTTTCTTACAAGTAAAATGCTGATAACAATACCTGCTTGTCATAGTTTGGGTTGCTGCAACAAAAATGTCTGTAAAGAAAAACTCACTCACTCTTCATACTGGGTTTCTCCTTTGCTCCTACACTGCTGCCACACTGACACTTTTAACACCAGATGTATGAGGGCTTTTTACCCAAACCAAACAATTCTACAATACCAGCTGGGTGTCTGACAATTTAACTAGATTCTGACATATCTATACCTGAAGAAGTCATCAGATATTGCAAGTTAAGGGTTCAGTCCCTTGAGAGTGTCCCTTACTTCAGATGTCAGTCACAAGTAAGTAAGTCCCCAAATCAGCTGAAACTTCTGTCTGACTTGTCTACAAATCAGAGGTTCTCATGTCCTCTTCCCTGGATTTAATTACTGCTAGACCAGCTCACAGCAGAAGGCAATGACAACCCACTCCAGTACTCTTGCCTGGAAAATCTCATGGATGGAGGAGCCTGGTAGGCTGCAGTCCATGTGGTCGCTAAGAGTCAGACACGACTGAGCGACTTCACTTTGACTTTTCACTTTCATGCATTGGAGAAGGAAATGGCAACCCACTCCAGTGTTCTTGCCTGGAGAATCCCAGGGACGGCAGAGCCTGGTGGGCTGCTGTCTCTGGGGTCACACAGAGTCGGACACGACTGAAGTGACTTAGCAGCAGCAGCAGACCAGCTCACGACCAGGGTTCGATTCCTGGGTTGGGAAGATCCTCTGGGGAAGGGAATGGAAACCCACTGCAGTATTCTTGCCTGGAGAATTCCATGGACAGAGGAGCCTGTCAGGCTTCAGAATGGGGGTCGACAAAGAGTGGAACATGACTGAGCCACTAACACTTTCACACTTTCAGACCAGCTCACAGAACTCAGAGAAACGTTTCACTTATGTTTATCAATTATTAAAAGATATGATAAAGAATACAAGTGAAACCCCAGATAGAGTGATGTGTAGGGCAACATCTGGGAGTAAAGGAGTTTCTGTTCCTGAGAAGTTGGGCTTTGTCACCATACCCAATATATGAATGTGTTCACCAACTTGGAATGCCCCTTGCTGGTGGTGTGTGTGAATGGAGACCCATGCTCCTTACAGCAGGCAAACCCTCTCCACCATCTACTTCTGAACACAGCAAAACTCAGATCTCATGATCCAAGCACTCAGGGGTGAGTCTTCAAACTGGGGCTCCTCAGACATGTGATCAGAATTATCTGGGACAGTTGTGAAAGTGCTGGTTTCTGGCCTCCTGGCAGATCTATTGAATTAAATCACTGGGGGCATAGGGCCCAGAAAATGTTTTCCAGGAGATCCTGATGCAAGTTAACTTTTGGAGAAAACTGAAATGGAAAGTAAGGAGAAGGTGCAAAGAGATTTTCTTTTATTCCTCCCTACACAGCCACCAGATTTTCACTTCTCAAATATTTACACAGTAGCCCAAACTGTCGAGAGGACAGTGATTCTCAGATGGCTCTGCCCAGGGAGGGACCTGCTCCAGGGATGCAGGGCAGGGGGAAGCCCCCTTGGGTGTTGCTCACAGCCCTGTCTTAGGCTCTGGTTCCCCAGATAGATGAGGTACAACATTGCACTCAAACAATCCGTAGCAGTGAACATAGCATAGAATCTCAGAGCAGTGCATGAAATATCTATTTGAATAACAGCCCCAGCAGCTCTTGCCAAATTCTCAGGATCCACTAGAAAAACAGAACAGTCCTTTTCCATCATCACATAAATCATCCCACTGAAAGCCGTCAAAATGCAGCCCGAAAAGACATTTTCACTAGCAGCAAAGCTAGAAGATATACACTCTGGCCCAGTCAGCACGTCTCCCCTGAGAACCAGAAATGAGATTCTGGGAATGGGGTGGGGGTAAGCTTACTGGGAGCAAGTTGTCACTTTCCATCAAGCACAGGGCCTTGGATTCTAAATACAATTGTACTTGGCTTTCCTCAGGGGTGAACGGTTTCATCTGAGAGGCAAACATTCTTCTGGAACATCCCTTTTATGGACTGCAGTTAGTGCTAGCTCTAGTCCCATGATCTGGGAGGAAATTGTAGAGACAGATAGAATTAGGGTTGAATCTCAGGCCTTTGCTCATTCATTTTGAGATCTTAGACAAGTCACTCAACAGCCTTGGGCTTCAGAGCTTAAAAAGTGATAATAAAATATAGCTTACAGTATAGAGAACTGTGATGTTGGAGAAGACTCTTGAGAGTCCTTTGGACTGCAAGGAGATCCAACCAGTCCATCCTAAAGGAGATCAGTCCTAGGTGTTCATTGGAAGGACTGCTGTTGAAGCTGAAACTCCAATATTTTGGCCACCTGATGCAAGGAGCTGACTCATTTGAAAAGACCCTGATGTTGAGAAAGATTGAAGGTGGGAGGAGAAGGGGATAACAGAGGATGAGATGGTTGGATGGCATCACCGACTCAATGGAGATGAGTTTGGATAAACTCCGGGAGTTGCTGATGGACAGGGAGGCCTGGCGTGCTGCAGTTCATGGGGTTGCAAAGAGTCAGACATGACTGAGTGACTGAACTGAACTGAACTGATAGAGAATAGTAGACGGGACAGAACAGGTGGCATCCCTGTATGTGCCCGAAGCACATTAACAGTTGCTCAGTGAACACCAGCATATTCTTGGTCAGCAGTGGAAGCCCTCACCTAGCTTAACGATTAGTAGGAAATAGAAAAAGTGACGTGTGTTCCTCTCCCTGGTGTAAGAGGCAGTGGACCTGGTTGCAGGCTCAGTATTGCTGTGTGACTTTGGAGAAACCGCCCTCCCTTTCTGAGCCTCAGCGTTCTCTCCTGGAAAGCCAGGGGGATGCAGTAATTGATCTTGAGTATCTGCTCCACTCTAACCTCTGACTTTGGTATTTCAACATCAGACAGACCAGACCCAGCACTATGAGCAGCTCTCCTCCTGTGTGATCCAGCCTGCTGGCTCTGTAAATATGTCCTAAGGGGGTCTCTGAGCTGCTTTACAAAATGGAAGCAACATTCTTAGTGCTCCAGGGGTTGTGGCAAAGCTTTAGAGATACAGAGATTTTAGGGTAGATTCTCTTTTTTTTAATCAGACACTTATTTTATAAGTTTTGTTGAATTAAAGAATTGACTCCTTAGTTTTCATATGAATTGTTGGGTTGGCCTCAAAGTTCATTCGAGTTTTTTATGTAAGATGAACAGAAAAACCCAAACCAACTTTTAGGCCAACCCAGTAAATCCAGAAGCTATATCCTGTATGCAATGAATTGCTTCTTTTTAAAAAATTACTTTTTATTGGAGTATAGTTGATTTACAATGTTGTATTAGTTTCAGGTGTATAGCAAAGTGATTCTTTATATACATGTAGCAACTCTTTTTAGCTTCTTTTCCCACATAGGTTGTTCAGCTGCTAAGTCATGTCTGACTCTTTGGGATCCCCATGGATTGTAGCACCCCAGGCTTCCCTGTCCTTCACTATTTTCGGGAGTTTTCTCAAACTCATGGATGTTGAGTCAGTGATGCTGTCTAACCATCTTATCCTCTCAGTTCAGTCGCTCAGTCGTGTCCGACTCTTTGCGACCCCATGAATCTCAGCACGCCAGGCCTCCCTGTCCATCACCAACTCCCGGAGTTCACTCAGACTCATGTCCATCGAGTCCGTGATGCCATCCAGCCATCTCATCCTCTGTCATCCCCTTCTTCTCCTGCCCCCAATCCCTCCCAGCATCAGAGTCTTTTCCAATGAGTCAACTCTTCGCATGAGGTGGCCAAAGTACTGGAGTTTCAGCTTTAGCATCATTCCTTCCCAAGAAATCCCAGGGCTGATTTCCTTCAGAATGGACTGGTTGGATCTCTTTGCAGTCCAAGGGACTCTCAAGAGTCTTCTCCAACACCACAGTTCAAAAGCATCAATTCTTCGGCACTCAGCCTTCTTCACAGTCCAACT
>SJYT01081135.1:57413-134085 GCA_006410635.1 Cephalophus harveyi
GTTTCATTGAGTTAGACAAGGCTGTGGTCCTAGTGTGATTAGATTGACTAGTTTTCTGTGAGTATGGTTTCAGTGTGTCTCCTTCTGATGCCCTCTTGCAACACCTACCGTCTTACTTGGGTTTCTCTTACCTTGGATGTGGGGTATCTCTCCACGACTGCTCCAGCAAAGCGCAGCCGCTGCTCATTACCTTGGAGGAGGGGTATCTCCTCACCACCGCCCTTCCTGACCTTCAACGTGGGATAGCTCCTCTAGGCCCTCCTGCACCCGCGCAGCCTCCACTCCGTGGATGTGGGGTTGCTCCCCCTGGCTGCTGCCCCTGGCCTCGGGTGTTGGGTGGCTACTGCCCCCTTATCCTTTTGCCTTCAGTCTTTCCCACCATCAGGGTCTTTTCCAATGAGTCGGCTGTTCCCATCAGGTGGCCAAAGTATTGGAGCTTCAGCTTTAGCATCAGTCCTTGCAATAAATATTCAGAGTTTATTTCTGTAAGAAATACCATACAAAGGAGACAGTCTGAGTCCTTTAGTCTCTTTGGCCCAGGCTCTCCCTTCCTGGGCTGGGTGCTGGGCAGAGTGATGGGGGCTGACAGGTAAGCCAGGGCTGAGCACAGACACTTGTCACTTTGGTCTTCCAGCCATGGATAGCTCTGCTCTGCTCCTCTTTGGGCCATCCTAGGTAACTTGCGAGGGGCAGGAGGAGGTAACATTAGAAGAGCAAGGAACAGCGGTAGAGGGAGCCAAGTTATAGGAGGGGATTTGAATGGAGAAGGGAGGAGGGGAAGAGAGGAGAGGAAATGGTTCTCACTGTTCTCTCTTTAATTTTGCTTGGGCCTTGGCACAATCATCATGAGCAGATCAGAACACCTCACTCCGAACTCTTAGCTCAAGTTAAAAAATAATTCCAAGCCAAACCACGGTGCCTAAATGTATCTCAAATGTCAGCAGCCGGGCCTGAAGCCAGGGCTGTGATCTTCCTCATGTCAATAAATCCTTGAAGTTCCCTCTCCCTTGGAAGCCTGGGTTTCTTCTGATGCTGCTGCTTTCTACCCCAGGCTGCCCTTTCATGAGTAATTTCTTTTAACCCAAGGATCACAGCTGTGAGCCATAATGAAAAGATTCCTTCTGGCCTGACTGCAAAGAAGCCGCTGCACCAGCAGAAAAAAAAAGTTGGGAAAAACCACAATTAAAGTCCATGCCCTACTAGGAGCGAGCAGGGAGATGCCTGGCTGTGTGTGTACCATGTGTGTGTGCCTGGCTGGCTGTCCCCACACCAAAAACCAAGAAATCTTCAGGTGAGTCTTGTCCTGTGGGTCCTGTAAAGATGGCAGGAAGAAGAGGGGCTGCCGTGGACACAAGAGGTGACAACAGAATGAGAAGGTGAGTCACACACTCAGGTGTCTGCCCCAGGCTTCATCCATGACCATGGGCTTCAGGAGAGGGGAGGGCTCTCTGCTGACCCTGCCACCTCCTGTCCATGCTCAGTTCAGGGGCAGGAAATGGGTAGGCTGGGCACAAGAGCTTCTGATACTATCTCTCTCATCTTTGGGCTTCCCAGGTGGCTCAGTGGTAAAAAGATCCACCTGCCAGTGCAGGAGACTCAGGTTCGATCCCTGGATGGGGAAGATCCCCTGGAGAAGGAAATGGCAACCTACTCCAGCATCCTTGCCTGGGAAATCCCATGGACTGAAGAGCCTGGCAGGCTGCAGTCCAAAGGTCGCCAAGAATCGGACACGACTGAGTGACTAAGCACGCATGCATGCGTGTCTCATTTTGTCCTGGAGAGACATAGTTTCCTGGCTGCCATGTATCTCTAATATCATTCCTTATTTTGACAGTGTTTCCCCCACGGGGTGGGAGAGAGGGACGGGGATACAATTCAGTTGGGAGTGAACATTCCACTTTGGGTGCTGGGACCACACTCCTGCCTCCGTAAGTGAGGCTCAAGCTTGTCTCATACCTACTTCTTGGAGTACATGCCTTCTGGTTACAAAGGGAGGGAATAACCCCGGAGTTTATCCGACTTACTTACAAGGTTAATTTCTGATTTTTTAAAATAAGAATCTATCAGTTCAGACAGGGTTGTGTGTCTGTGTGTGTGTCAGGGGTTGGGGTGGGGGTTAGTTGCTCAGTCATGTCCAATTCTTTGAGACCCCATGGACTGTAGCCTGCCAGGCTCCTCTGTCCATGGGATTCTCCAGACAAGAATACTGAGGTGGGTAGCCATTCCCTTCTCCAGGCTATCTTCCTGACCCAGGGATTGAACCCGAATCTCCTGCATTGCAGGCAGATTCTTTACCACCTGAGCCACCAGGGAAGCCCCTCATGTTGGCTAATATTCTTTGAATATGTCGTGGGGCAGTTTTTTACCAATATGGATGAAAATTCACTTTGGTCCTACAATTTAACTTACCCCAGGGATGCCATTTAGACATTATTTACGCAGCTCTGTACTTCCCCCCGTAATAACATGTTCTTGAAAAGTTGTAGAAAATTTGAAATTTTGGTAAATAGAATCATATTTTAATGTAATATAAGTGTTTGTTGCTTAAGGGAATTCTGTGGTATATCATTTTACAGACAGTCCTTTTGTAACACAAATAGCCCTTCCCAAGTTATCTTTTTTCTTCTTCCATGTGGTTTTTCATAAATCAGATTAGCTTGAATAGACCTGTTCCTATACAAGTCAATAGCCAGCCTCCCCCAGTTCCTAAAGAGCTAAGGTGGAAAGATGGGGAGTTAGTCACTAGCTTGGGAGTGACCTGTCCCAGGCATGCGCTTTATTAGAGCTCTGGACAGGGATTGTGGGCACCTTGGCATTAAGTTCTGAGTCTCTTTTGGGGTAACTGTCAGGAATTAGCAGCGTGGCCCTGAAGAAGTTGCCAGCTAGAGCCCAGATTTCTGAATGAAAAGCTCAGGGTTGGAATATGTATCAGATGAAACATATCTTGGCTACCATTTTAATAACTCTGAAAGTCATGTGTTTCTTTCCTTTTGTGGATTGTGTGATCCAAAGCTTCACGACAGGAGAAAGGCTCCCTCATCAGAACTCTGAGGAGAATGCTGTTTTACAGCCTCCCTGTCCTGTCTCAGCGTGAGGAGACATTAATGGACTGCAGTGTCAGGAATGAAGGATGGTCCTCTCTCACTTGGGAGCTCAGTCCAGCATGGGGAGGCACGAGCCTCTGGCAGCACTAGGCTTTGCGGGGCGTGGATGTGTGTGCACGCGCATGGGTGCTCAGGAACACATCTTTCCCACTAGAGCGGCATTTAATTATGCCACAGCTTCCTGAGCAGAAGCTAGAATCCTGGCCAAAGGTTTTTGTTTTTTTACAGTCATTCTCTCAATTTGTACATTTACCCTTAAGCTGGATAACCCCTAAGATACAAAAATCTAATAGAATCTGTAATGATGAAACAGGTGGCAGGTGTGACAAAGGGCGAGGGGGAGTGGCAAACACATTTTTCTTGCCAGAGGTTCAGCCTTATAAAGGGATGCTGGCTGTAAAGGGGACTTAGTACCTGGCATTTATCTGAAGCATTTTGGATTTATTGAGTGTCTCTCGTAAATAAGAAGAAAAGGCCCAACCATACTTGTGCAACCAGTGAGATGGAGAGAAATGAAGGCGTTCCCGCCAGAGAGAGTGGAAAAGATCCATGAAGGTGATAGAAGAAAGCGGAAAAGCCTGGAAGGGAGCACCTTTGACAGGATATGGGAAGCAAACTGGATCTTCAGAGCCAGGGAAGGAGGGAGGGCAGCGAGTAAGATGGAGGTGGGGTAGCAGATTGGATTATAAACACTTGAGGAGCTGAGATGGAGTTTGAGAGATGAAATGAAGGAAGAGGCCTGGCCCATCTCCTGAGTCACAAGTGGTGGGGGTAATCACAACAAGAGAAAAAGGCATCCAGTCCAAGAGGCTAGGATGCCTCCTTTATCTTCTCGACAACACCCACAAGACAAGACTTTTGTTGTCAGAGGTATAGTAACTAGTCACTCTTCTTGTTTTCTTTCTCCAGGCCCCTGGGGAGGCCAGGCTCCTGAGGTTGGGACTGTTATAGTTCTACCTGGGTGTCACCTGTAATCATGGGTTTCACAAGTGACTGTCCCATTGGACCTTGTGAAGGCCACTGTTGGGAGCGAAGTGACTTACTGTCCCTCTCTGGTCCAAGTTACCCATAGAAATTTGTTTTGTCTGAAGGAGAAGAGTTTTGATCTCCTTTGTCTGAAGGAGAAGAGTTTTGTGAGAGGGGAGAGGGAAAGGAATAGATAACTTCATGCCATTTCTGTGCCACTTGTTGGAAATATTAATAACAGAAGGCTCCTAAGAAGAGAAGGGCCAAGGCAAGAAGCAGAATGCTATTTTTGGAAGATTTCTGAGGGCAGCGTGGGAGAAAGCAGGGACAAAGCGAAGCGTGAGGTCAACAACAGGGGAGTTCTCCGCTGCAGTGGCGATGAGCTCTTCAGTGGTTTTCTGAGAGGCTTTGTCCCTTGAAAAGAAGGAACATGGTGGACACTTTTGGTTGACTGCACCTACCCCTCCACCCCCACCCCATACACACACAGGTCTTGAGTAAAGTAAAATCTCCATTTAGGGCCTAGACATTCTTCAGGATAGGTGGGATGATGGAGAGATCTTTGAACTTCCTATAGGACTAGAAGAGTGAAAACTCCAAGTTATTGATCTTTTGGTGACTTTATTTCTAGCTGCAAGTTGAGAAACCTTGGTGACATTTGAGTGACACATTCACCAGCAAGACTATTAAAAATCTACAAGGTTGAGGCTTTTTATTTGCAAGGTTACTTTTCTTTCCAAGGTTGGTTTTTGACTAGGGAAGAGTTTTGCCTTTGTTATGGGCCTTTAACCCATGATGTCTCCTTGTGTTCCTTGCAGGTGTTGAGGTGACCGTGTTTCTACACATCACTCGAGGAAGTCCGGATATCTCTGATCAAGGCCAAAGATCTTAATTAACAGTTTATCTTAGCTAACAGATCATTAGAAGAAAATATATGCCCAAGCATTACCCGTGAATGGGTGGATTCTCTCAAGCTATGAACATTAGGCAGCTAAAGCTGGAAGTTTAACCACATGAGTAGTCATAAATATGAATGCATACATTTATGCATACTTACTAAGCATTTACTGGAGAAGGCAGGGGCACCCCACTCCAGTACTCTTGCCTGGAGAATCCAGGAGGAGCCTGGTGGGCTGCAGTCCATGGGGTCGCTAAGAGTCGGACACGACTGAGTGACTTCGCTTTTCACTTTCATGCATTGGAGAAGGAAATGGCAACCCACTCCAGTGTTCTTGCCTGGAGAATCCCATGGACAGGGGAGCCTGGTGGGGTGACGTCTATGGGGTCACACAGAGTTGGACATGACTGAAGCGACTTAGCAGCAGTAACTAAGCGTTTACAGTGTCCAGTGCTCTGTGAGGTTCTACAGAAAAGCATGCAAGACGTGAAATGTCCTGACCTCAGACTGTACTAATGCCGCTTCATTTTGTTAAGGGAGAGCTTAAAGACAAAAACAAAAACATAAAAACTTCTGTTTATGGGCGTGAAGAGCACTGACACTATGTAACATATACATATGTCTGTATATGTGTTATATATACGGGGACTGTAGCCTGGCACGCTCCTCTGTCCATGGGATTCTCCAGACAAGACTACTGGAGTGGGTTTGTTTGTTTGGCGTAGTTTGTTTGTCAGGTCTTAGTTGCAGCATGTGGAGATCTTTGATCTTTGTTGTGGCAGGCAGAATCTTTAGTTGGAGCATTTGAACTCTTAGTTGTGCCAGGTGGGATCTCGTTCAATGACCAGGAATTGAACCTGAGCCCCCTGCATTGGAAGCATGGAGTTTTAGCACTGGATCACTAGGGAAGTCCCCGTAATTAATGTGTGTATATATATATATATATATATATATATATATATATATTCAACTGAAAAACTGAAATGGAAAGTTGAGTTAGTCTTATTCCAAGGGAATCATGAGGACTTCAAGCCCAGGAGACAGCATTTCAGGTGACCCCAAGAGAACTGTTTCCAAGGAGATGGAGGGGGGGAGGAGCCAGGCTATATAGTAGTTTACAGCAAGGGACAGGTAATCTGCGTATTAAAAGATTACTGTTAATTAAGGAAAACCAGATCTCTCACATTAAGGGATTTAGCGCTCTTCTTATGTATGGCAAGATGCAAGCATCCAGACTTACTGAAATAATTTCTTTCATATGCATTTCAGTTGTGCTTCTTTTCCAGGCAAGAATACTGGAGTGGATTGCCATTTCCTCCTACAGGGGATCTTTCCAACCCAAGGATCGAAACTGTGTCTCTTATATCTCCTGCATTGGCAGGCAGGTTCTTTATCACTAGTGCCACCCCGGAAGCCCATGCATCTCAGCTATATTCGGGGCCAAATCCTACTTTTTGATTGTTCTCATCTTTAATTCCTCGTTTACTGTAAAGGGTGGTGGATGGCTGCCTCTTGTGCGTTCTAGAATACTCTATGCTTCTCAGCTTATCCTGGGGAGGAAGTGGCTGATGACTGCTGGATGACTGGTGTTGTTTCACCTGGGCTCTGAAATTTGCATTTGGAATCCCTGATGTCTGTAACATAACTTGTTTACTGGTATAGCAGAAAATATTTCATTTCACAGAAATATTTCATTTCACATACACACACACCTATTTTTTTCCTCATAGGAATGATAGAAATCATTGTTTCTTTGCTGTCTCTTTTTTCTCAAATTGTTCTCATTAAAATCCATGGAGCCAATTCCCCAATATATATACATATATATTTTCCCTAGCACTGATACAGAGATTTTACTCAAACTGTATTGTGTTTTCATAGGACACTGCATGTTTGTCACAAGGGCCAAAGGTAACTGCACATTTTGAATTTTTGGCTGTATCATGCCACTTACCCCTCTGTCAGCTCTGAAGTGTACTTGATGAACACATCTGAGCTCAGAGCCCAGAGCCTGTCTCCAAAGCCAGGTAGTATGTACACTGATGGGAGAGTCCCTCACCACAGATACAGTTTCTCAAATGTTTCCAACCTTACTCTATCTGAGAAGGGCCACGTGCAGCACAAAACAGTCAAGTTAATTAAAAGGCAACTCACAAGTGGCAGTAAATTTTAATGATTGAGAAAATGTTTGGAAGAATTTTCCAGATCTGAGACAGACATAGTTTGTTTCTTTTTCAATGATCCCAGGAATTTCCCAGACACAAAGTCTCCATCATTCAAACAAATATATGTATAAATTAAGGAGAAGAAAGAATGTGCAAGGTTTGCAAAATTCCTGAGAGAAGTTCTTCTCTGCCCAAATTATTCTTACTTCCTTTTTAGTGTTTTTTTTTTTTTTTTTTAATTGGAGAATAGAGATCATTTTGTGCCTAAAACAGGGTAAGAGAGTTGGTGGTTGTCATTACCTTTTGCCCATGACTTTTGTCTAGAGGAGATAGGAGTGGGACTCCAAACATCCCTCCCCCTTGAAACTGTTTACTTTTCATGCCAAGGGAACTTGGTTTTGACGTATGAATAAGTTTTGATTAAAAAAAAAAAATACTTCGACTCCAGATGACATGATTTGAAAAGTACAGCAGTAACCTCCCCCCGCCACTTATCTAAGGGGGATGCATTCCCAGACTCCTAGCAGATGGCTAAAAACATGGGTACTACCAAACCTTATATGTACTATATTTTCTTATACAAACCTACCTATGATAAAGTTTAATTTATAAATTCAGCACAATAAGAGATTAACAACAATAACTAATAACAAAGTAGAACAATTATAACAATATGCTTATAATAATAAAAGTTAATGTGGTCTCTTCTCTCTTTCTCAAAATATCTTTTGTTAAATTAAGTTTTTGTTTTTAAATTGAAGTCTGGTTGATTTGAGCTTTCCTGATAGCTCAGGTGGCAAAGAATCCACCTGCAAAGCATGAGATCCCAGTTCAATTCCTGGATCAGGAAGATCCCCTGGAGAAGCGATAGGCTACCCACTCCAGTATTCTTGGGCTTCCCTGGTGGCTCAGATGGTCAAGAATTCGCCTGCAGTGTGGGAGACCTAGGTTCGATCCCTGGATTGGGAAGATCCCTAGAGGCAGACATGGAAACCTACTCCAGTATTCTTGCCTGGAGAATCCCCATGGACAGAGGAGTCTGGCAGTCTTCAGTCCATAGGGTCGCAAAGAGTTGGACACAACTGAGCAACTAAGGAGAGCACAGCACAGCATTGTTGATTTGTAATGTTGCGTTAATTTCTTCTCTATAGCAAAGTGATTCAGTTTCAAAATGTCTTATCATATAAATATAATGCCTTTTCTATTGTAACGAAGGACTTACCATGCACTGTGGCGGTAACTTTTGCAGGTTTTGGTGTGACAGCACAGTAGCATGAATTTCTTTTTCCGTCTTCACTATTTTATGGATAGAAGATTCATTCTTACCTTAGATCTTAGCAAGCTCAGCATATGATTTTTTTTCCTTATTAAGTTTAGAAATTTCAACTTTTCACTTTAAAGGAAGTAATTTACAGCTTCTCTTTGGCATATCCATGATGCCAGCCTCTCTATTCTTGCACTTTGAGGCTGTTATTAAGTAAAATAACGCTACTACATGTCTAAGAGGGAGGATATGCTGGACAAAGGGATGATTCAGGTCCTGGGGAAGACAAAATGGGATAGCAAGAGATTTCATCATGCTACTCAAAACAGTGCACAGTTTAAAACTTATGAACTGTTTATTTCTGGAAATTTCCATTTAGCATTTCTGGACCATGGATGATCACGGTAAATAAAACCATGGAAAGCAAAATCATAGAAAAGCGGGGACTACTCTGATGTCAATGCCATCAAGGGCTAGGAGCAGTGTGTGAATGCGTGCTAAGTCACTTTAGTAGTGTTTGACTCTTTGCCAACCCCATGGACTGTAGCCCACCAGGATCCTCTGTCCAGAGGATTTTCCAGGCAAGAATGCTTGCTGGAGTGGGTTGCCATTCCCTTCTCTTGGGGAATCTTCCCAACCCAGGGATTGAACTGACGTCTTCTACATATACTGCTTTGGCAGGCGGGTTCTTTACCACTAATGCCACCTGGGAAGCCCCAGGAGCAGTGTGGATATTATCTTTTTTTGTTTGTTTTTAGTGGGAATGAAGGAACAATAAAACCACTTTGACTAGTCTTTGTATCCCAAAGTCCTAAAACATTGCCTGATGACCCTAACAGAATCAAAGTAAGTTCTGTGCTATAGTGTGCTGGGGTGGAGGCAGGAACCTTCCAAATTTGACAGATCCTAGTACATTACATCTATAAACAGTGTGTTTGACTGAGAGGTGATTGAACCCATATAACTTTCCCGACATGTACCATTAATGGCAAGAATATTGGGGATACTGTTTATTCTTCCAAAATCATCTGATACTGATTTTTTCACCAATACCACATTGTCCTGATTATTGTTGCTTTATAACAAGTCTTGAAATACAGTAGTTTAAATCTTTCAACTTTATTTATTCTTTCTAAAGTTGTTTTACTATTCCAGGTTCTTTTGAATTTATTAATTTCTATCAAAAAGGTTTCTCAGCTTTTAACTGAAGTTGCAGTGATTATCTAGCTCAGTTTAGGAAAGAATTAACAATACTGAGTTTCCCAAACCATGAATATAGTATACCTCTTCATTTATTTAAATCACCTTTAGCGCCACGGTGGCTCAGACGGTAAAGCGTCTGCCTGCAATGCGGGAGACCTGGGTTCAATCCCTGGGTTGGGAAGATGCCCTGGAGAAGGAAATGGCAATCCACTCCAGTACTCTTGCCTGGAAAATCCCGTGGATGGAGGAGCCTGGTAGGCTACAGTCCATAGGGTCGCAAAGAGTTGGACACAACTGAGTGAGTTCACTTTCACTTTTACTTCTTCTCACAAATGCTCTGTTTTCAGTGCATAAACTTACTCATATGCATCCATAGTTTTTGATGCTATTGTAAATAGTATTAAAATTATGTTCTAATTGTTCATTGCTGACATATAGAAAAACAATTGACTATCAAATTACTTTGATCTTCATATAGTACCCTTGTTTAATTTACTTATTAGTTCAAACAGCTTTTCTTGTGGAACCATGTGTATCATAGTGAAATATTTTGACTTTGAGTTAGATGAAAATCAACTGAATGAAGTTAGAGCTAGCAAAGTCTGCTGATAAATCATATGTGGGTTGCTGCTGCTGCTAAGTCACTTCAGTCATGTCCGACTCTGTGCGACCCCATAGACGGCAGCCCACCAGGCTCCCCAGTCCCTGGGATTCTCCAGGCAAGAACACTGGAGTGGGTTGCCATTTCCTTCTCCAATGCATGAAAGTGAAACGTGAAAGTGAAGTTGCTTAGTCGTGTCTGACTCTTAGCGACCCCATGGACTGCAGCCCACCAGGCTCCTCCATCCATGGGATTTTCCAGACAAGAGTACTGGAGTCGGGTGCCATTGCCTTCTCCAGTTGACATTTTAGGAATCAGCAAACTAAAATGGACTGGAATGGGTGAATTTAATTCAGATGACCATTTTATCTACTATGCTGGGCAAGAATCCCTTAGAAGAAATGGAGTAGCCATCATAGTCAACAAAAGAGTCCAAAATGCAGTACTTGGATGCAATATCAAAAACGACAGAATGATCTCTGTTCGTTTCCAAGGCAAACCATTCAATATCATGGTAATCCAAGTCTATGCGCAGACCAGTAATGCTGAAGAGACTGAAGTTGTTGAATGGTTCTGTGAAGACCTACAAGGCCTTTTAGAACTAACACCCAAAGAAGATATCCTTTTAATTATAGGGGACTGGAATGCTAAAGTAGAAAGTCAAAAAACACCTGGAGTAACAGGCAAATCTGGCCTTGGAATACAGAATGAAGCAAGGAAAAGGCTAATAGAATTTTGCCAAGAGAATGCACTGGTCATAGCAAACACCCTCTTCCAACAACACAAGAGAAGACTACACATGGACATCACCAGATAGTTAATACCGAAATTGGATTGATGATATTCTTTGCAGCCAAAGATGGAGAAGCTCTATACAGTCAGCAAAAACAAGACTGGGAGCTGACTATGGCTCAGATCATGAACTCCTTATTGCCAAATTCAAAGTTAAATTGAAGAAAGTAGGGAAAACCACTAGACCATTCAGGTATGACCTAACTCAAATCCCTTACGATTATACAGTGGAAGTGACAAATAGATTTAAGGGATTCAATCTGATAAGCAAAGTGCCTAATGAAGTATGGATGGAGGTTCGTGACATTGTACAGGAGGCAGTGATCAAGACCATCCCCAAGAAAAAGAAATGCAAAAAAGCAAAATGGTTGTCTGCGAAAAGATAGAGAAACTGTGAAACAAAGAAGCTGTGAAAAGAAGAGAAACAAAAAGCAAAGGAGAAAAGAAAAGATATACCCCTTTGAATGCAGAGTTCCAAAGAATAGCAAGGAGAGATAAGAAAGCCTTCCTCTGTGATCAATGCAAAGAAATAGAGGAAAACAACAGAATGGGGAAGACGAGAGATCTCTTCAAGAAAATTAGAGATACCAAGGGAACATTTCATGCAAAGATGGGCTCGATAATGGACAGAAATGGTATGGACCTAACAGAAGCAAAAGATATTAAGAAGAGGTGGCAAGAATACACAGAAGAACTGTACAAAAAAGATCTTCATGACCAAGATAATCACGATGGTATGATCACTCACCTAGAGCCAGACATCCTGGAATGTGAAGTCAAGTGGGCCTTAGAAAGCATCACTACGAACAAAGCTAGTGGAGGTGATGGAATTCCAGTTGAGCTGTTTCAAATCCTAAAAGATGATGCTGTGAAAATGCTGCACTCAATCTGCCAGCAAATTTGGAAAACTCAGCAGTGGCCACAGGACTGGAAAAGGTCAGTTTTCATTCCAGTCCCGAAGAAAGATAGAGTAGTGCCTGGCATGTAATAAATGCTATGCAATCTTTTGTTAACTAGGTGTCTTTTCTTGCTTTCTCAGAATCTGCTCAGGAAATTAATGATGATTGAATGCAGACTTTCAGCTTTGTTGCTGAATTCACAAGTGTTGAGCCAGAACTGGCACCTGAGTTTGTACTATAGCTTTGTGTTACCCGGGAGTAGATGTGATCTTTTTTGGTAATTGCAACGTGTGGATGCATGTAGCTTCTACCCTATATTCACATAATGATGGAAGACCGTCTTTTTTTTCCTAAATGATAAATATTTTTGAGGCATCAGCCTGTTGTTGTTGTCTAAATAGCTGGGCAGAATTTTTAATAGTATAAATAAATAATGAAGGCTAACATAGATAGTCAGCATTTACTATGTAAAAGGTGTTGTGCTAAGTGCTTCATATTTGTTATTTAGGACACCCAACAAGCTTATATGCAAGATCATATCATACACATTTTACATTTGTGGAAAAGAAGCTTAGTGAGCATAAAATCACTTGATAAAATTAAGATTCCAGGATTTTTTTCCACCAATTGTCATGCTCTTCTGCTATGCCTTTTTAAAATAAGTGAGTTATCATTGAGTGATGGGCAAGATAACTGGGCTTATATCAGGCAACCCCAGTTCTTACTCCAGCTTAACCAATAACTGGCTGATTGAACTTGAAAAGTTACCTCTTAGGGGATTTTTCACCTGTGTTCTGTGAACTCAGATGATCTCTACCATTCCTCCTATCTCTAACATGATGAGATTTTAATATTTCTATGATTATTATTTCGTGCTACCCATATCTTTTAAGTATCCAGGTCAGAGCCTCCCTAGGTAAGAAGGTGGTTACAGATTTAATCAGGGCAGAGCTGGAGGCAGCTGTGGACTGGATGAAGCTACCCCCTGTTGCTTCCCTCTCAGTGGGTTTCCAGCAGAAGTAAATAGTGGAAGCTGCCCAAGCCTCAGTTCCAGGATGAGATAAGAGTCTCCTCCTGCTAGGTCTAAGCTGCAGCCTCTCAGAACCAGGGCCTGATGGGCTAGTTTCAGTGCCTGGTATTTATTATCTTTGCAGAACCTTGGCTTGGAGCCTAGAGCCTGGGCATGCAGGGTGAGTGATTAGACATGGGACTCTCATGCATCTAACTTAAAAAAAATCTCAATTACACCAGAAAGAGGGCTGTAGGTAACAGATAGGGTCCTGGGGACAATAGTGTAAATAACAAGCAAATGCACTTAACCATGATGCATCACTGGTCCCAGGGAGCTCGTGGAGCTGGACAGGCTCTCCCGCTGGAGTGCCCAGAGAAAGAAGTCCAGGAGGTGGCAGCACTTATAAATGGTACAGCCCTGAGAACCTGGTGCACCTTGGAGCCTCCTCTCAGAGGGCTGGCTGGCTTGTGAGCTGGGGGTGTGATGGCACCTCATAGGGCCTGGCCAGAGAAGTGTTTTGTGAAGCAGGTTGGTGGAGTCGGGAAATGAGTGCCTGTCTCAACTCTTGGAGATTCAGGGACAGGGTGGAGTATATTCTGGGCAGAGTAGTGAGTTTGATTAGGCAGTGTCCCCTGGTGAGGGGGGTGGGGCATGAAACCAATGGAAGCATAAGTCAACAACAGAGGGGATCTTTTAATTGAAAGATGAACTAGGGATTTTAAACTCAACCACCCTATATGCAGACTAAGAAACTGACACCCTGGGGGAAGACACAACTTTCTAAGGTTGTCCAATTGGTCGGCAGCAGGCCCAGGATTAGATTTCTCAGTGTCCTGGTTCTCAGACCCTTTCTCTACTTCTGCGACACTTGACTCAAGATAGCTTCCCATAGTGACCTTCCAGGTTTGTAAAGAAGAATATGACCCTTCATCTTCACAGTTGCCATTGTGATTTTATAACCCAGTAAGCAATGTGGGTCAGGTCCTATATATTCAACAGCATTATTCACTGTGGTGATGATGAGAAAGCAGGAAGGGAGAAAGAGGAAAGCCAGCTATGTATGTGCTCATAGGAACATGGGAATCAAGGAGAGAATAGTTCTCTGGTGTGGGCTGCAAGACAGGACAGGAAGATTGTGGAGCAATGTGCCCAGGATGCCCACTGGCATGAGGAGCCATATAGTCCTGTAGAAAGACATGGGTCCTGGAATCGATGACCAAGGCTGGAGTCTCAGCTCTGTTACTTCTGGATGCATGATGTAGAGTGAGACAAACAACTTCCCCAAGGATCTCTTGTAGAATGGAGCTATAATTTGGAAACAACCTAATGGAATATTAAATGGAAGGGGGCTTTTTGTAACCCCTAAGAGCAATGGCACCCTACTCCAGTACTCTTGCCTGGAAAATCTCATGGGCAGAGTAGCCTTGTAGGCTGCAGTCCATGGGGTCTTGAAGAGTGGGACACAACTGAGCGACTTCACTTTCACTTTTCACTTTCATGCACTGGAGAAGGAAACGGCAAGCCACTCCAGTGTTCTTGCCTGGAGAATCCCAGGGATGGGGGAGCCTGGTGGGCTGCCATCTATGGGGTCTCACAGAGTCAGACACGACTGAAGCGACTTAGCAGCAGCAGCAGCAGCAAGAGCAATGTAAATGAGAAACATTCTGATTTTAATGAAATAAAGAAAAGTTGTATGACTGAGTGACTAAGCACACATGGATGGAAAAGTGTGCAAAATTTTCTTATGCTTGGCCTCAGACTGGAGGGGATTTGTGGACAAGGAAAATAAAGAGTCAGGAATAAATTCTAGGCTCTGCACTCAACATGGTATGGGAGGGGAAGAGACTGCTGGAAGTGGTAGTTATCAGGGATGGGTGGGGACAAGGAAGCTTGTCAGCAGGCACCCCAAGAGTGAGTAGCGGGAGTTTATGTTCTATTTGCAAAGTAGAGCCAGCCAGCTCCTCTCCGGCGGACTAACTGATGAACACAGAGTTTTGGAGGATTCATTTGCTGCTAGCTAAAAGAATAGATTCATTTATTCATTCTAAGTTTTTTATTGAGTACCCAGCACTGTGTTAGATGCTGGGGACATCTAACATCTAATGATAAACCTGGATGAGGTCCCTGGTTCATGGCACCTTGAGGAACACCTAGATGTCCATCTAGTGATTAACAAAAGAGACAGGAGGTGGTGACTGGGGAATTTTTCAGGGTCCGGACAGTATTGAAGTATGACGAGTGTAAGGCTTTATTTACACTCAAGCTTAATCACCAAGAAAAGAAGGGGCATTTTACGATAGGTATTTTCCAAGATGAAGAAAATCCCAGCCAAGATTGTTAAAGATATCATCCCTGATATCGAGTAGACCCTCATCTAGTTATGAAACCCAGTATTTCCATGTAAAGCCCATGATGACAGAATCCAAAGCAATGCAGACCTCAAATGGATAGTTTGCAGTTAGTTTCATCTTTGAATGGATTACTTCTTCATGCCTCAAAATACTGGCCTTAGATTTCACCCCTATAAGTCATCTTTTTGGGGACCATTGGCCATATCCATTTATTTCTCTTAACAATTCATTTTGGTTCATACCAATGTGCAATTTTTAAGCATCTTTTCTGTACCAGGTTAAAGTATTTCTCTCAGTTTGTGGTCAGTGGGTATGGCTGAGTCTGCCATTTTGTTTACCAAATATTTAATCTTCACTCACAAATAACAGAAAAGCAAGAGGAACTAGAGAGCCTCTTGATGAAGATGAAAGAGGAGAGTTTAAAAGCTGGCTTAAAAATCAACATTAAGAAAACTAAGTTCATGGCATCCAGTCCCATCATTTCATGGCAAATAGATAAGAAAACAATGGAAACAGTAACAGACTTTATTTTCTTGGGCTCTAAAATCATTGTGGATGGTGACTGCAACCATGAAATTAAAAGATGCTCCTTGGAAGAAAATTATGACAAACCTTGATGGCATAATAAAAAACAGAGGCATCACTTTGCTGACAAAGGTCTGTTAGTCAAAACTATGGTTTTTCCAGTAGTCATGTACAAGTGTGAGAGCTGGATCATAAAGAAGGCTCAGCACTGAAAAATTGATACTTTTGAACTGTGGTGCTAGAGAAGACTCCTGAGAGTCCATTGGGCAGCAAGGAGATCAAATTAGTCAATCCTAAAGGAAATCAACCCTGAATAATCATTGGAAGGGCTGGTGCTGAAGCAGAAGCTCTGATACTTTGGCCACCTGATGTGAATAGCTAATTCATTGGGGAAAACTTTGATGCTGGGAAAGACTGAGGGCAAGAGGAGAAGGGGCGACAGAGGATGAGATGGTTGGATGGCATCGCCAACTCAATGGACATGAGTTTGAGCAAACTCCAGGAGATAGTGAAAGACAGGGAAGCCTGGCATGGTGTGTAGTCCATGGGGTTGCAAAGAGTTTGACAGAACGGAACAACTGAACAACAACACAAGTAACAGGACTCTGGTTTTTAGCTACACATGTTTCTAGGAAGAAATAGCTAGAAAACATAAAGACTGCAGTCTTCAGCCTCCTGCCAGCCAGGTGCGGTGATGAGACTAAGTTTTGGCCAAATGGTTGGAAATTGATGTGTTGTGTGGAACTTCTTGAAAGGTTCCTTTCTTCTCTCTTCATCCTGATGCTGATGACATGACACTCAGGTGCACTCCTGAGACACTAAGGTGGGTCCACATCTAGGGATGGTGAGTAAAGAGCCTGGAGAAACCTGGATGTCTGATGATCACAGAGCATCTGCAAGATGTCTCAGGAATTCTTTTCCTGGAAGAAAGACACATTTCTACCCCAGTTATAGTGCTATTTTCCAGGTCTCCCATTGCTGCTGAACTAAATCTTAATGGATACATTGGGATGCATTTCCCTCACTTTGGGGTTAAAAATTCATCCCCTGGTCCCAGGCTGAACATCTCTGAACCTAATTTTGGCAGATTTCTGTGTCTGTAACTTTTATTTCCCTTCTCTGTGCCTCTGGGCACAAAGCCTCTGAGATATCTGAAGTATTTGTGCTCTGAAAGTCTTTTTGTTGAGTTTAGAGATGAAGAAACTTAGCACAGTATGTACATGACAGTGATCAGCACAGAGCTTGTCACATAACAGCTGCTGAATAAATGTTACTTGAGACTAGTTCGAAGAAGTCTTCTCACTTTCGGCAGACACATCTCATCTCTCCCCATTGTAAATGTCCTCCCAACTTTTGAATCAACAACATCTCAAAAAGTGACATATTGCTTTACAATTTCATCTATATAGCTTTACTTCAGGGAAGAAAAAACATATATATATATATGTGTGTGTATGACTGCTAAGTTGCTTCAGTCGTGTCTGACTCTTTGTGACCCTATGGACCCTTCCATGCTCCTCTGTCTATGAGATTCTCAGACAAGAATACTAGAGTGGGTTGCCATGCCGTCCTGCAGGGGATCTTCTTGACCCAGGGATCAAACACTGGTCTTTTATGTCTCCTCATTGGCAGGTGGGTTCTTTACCACTAGTGCCATATACACACAGTTGTCCAGAGTCTCAATGTTCTAGGCCAGCTCTCTTGTAAAGCACAGTCTGTATTTTTTCTCAGTACAAACATGGATCATATATAACCACAGTTTGAAAATTACTATGATTGCTCTGTTCTGACAGATTGATTCTTAAGTCACACATGATTTTGTGCAAGGGTTTTGCAGCCAAAATTCTGCTGTCTTCTTTTCCAGCAATATGGCATGGAAATCCATTCTGGTTCCCAGGAGTTTGCCTCTTCATAGCTTCCAGGTGCCACGTGCATTTTCATGGAGACCCAGTGGGAATGATGGTTTCTCATGATGGAGGGCACTCTGAATACACCTGCGGGCTGGTAGAGGAGATGTTTGCAGTCTACGGGCTACTTGGCACTTCCTACATCACACAGTCCAGGAAAAGGGCTCCCCACAGGCCAGTTAGTAACATTTGGGTGCTCCCTGGGCTGATATTGACTTTCCATGGGCTTCCCTGTGGCTCAGTGGTAAAGATTCTGACTACCAATGCAGGAGATGTGGGTTCAATACCTGGGTCAGTAAGATCTGGAGAAGAAAATGGTAACCCACTCCAGTATTCTTGCTGGGAAATCCGATGGACAGAGGAGCCTGATGCGGCTATAGCCTGTGGGGTCGCAAAGTCTGTGGACACGACTGAGTGACTAAACAATGACATAGACTTTTCACAGCAATATCTGATTTCACAAGCGATGCTGAAAAGGAAAATGAGTGCGAGAATGCACTTCAGCCTCTTAAGTCACATAGCTGCAAAGGTCTCAATTCTCTATTTTTTTTTAAATGATACAACATGCAAACAATTTTTTTTTTTTTTGAAAAAAGAAAACCTCAGATACTAGAGTCAAAATGAAAGCCTGACTTTACTAACACTCCCCACAACACCCCTAGAGAAAATTGGTTGAAGTTTTAGTGTACATTCGTTGGAGCTTTTCTGTAAGTGCACATGTGCACGTCTGCAGCCTGTGCATCCTAAACAGGACCGCACTGCTGCCTGTACTGTTCCTTGCCTTGCTTTTTTCACCTGGTAATGTTCCCTTCTGTGTTGCTGGCAGTCATAGCTGTCTTTCTCTTTCACCTGTACAGATATAATGAGCTCCACTGAACAATTTCTATGGTTGTGGAATATAGTTTCTTTCCAAACCAGTGTTTTCCTATTTTTTAGAAATTATTTTATTTATTTTTGGCTGCATCAGGTCTTGGTTGAGGCATGCAGGATCTTTCATTGCAGTACGTAGACTCTAGTTATGGTGCATGGGCTCAGTAGTTGTGGCGTCTGAGCTTCATCGTAGGATCTTAGTTCTCCCACCAGGGATCAAACCTGCATCTCCTGGATTGTAAGGTTGATTCTTTCTTTCTTTCTTTTTTTTTTTAATGAATTTATTTATTTTAAATGAAACAAAGATGAATATTTTTAATGACAAAAGGTACAGTTCACAAAGAAGATAGATATCATAAACCATTATACACCTTCACAACAAAGAAACAAAGATACATGAAGTAAAGATCAGAAGCAAGGTGAATTTCTAACCACTGGATCACCAGGGAAGTCCCTCAGTGAAAATTTGAAACCAATTCCCCTTTTTTCCCAGTAAAGATCTCCCTCCTTTGGCTTGGACAAAATAGCACACATTAGGTACTTGAGTGGCTGCCTGCTGCTCCACAGGCCAGTGCACTGCAGGATGAACATCCACGGCATCTGCATTAAGAATGGATTCTGTGATCAGGCGTTGGTGCCAGCACCTTGCTTTATCACCCTTATTACTGGCCTCCAGGCCATGCCAGCAGCTGCAGCAGAGCTGTGAAGAACAGCCTTTCTTTACTCTGGCTTCCCTCTTATTTTTTTTAAGAGCCCGCTGGCCAGGACTAATATGCAATAAAACTGATTTGTGCACTTTCCAGGCCTAGCTGAGAACAACAGCCGTGTGCATTAGTTAGGAGGTACTTAATGGATGATTTATAAGATACTGAAGATAAAACTTGAAAGATACATAGGCAGTGCCGACGTGCAACATTCTTGAGGAACAGAGAACATTAAGTGCTTGATTGGCTGAGATGATTTAGAGGGCAGCCCTGGGCGACAATCCAGCCATCTGGACTATTCCGGGAGCTCCTCTCCCCACAGCCACAGCCCCTGATGCGGGTCTGGGGCAGAGATGGGTTGAGGAGCGGATCTCAAAGGGAACTTCTGCTTCATCTGTGACCAGGGCCTCAGGGCTTCCCTTGCCACAACCCTCTTGGGATGCAGCTTGCATTTCTAGAACTGAGTGCAGTCTGCTGAAGGTGCAGTGCTTCCTGGGGAGTGGCCTCTGCTAGGTAAGGTGATTTTGCTCTTTCCTAGAGTTCATTTCAACAGATCAGTGTAGTTAAAAAACAAACACACACACATATGGGGAATCTAGAAAAATGGTACAGATGCACCTATTTGCAGAGCAGAAAGAGAGATACAGACATAGAGAAGAAATCTATGGACACTGAGTGGGGAAAGGGAGGTGGGATGAACTGGGAGATTGGGACTGAAACATATACACTGCTTTATATAAAGCAGGTTACTAATTGGAACCTCGGAGAAGGCAACGACACCCCACCCCAGGACTCTTGCCTGGAAAATCCCATGAACGGAGGAACCTGGTAGGCTGCAGTCCATGGGGTTGCTGAGGGTCGGGCATGACTGAGGGACTTCACTTTCACTTTTCACTTTCCTGCATTGGAGAAGGAAATGGCAACCCACTCCAGTGTTCTTGCCTGGAGAATCCCAGGGATGCGGGAGCCTGGTGGGCTGCCCTCTGGGGTCGCACGGAGTCGGACATGACTGAAGTGACTTAGCAGAATGGGAACCTACCAAATATTACAGGGAACTCTACCTGATTCTCTCTGATGACCTAAATGGGAAGGAAATCCACAAAAGAGGGGATATATATATATCTGATTTACTTCATTGTACAACAGAACCTAACACAACATTGTAAAGCAGCTATACTCCAACATGTTTTTTTTTTTTAAAGCTAACTGGGTGCCTACTATGTTCCAGGCACAAAGTTAGGTATGGATGAGTAGAGGTGAGCAAGGCTGACAAGGTCCCCGAATACACAGAACTAGTAGCCTTTCTTCATTGAGGTTTTCCAAACAAACAAAAGAGCCAATATGGGCTAATATAAAATATAAATTCAGAATTATCTAGAAGAATTTGGTTGATTACTGAAAGGCTCTGATAACCAGGCAGAGCCTTCCTATTTCCTGTCCCTCCCAGACCACTGGAGTAGGTCCAGCTCAGGAACCATGAGTATCTGCTTTCAGGATGCAACTCACAGCCTTTTGGGACTATAATCCTGTTTGCCTCCCAACTCTTGGTTCTGGGAATCCAGTCAGAAAGGAGAAGTTACTAATCTTATTTTAAGAAACCTGGCTATTGCAAATGGAAATCTGAACTTACCCAAAGGATGAAATGGGGGAAAATGTTGGTTATTGTAGAAAAACAAAGACATCTGACACCCTAGCATGAGTTTGGGATAGAAAGGGATTAGGGACTCTAGGGCGATGACTATGTGCCAAGCCACCCATGAGCTCATCTATATGCTCATAACCACTGAACAGATGAAAATTTCGAGGACTGGAGTGGTTAAGTGACTGGATAAGTTCACCTTGTTAGTCAGTGTCAGGGTCCAGAATGTACTTGAGTTGCTTATCACTCAGGATGAGCAAAGTCAGCCAGGCTTTTCTGGATGTCTGGAGTGAGGCATCATTTGCAGGGAGGAAGCCACAAGGTGCTGCCTGGCCCACCTCCTGGGGCCACGCTGTGGCTTCCTAGCTACCTGTCTTCGCTCCTCACCCTCATAGCCATTCGTTCATTCTGCACTGCTCTGGCCAAGGAAAGAAAGATGCAAGCTAATTAACCACATTCCCTTTTTTTTTTTTTTTTTTTTAATGGAAGAAGAGAGAGATCCAATAATAACCTCATCTTTTTGAAAAATGGCCACACTCTGGCCTCTCTGCACCCAGCAGTTCCAGGGTCAGAATAGGTTACAGACAGCATCAATATTTCCAACAAACAGTGAATGACCACAGCCAAGGCATTGTGATAGGTTGCAGAGAGAGGAGACTCTCAGAAACTCTTGAGTGGTTAATTTAATACAATTTAATTACAGTATGCTGAGATCGACATGTGCTAGATAATGTAAAGGATGGTAAAAAGATTAAGATACAAGCTAGTTCAAAAAGTCTCATTGCCTAGTTTGAGATGTAGGATATATTAATGAAAAGTATGTTAAAATACAAGATAGCAAATAAGTAGGGACTGAAACATTAAAAAGTCAAACACTGGACTTGTCCCCAGAAGGCCTGGAATCAACTCTTAGCATTGCTACGCACTGTGCAGTCTTAAGCAAGTCACTGAACCTCTCTGAGCCTCATGTTTCTGTATTGTAGAGATGAGAATTCTAACTTCACATGGTTATCTTGGGAAATAAATGAAAGATATGATGAATGTAAAATTAGATTTATATTGGATATGTTTCCGGTGTTTTTCAGTCATTCAGTTGTGTCTGACTATTTGCAACCCCATGGAATGCAGCACTTCAGGCTTCCTTGTCCTTCACTATCTCCTAGTTTGCTCAGACTAACCACTGAGTCAATGATGCCATCCAACTATCTCATCCTCTGCTGGCCCCTTCTCCTCCTGCCTTCAATCTTTCCTAGCATCAGAGTCTTTTTCAATGATATGTAGATACAGACAAAAAATGAGATATATAGCTCTAGGACTGAACATGTTGATTAATTTTCAAAAATGCCCCAAAGCAACCACCTCTTTGGCTCACACTTTTGTGAGTTGGTAAATTGGGCCACAGTCTGATGTATGGTCCTTCTCTATAAATATCTGGAGTCAGTTGGTGGGTTGGCTAGTGGGTGGAAGATCTAAGATTGCCTCACTCACAAATCTGGTGGCTAGCAGGCTCTTGACAGCGGTGACCTGGATCAGTGGGTCATGTTTCCTTTCATCCTCATCTAGCAGGTTAGCTCAGGCTTCTTCACACACTTAGCTGAATTTGAATCTAACAGACTGCAAAAGCAAGAAGTGTTAGTTGCTCAGTTGTAAATCCCAGCTAAACTGGCACCAGGGTCTCTCGGGAAGGGACAGAAAATAACTCGTCTTGTATATTTTTTCACTACAGGAGTGGGAGACATCTATGTGAACCCAGGAAGATGAACAACATTATATTATGTTGGTTCAATACTTTTAATATTAACTAAGCAATTCACTGTATTCAGATTTCACCAGTATTTCCACTAAGGTCCTGTTGCTATTTCAGGGTCCAGTTTGGGATACCACCTTGTGTTTAGCCATCATGTCTTCTTGTTTTCTCCTGATCTGTGACAGTTTCTCATTTTATCTTTGTTTCAGAAATGTCAAGGTCATCAAAGAGTATTGGAATTTTGCAGAATATGCTTCAATTTGAGCGTGCCTGATGTTTTCTTATGATTAAACTGGGCTATGGATTTGGGTGACGAATACACCCTTTTCATCACTCATAGCAAGGCGTATGTGATCAATAGGACTTTGTTAATAACACTGATGATGACCATCTCTTAAAGGTGGTGTCTTCACTGTAATGTTACTAATTTTTTTTCCATACTCTATTCTTTGGAAGAAAGCCCAGCCCACATTAAAGGAGAAAGAGATTAAGCATGATACACCTTTTTTTAAAAATAATACTTTTAAGTTTATTATTATTATTACCCATGCCACATGACATGTGGGATCTTGGTTCCCTGAACAAGGATTGAACCCTCACCCCCTGCATTGGAAGTGTGTAGTCTTAAGCACTGGACTGCCACAGAAGTCCCAGATAGAGCATTTTTTTTTTAACTTTTATTTTTAGATAATTGTGGGTGTGCATGCAGTGGGCTTCTCTGGTGGTTTGGTGGTAAAGAATCTGCCTGCCAATTCAGGAGATGCAGGTTTGAACCCTGGGTGGGGAAAATCCCCTGGAGAAGAAAATGGCCAACCCACTCTAGTACTCTTGCCTGGGAAATCCCCTGGACAGAAGAGTCTGGTGGGCTATAGTCCATGGGGTTGCAAAGGAGTGAGACATGACTTAACAACTAAACAACAACAATGGCAACAACAATGTGGTTTTAAGAAATAACACAGAACATTCCTGGATACCCTTCACCCAGTATCTCCCAGTGATAACCTCTTGTATTGCTATAGTGCAATTTCATCACCAGGAGATTGGCATTGATATAATTAAACTACCTAATTCATATTACACCAGTTTATGTGGACTCATTTGTGTGTGTGTGTGTGTGTGTGTGTTTAGGTCAGTGCAGTTTTATAGTTTCACTGGTGGGTAGATTTGTGTGATCAACACTATAATTTAGGCACAGAAAATTTCCATCATGTCAAGGATCCCTCATGTTATCTTCTTATAGCAGCCCTTGGTTATTACTAATCTATCTCCATTTCTATGATTTTGTCCTCTCGAGAATGTTATATAAATGGATCATACAGTGTATAGTTTTTGGGGGGTTGGATTTCTTTTTACACAGCATATTTCCCTTGAGATCCATCCAAGATGTTGCCTGTATCCATATGTATCCCTGTTGGTGGCTGCATAGTATTCCATGCTGCCAGATGGACCATCGAGTATTTAATCACTCACACACTGAAGGACATTTGGGTTGTTTCCAGTTTTGACTATTGTGAATAAAGCTGCTACTGGTTTCTGTGTGAACAAAAGTAGTTATTTCTCTGGGATAAATGCCTATGGCAGATTGATTCTGAATAGAGTCCAGGGCATTAGCGGTTTTGCTCTTTTCCTCTTGACGCCTCATATGATCTCAATGCCTAGTTTGGGCTGGTGTCTGTCTATCTATAGCACCTCCACTGCCCCTTACCAAGGATGCTGAGCCAGCAGATAAGATGGTGCTGCTGTCTTTCAAATTGGAGGGAAGGGACTTTGTTTTTCCTCTCTTGATAGTCTTCAGTAATGACTAGGCTTGGCTGCTCAGTAGGAAGAAGTCACCCTGATTCTGCAGGGGAACAAAATCAAGGCTTCTATCAAGCACTCCATCCTGGCATCCCCTGCCTCTTGGATTGCCTGTGGCAGCACTAGGGGAAACTCACCCTCTGGGAAGTCTCAGGGACGCTCTGGGAACCATGGATTTTTGCATCTGTGTTCATCAGTAATATTGGTCCGTGTGTTTTATTTTTTTCTTTTTGGTGATGTCTTTTTTCTGGTTTTGGTGTCAGCATGATGCTGGGATCATAGAATGAGTTTGGAAGTATTCCTTCCTCTTGTTTTTTAGGCTAGTCTGAGAAGGATAGGTGTTAACTCTTGTCTAAATGTTTGGTCTTATGGGTTTTCTGGGAGACACTATGCAAGGGGCACTGCCCTCTCTTCCCCAGGCAGAGTCCACTTGAAGAGTGAATCCTACGCTCCCCCAACACCTGTAGCTTAGCTGGGGACACTTTGTGAGACAGAGGTTCTGCCAAGTTTCATTTAAAATGAGAGATATCAGTACTGTCCCCAATCTTGCTTGGTCACCAAGGTATTGACTGCTTTTGAGTGATGTCAAATTCTGGTCGCTACCCTAAAGGCACTGAATGAAAATTTTCAGAAGGGAGACAGGAATCTATATTGTACCAACTTCCCAAATGATGTGATGAGGAGCCAGATGTGAGAATGTACCCCAAATGATGTCTACACTTATCCCTCAGGTTGGAGGATGAGGAGAAACAAAGGTAGAAAGGTGCCTTTATTTTTATACCCAGTGTCTTCATCCCATAAAATTCTGAAGCTTTCTGTATGATCTTGTTCTCATAATCCCCCCACCTGGGCAAGGTAGCAAGAAAAATGCCACACAATTTGCAGTACTTTTGAGAGAAGATGAAACACAATTGGAATATTTTCTCAAATTTTCTTCCTTTACAGAAATATTTAGAAATTATTCATCTGACAAAAAAAAAAAAAACAGTTGGAAAAATGCAAAAGTTTGGATTCCCAAGGAGAGACCAACGGTGACCATGGTACTTTTTCACAGCCACATTTTTGAAAGAGACTTCTCTGCTCACCATCTCTACTTAGCTCCTGTGTGTGCTCAGTTGCTCAGTCATGTCTGACTCTTTGCAGCTCCCCGGACTGTAACCTGCCAGGTGCCTCTGGCCATGGGATTCTCCAGACAAGAATACTGGAGTGGGATGCTATTTCCTTCTCCACTGTTTATCTCCTATTCTCTACTTAATGTGCCTGAGTCAAACATTCCTTCCCATCATTGCCCTCAAATAGTTCAGACAGCTAGCATTTATTGATGTCTGCCATGTTTCAGTAATTTAAAACACATATCTGGTCATCACATCGGCCCAAAGAATAGGAACTCTGGGCATGATTGTCCCTATTTGAGAGAAGAGAACCCTCAGGAGCAGAAAGGTTGATTCCCCCAAGTGTCACCACTTACAAAGGTAGAGGTCAGGTCTGAGATGCCAATAGTCTGATTCTACCCTGTACTTTCCTATCCTAGGGCTTAAAGCAGTCCCTTTCCTGAGCAAAGTTAGATGGGTGGGGAGGACCTGGGGGCTACAGGTAAGGTGCAGAAGTCAAAATGGGAGGCTGAGACTCAGAAGCAAAGATCTCCCCCTTGATACTGGATTGGGAGGGCATGGCGACTCCACTGCAGCTCCCTTGCCTCAGCCTGGAGAACGTCAGAGAATAATAGAGAGATTGTCCTGACCCGTCATGATGGCTTGACAGCCTCAGTCTCCACCACCACCTCCTTTAAATCACTGAGTTGGAGAAAGGGAAGGAAGAAGGGGAAAATAACTCTAGGTTTGAGGAATATTTTCTTTAAAGCAGGTAGTCAAATGGCCCCACCACCAGACAAGCGGATCACATACAGATGATTTAACTGCAATATTGTCGAGTTCATGGAGTGAAGAATTCCCATTCCCATCTCTGAGGAGACTGGAACTAAATAAAGTTGAGCTGGCTTTTGACAGTGCAGTGCTCGAGAATCTATTTGAGCTCCTATTTAAAGGCACATAACCTTATTTCAAATTAGTTTCTCTGGGTTTGGCTAAGACACTCCAAGGTATCAGAATGTACATTTCCTTCTATTGTGAAAATCTTCTTTGCTTAGATGTTTTCCAAATATCTCTGTAGCAGGCTTTTAAAAAATCTATGGGGAACTTGCAGACTGCACAAGCTAAGGTTGGGAATAATAATAATAATACCAATAATAATAATAACTATCTTTTATGTTAAGTATTTTCTTGTGTTATTTCATGGAAATCTTCACAAAAACCTTATAGAGCAAATAATGTTATTATTCTTAGCTTGCTAGTGAAGTGACTGAAGATCAGAGAGGTTAGGCCACTTGCAAAGTCACATAGCCAGTGAAGGAGCTAAATGAGTGTGCTTGCATTCTGGCCAATCTATAAATAGTGTAGCTGTAAGCTTTTCTACTTGAAGCATGGGTAACCCAGGATACCCAAATTCCAAATTTGGGGACTTAGGGACTTAACTATAGTGTTATGACATGTGTTCTCTTAGGCTGGGCTCCAGTTTGGACTGGAAGGTTTTGTTTCTGGGTGAAGTAGTTGGCTGGGGAATAGCTCTGCTTAGTGACCTTGGAGTATGATGCATCGAGTCCTTGCTTCAGTTTTTTTTTTGCCTGTGATAAGGATGAGAAGCCTCATACCGGCCTGTGTTTAAGAAATCTCATTGTAATTATAAACACGTGGGCAGGCCCAGTGAGAGCTTTGACTAGCAGAGCCCTTGGAGGAGGGCTGATTGGCTGAACCAGGGTCCTGACTCCACGGCCTGGCCCTGGGCACTCTGAGTCTCCAGACCTCCTCAACTCCCACACCCCGGCCTCAGTTTCCAATGTCAAGACAGCAGAGTACTCTGGTCCTGTGGTTGGTTATTCCTTTAAAACTCCAGGCTTGGCCAGACTTTCTTCCCAACCTGGAGTCTTAATCACAGGGAGCGATTACACCAGAATAGAACGACAAATCGGGATCAATACAGAGAGGCGACTGTCTACTGGAAGAAACACAATTTATGGCTTGGCTGGATTATGCTTACCAGCCAAGAACAGCGGTAATTCCTAGCAGCCCCACTGACCGGGATCAATCATGGCATTTTATTACTTTGCTAAACCCTGCTTGCTCCCTACCCCCAACCTCTGTCTTATTAGAACCCAATCTTCAAGGAAAATATTGCACTTGTTATCAAATTTTAGAAAGAGAATTTACGGCAAAGGGAGATTGATTTAAAGCCTTCTTCTAAAAGGGGAGTGGAGGGTGGTGGGAAGGTAAATTTTGCTGCGTCTTTTAGATTGGTTCTTTTGCTTATCTCTCCATTTTATGACATAATCTGTTGTAGCATTACCCAGGGTCCTCTGGGCTGATGCTTCTTGCCCAGCATTAGATAAGGGGGAGATATTGTCAGGGTGTAAAGTTTAAAGCCCATGGCAAGGGCTCATTTTTCTCATTTCAGGCAAAGGAGAAAGGATATAAAATGGAAAGCAAGCAATCAATAAAGAAGAAAGATAGAGATCTTCCCCAAAGGGGTGGGGTGGGGAGAAAAGAAATCCTCACCTCACTGACTGCTCTTCTAACTAAGACTTTAACAGGAGGATAATGAGCCCACACACCCCTGGTCAGGGCAGGGACTGGAGACCCATCTCCCATTGCCAGCATGATCCACTCAAAGCCTGAATAATGGGGGCACAGCTTCCATTAGGAGCTCTTGGATTTTTTGTATAAAACCCAGCCTTCATCATGCCTGTTGCGTGCATGCGTGCTTGGTCACTTCATTCATGTCTGACTCTGCATCCTGCTCCTCTGTTCATGGGATCCTCCAGGCAAGAATACTGATGTGGGTTGCCACACCCTCCTCCAGGGATCTTCCCGACCCAGGGATCAAACCCGTGTTTCCCATGTCTCCAGCATTGCAGGCAGATTCTTTACCACTGAGCCACCTGGGAAGCCCCCTCACGCCTGTTAGTCAATCTTTAACGTAAAAGCAGCATGGTTAATTACTTATCTAGTGAGTGGGGTCAGGAATCTTGGCAGTTTGTTCAAATCAGGTAATAGATGCTGTGCTCCTATTTGTCTTAAGTGCACAGAGCCACCCTCAATTGCCCATGAGACAATTAAAGAAAAAGTAGAACTACTCTTTGGTTAATCCTAGAGTTTATGATAGTCTAGTCTGATTTAATGACCCTACAATCATTCTGTTGTTAGAAAATCAATATTTTGCTAAGAAACAGTAGGGATTGCCATAAATACACTCCTGGTTATATGAACCTTTGGCCACAGAACTTACACGCTGCAGAGGCCATAATGAGTGGCAAGGAAACAGCCTTCAGAAGCAGCAAGGGAGCCAGGCACCCCATAAAGAAGACCGCACACCGGTTTATGGACTCAGCCCATCAGAGGCTAAAAGCAGCTCTCCTGTGACTGTCAGGGATCTGGGGGTGCTCTGTCATTGATTTTTACCTGTGGGGTTCCTGGTTGTATGTATCACTGATCCTGTAGCAATAGGGGCATAGTAGACAGGAATGTATCATTAAGGCCAGATAGAATCCCTAGGGAGGCCCCATTCCCTGGTGACTCAGAGGTTAAAGTGTCTGTCTACAATGCAGGAGACCTGGGTTCAATCCCTGGGTTGGGAAGATAGGCTCCAGGAGGCAGGACAGGGAGAGGCAGAGCAGACTAGGCCCCGAGCAGTGTGAGGCTGAGACACAGAGGCATGGTTGCTGTTGCCCAGTTGTGACTGATTCTTTGAAATCCCGTGAGCTGCAGCACACCAGGCTTCCCTTCCTTCACCGTCTCCCGGAGCTTGCTCACATTCTCGTCCACTGAGTCTGTGATGCCATCCAACCATCTCATCCTTTGTTGCCCCCATTCTCCTATCTTCAGTCTTTCCCAGCATCAGGGTCTTCTCCAGGCATGATGGAGCTGGTGACTGGGAGAGAATGGTAAAGGGCAGCCAAGATCCCCTCCCCGCCCCTGACCTTCCTTCTTGCCTCTGATGCCTCTCCTCCAGGAGCTAGCGCCTCACCATCCTGGCTGTCTCTTATACACATCTAGATGTGTATAAGAGACAGGGGCTATTTTATGGCAGCAGTCCCTTTCATGCTGGTAGCAAAATAGCAAGCTGACTCTTTCATGAACCAAGCCTGGGTGTTATTCTGTCCATTCAGCAGGAGAAGCCAGAGGTATGAGCTGCCTGAGATGTTTGATGCAGTAGCAGAAGTTGGCATAAAGAGGTCTAGGCCACCCTGCCTTGTGTAATGATTACTGCTGTATCCATTTGCCTTTGCCCTATCCAGCTCACCTTTGACACCTAGAATAACATAATCATTGATACTCCACAGTCAAGTGACTTAGCAGTACTCCCAGCCCTGTTTTTTAGTGATAGTCACTCTAATGCTCTGCTGTAGATGCCTCATTCTTGCTCCAGAGTCCTACAGATCTGCACCTGAACTCAGCAATGTTGGCTTTTAGAAATGCCACAGAGCATCCTTATCTACCATGTAAAGTGAAAGTTGCTCAGTCGTGTCTGACTGTTTGTGACCCAGGGACAATACAGTCCATGGAATTCTCCAGGCCAGAACACTGGAGTGGGTAACCTTTCCCTTCTCCAGGGGATCTTCTCAACCTAGGAATTAAACCCAAGTCTCCCACAATACAGATGGATTGTTTACCAGCTGAGCTACAAGGGAAGCCCAAGAATATCGGAATGGGTAGACTATCTCTTCTCCAGTGGATCTTCCCGACACAGGAATCGAACTGGGGTCTCCTGCATTGCAGGTGGATTCTTTACCAGCTGAGCTATCAAGGAAGCACCATGAATATCTCTAAAAGCCATCAGAGCTGATGAATCATATGGGCCAAGCATTGGGCCACTTTTCTAAGTTTTGCAGAGTCCTCTTTTGTTTTGTGTATGCATGCTTGTCTGACTCTCTGCAGCCGCATGGACTGTAACCCACCAGCCTCCTCTGTCCATGGAAGTTTCCAGGCAAGAATACTGGAGTGGGTTGTGTGCCCTCCTCCAGGGGATCTGCCTGACCCAAGGATCGATCCAGCATCTCTTGTATCTCCTGCATTGGCAGGTGGATTCTTTACCACTAGCGCCACCTGTCACTACTTAAAACTGACAATCTTCCAAGCCACTGGGTAAATGTGTCATTCTTAAGAGTTGTGCTTGCCCTCCTCAAAAATCCCAAGAAGACTACCAACTGCTAGACCTTTTTCTAAATGGTGAAGTTGCACGTACAATAACTTGAGCGTCACCTTGGAGAGGATAAATTGACATGCTGCAGACCACTAACCCCCTAACATTTTCACTGATGCAATAGGCTTCCCAGGTGGTGCTAGTCGTAAAGAATCCACCTGCCAATGCAGAGATGTAAGATGCTCAGGTTCGATCCCTGGGGTGGGGGAAGAGCCCTTGGAGTAGGAAATGGCAACCAGCTGCAGTATTCTGGCCTAAAAAGTTCCATGGACAGAAGAGTCTGGTGGGCTATAGTCCATGGTGCCACAAACAGTTGGACATGACTGAGCACATACACACACACACACACACACACACCAAGCTCCTTATTCTTTGCAGATTGACTTCCAGTAGCCAGTGCATATGTGTCTTTCCAGAGTATCTGAAGTTCTTTCCACATTTTGCTCCTCAGGTATGATTAATATGATTCTGAAGAGCATCTGCCTAGATATACTGATTCTAAGTCTCAGAATCCCGTGCTTTTTCTAATGTTAGCATGGGAAATTGCCACGCCTGTGAATTCAGCCACGTTTAGAATTCTGACATTTGAAAAGCAGATTAGGGACCCGATTTTCAACAGTCCTCTTTCCATTTGCAGATCAGGACATTCATACGGTTTTGTGTCTTACATGACTGTAAAGTGTGATATTTCACCCCATTTATTATCAGTAATGGGATCCTTGTCATCTGACCAGCAAGGGATCTAACTTCAGAATCCCATTCCAAGAATATCCATTTTGATACCATTTCTGGTGCCAAATGACTTAATATGGATTTCCCAAAGGGACACTGAGACAAAGGCAAAAAATGCAAGGATTTTATTTGGAGAAGATGCTAGTAACATTGGTGTTAGTCACTCAGCCATATCTGACTCTTTGCAGCTCTATGGACTGTAGCCCACCAGGCTCCTCTGTCCATGGGATTCTCTAGGAAAGAGTACTGGAGCAAGTAGCCATTCCCTTTTCCAGGGGATCTTCAGTAGACAGCAAGGAAGAATGCCAATGAAGACTGTGTTTTCAGGCAAGTTTCCAAATGAAGGATGATTTTGCTGGTAATCTAGAAGCCAGTATGGAATATACATCTCAAAGTTATCCTGCCTAAGAGGTGAGAGAGGAGGGCTATTTATCTATCAACCTCTGTTAGCCTCTGTTAATCATTGGTTGAGGGCTGCCCTAGTGGGACAATTCCCTGACACTTCAAGCTAGAGTGAACTTCAGCAGCCAAAGAGTTTGGGTGCTAATGGTTGTAATTGACCCCAAACCCACTCCAATATTCTTGCCTGGAGAATCCTATGGACAGAGGAGCCTGGTGGGCTACAGTCCATGGGGTTGCAAAAGAGTCAGACACAACTTAGCAAGTGAACAGCAACAAATATGGAAATGATGGACCACTAGGAGGGTTTGCTCCACCACTGGTCAGCTATCTCTGAGCAGGAACAGGCCAATAGAGGTGAGGAAATGTGGAGATTACAATGCCTGGTGTCTGGTAGCACTGTTTCCAACTCAGAGGGAAATAGCCATCACACAGAATTCCTAGGGCAGCCTTGCTCATAGCAGGTGTTCAGTAAATGGACGCTGGTCATTTGATATCCGAGGGACCTAAGGGAAGCAGGGTGCTAGGAGGGATCTAGTAGATAGACATCACTGGAGAGCTGGCTTCTGCAGTCCAAGTGCTGGAGTAAAGGATGGCCCATGTGCTCTAGGTCATGATAGGCATCTTTGTAGCCAGAGCACTGCTGCTCAAAGAATTCTCTAGGAAGGAGTATTCCACTCTGTCTTTTCTGTCCTATGGCTTGAGGCAAGCCTTCCGTGCACAGAGGCTTCCTGGTCAGCAAATCTGGTTGAATTGTGTGGCACGTGGGGCCTCATCATCTCCTGCAGTCACTTGCCCAGAGGCTCTTGGTTCTGCCTCCTGGGAATCGAACCTAGGAAATAGGAAGAGAGGAAGTGGCTGGGGAAAGAATGAGCAATTACAAACGGCAAGCATCAGCCCCAAACATGCAATTAATTTTCAAACAGGCTATTTACAACCTGTCAGACAGAGCCTGTTGGGAGTGGAGAGTGTGCAGTGTGGGAATGGTCAGGGCTCCAGGAGGCAGGACAGGGAGAGGCAGAGCAGACTAGGCCCCGAGCAGTGTGAGGCTGAGACACAGAGGCATGGTTGCTGTTGCCCAGTTGTGACTGATTCTTTGAAATCCCGTGAGCTGCAGCACACCAGGCTTCCCTTCCTTCACCGTCTCCCGGAGCTTGCTCACATTCTCGTCCACTGAGTCTGTGATGCCATCCAACCATCTCATCCTTTGTTGCCCCCATTCTCCTATCTTCAGTCTTTCCCAGCATCAGGGTCTTCTCCAGGCATGATGGAGCTGGTGACTGGGAGAGAATGGTAAAGGGCAGCCAAGATCCCCTCCCCGCCCCTGACCTTCCTTCTTGCCTCTGATGCCTCTCCTCCAGGAGCTAGCGCCTCACCATCCTGGTCATGTGCACCATGTCCAGCACCTTCCCAAGCTCCCACCTTCATCATCCTGCTCCTCCCTTAGTTTTGCCTGGTCCTCAGCTCCCACTATGCCATACAAAACTGCCCTAACTGCCTTGTCTGCCCTGACCACTTGCTTTCTGAAAATTGGAAAGCTTTTGCCACTGTTTGCCAAACAAGTGTCTGTCTGCCATTCAAGTTTCACAGGATTTTTTGTCAATGTCTTACCTCTAGTTCAAGTTCATTGACTTATTTTTTACCTCTGCATTTTCTCCTGATCTTAGTTCAGTGAGTAGCACATGGAAGATGTCTCTGATTTAATCACCATAAACATCAGCTTCCTGTTTACAAAATGAAACTCAAAATAGTACTTTCTGCTTTTCTTTAACGTTTTTATAAGCACTGATAAAGTCCAATGTATCTGTTTTTCTTTATTTATTTGTGGTTGTGCCGGGTCTCCGTTGCTGCATGCAGGCTTTCTCTAGCTGTGGTTAATGGGGGCTGCTGTCTAGTTGCAGTGCGCAGGCTTCTCTTTGCGGTGACTTCCCTCATTGCAGAGCATGGGCTCAGTAGCTGTGGTTCATGGGCTTTGTTGCTCCGCAGCATGTGTAATCTTCCTGGACCAGGGATCAAACCTGTGTCCCCTGCACTGGCAGGTGGATTCTTAACCAAATACCAGGGAAGTCCCAGTACTTTCTTCCTAGAGTCTCAGTGGGGGCCGTGGAGATCAGTGTTAGCCAAGTGCTCAGCACTGGGCCTAGTAAGCAGTGAGAACTCAATAAAGTGATCAGCCATTGCTTGCAAAGATCTTCATAGCTGCCAGGGCTCAGAGAAAACCACAGTGGTCAGGCCACCCTTTTATTTCTTCCACATTTTGACTCATTGAAGTTAGGACAGGAAAAACCTGTTTGATTGCAAGATGTATTTTAGAATAATTTTTTGCAAGCCTTTGGGCCTGGAACTATGTAAATTAGTTCTATATGGTCAAGATTTAGAAATCTTCTCTGTGCTCATTAGCGTGGAATTTGAGAACTACTCTCTGTGTTTGATTCAGGTATTTTGGTCAGCTTCATTTTCTAAAGAGATTGTTCAAGCCATTTGTGATCATTAGACTGAGTGAAATCCTCAAAGGCATGTCTGTGTTAGGAGAAGCAGCAGGGGCATTATTGCCAAGCTGGACTGAGTGTGCTGGAGATGAGAACACTTGACGATGCCCATTAGTGATGGCCTTGAAAGATACTACACCTGCTCCTATTTTAGGATTGGCTTTGCTTAGTTGGATACAAGACTGGGGCAGCTGTCCCCTCTGAGCCCCTCTTAAAAAAAAACAAAACAAAACACAGTCCTAGAATCAGACTGGTATTTGGATCTTAGCTAAGACTTGACACTGCATTTTCTTTTATTTTTATACCACTTGTCCTCCAGAATCTTCCTCCATCCTTCTCCTTGCCCTGTGTCCAGGACACTGACCTCTACACTGTATCAGTGTGTCCTTTTTCCCTCTGGCCTTCACTAGAGTTTAGTCAGTGGGGAGCACTGGCAGGAAGTCAGAGTGAGGTCAGGATACTTTTTTCTGACTCTCTCCTTCCTGGCATGCAGATTGGTAGACTGATTTCTTTGTCCAAGGCCACAGCTCCCATTGGGTGCCCTTTCCTACAGCTTACCCCAGATTCCAGTTACCATTCACTCCTTTTCCCTTAGGGCTGTGTGATGGGGACATCTGTTGTTGTCTGCTGGATATTTCTTAATCCTTTGTTGTAGTCTCTTAACCTCACTCATAACCTTGTAAATGATGCCCATGGTAAACTCTCCTAAATCATTCAGTTGTATCTCTGATGTCTATGAGGCAGAGCAGCATAGTGTTTAAGAGTGTAGGGTCTGTAGTCAGATCATCTGGGTTCATATGCTGATGTTTGGGGGCTACCCTGGTGGCTCAGTGGAAAAGAATCCACCTGCAATGTGGGAGACCTGGGTTTGATCCCGGTGTCAGAAAGATCCCCTGGAGGAGGGCATGGCAACCCACTCCAGTATTCTTGCCTGGAGAATTGCATGGACAGAGAAGCTTTGTGGGCTACAGTCCATGGGGTCACGAAGCATTGGACATGACTGAAGTAACTAAACACATGTTGACTTTTAAAGAAGCTGTGTGATCTTTTACAGTTACTTCACCTCTGGGCGCCATGATTTCCTGTAACATGAGACTAATCAGGTACTTCTACAACTGGCTTACAGTGAGGATTAAACAAGACACATAAAGCCCTTCTAAGTTCATCTGTGTCTAGCGAGAGAGGAGAAGTAGAGGAGGATGGGCTAGAAAGAAGCAATAGCATAAACGGAGACTCAGGGGCAGGCAGGAGGAACATTTGTGCAGAAGTGAAACTCATCTAAGAAAAAAATTCCTGAGAATAAGATCACCAAACTATAGCTAAGGGTATGGGAGGATGCTGGGGAGTGGGAAGAACACAGTGAGTACTCAACTTTGAGTATCGTTATTTGAAGAGTGTAGAAAGGACTTTTAGGCAATGTCATATTCACCCCAAGTGCTGGACGGCTAGAATTCCATTAAAACTCTGCAATCATCCTGACATAGGTGAATTCTATTCTGAAGGTACTTGTCCCCCATTACCAACTCAGCTTTTATTAAATGTTTCTTTTTAGAACTGTTAGTGGAGCATCTGTTATTATAATGCATGCATGCTCAGTCACTAATTTGTCCAGCTCTTCTGACCCCAAGGGCTTCTCTGACCTTGGGATTTCCCAAGGAAGAATACAGAAGTGGGTTGACATTTTTTTTCTCCAGGGGTTCTTCCTGACTCAGGCATCGAACCCAAATCTCCTGCATTGGCAGGTGGGTTCTTTAACACTGAGCCACCAGGGAAGCTTCTGTTATTATAATATATAATGTTTCACATTGGCATCCCCACCCTCTTGACTCATTTTTTCTCTTTTTAAAAAAATTAATAAGCTTCATTTTTTTTAGAGCAGTTTTCAGTCTGCACAAAATTGGGTGGAAAGCACAGAGAGAATTTCTATCTACCCCACCCTCCCCACCCCTACCTCAGGTTCCCCAACTAATATTGCTGAGCTCCTATTCAACAGTTGGTGCCCATCTGCGTGCAGAAACCAATTACCTGTGAGGAGTAATTGAAATCATTAATAGCCACAAACAAATGTGTCTATTCTGCAAGTAATTTGCAGTAACATTTAGTAATTGATAGTAATTTTTAGTAATTAAAAGATGTGTATAAGAGACAGTTCCCCAACTATGGACACCTGCATCACAGTGCAACGTTTGTTGCAGTCAGTGGACCCAGAAGTCATCACCTGAAATTCATACTTTACATTGAGGTTCATTCTTACTGTTGTACATTCTGTGGGTTAGAAAGATGTATAATATGTATTCATTATGATAGATCACATAGAATAGTTTCACTGCCCTAAATATCCTCTCTGATCTATGTATTCATCCCTTTCTTTCCCCATCCCATGGCATCTAATGATTTTTTTTTTTTTTTTTTTTACTTTCTTCATCGTTTTGCCTTTTCCAGAATGTCACATGGTTTGATTCATACAGTGGGTAACCTTTTCAGATTGACTTCTTTTACTTTGTAATATGTTTTTAAGATCATTCCATGTCTTTTCATGTCTTGATAAATCATTCCCTTTTAGCAATGAATATTATCCCATTATTTAAATGTACCAAAGTTTATTTATCCATTCAGCTACTGAAGGACATCTTGGTTACTTCCAAGTTTTATTATTTATTAAATTTGCTATAAGCATACATGTGTAGACATTTGTGTGGCCTCAGTTTTCACCTCATTTGGGTAGGTAGCAAGGAGCATGATTGCTAGATTGTATGATAAGAGTATGTCTGCAAGAAACCATCAAACTGTCTTCCAAAGTTGCTATACTATTTTACAGCTCTGCCAGCAATAAGTGAGAGTCCTTGTTGCTCCACATCATTGCCAGAATTTAGTGTCAGTATTCTAGATTTTGGCCATTCTAATAAGTGGGTAGTGATATCTCATTGTTGTTTACATTTGAAATTCCCTAATGACATATGAAATTAAAAGGTGCTTGCTCCTTGGAAGGAAAGCTATGACAAACCTAGACAGCATATTAAAGAGACATTACTTTGCAGTCAAAGGTTTGTATAGTCAAAGTTATAGTAGTCATGTATGGATGTCAGAGCTAGACCATAAAGAAGACTGAGAACTGAAGAATTTATGCTTTTGAACTGTGGTTCTGGAGGACTCTTGAGAGTCCCTTGGCATGAAAGGAGATATACCAGTCAATCCGAAAGGAAATCAATCCTGAATACTCATTGGAAGGACTGATGCTGAAGCTGAAGCTCTAATACTTTCGCCACCTGATGTGAAGAGACAACTCATTGGAAAAGATCCCAATGCTGGGAAAGACTGAAGGCAGAAGCGGGTGACAGAGGATGAAATAGCTGGATGGCATCATAGACACAATGGACAAGAGTTTGAGAAAATTCTGAGAGATAGTGATGGACAGGGAAGCCTGGTGTGCTGCAGTTCGTGGGATCACAAAGTGCTGGACATGGCTTAGCAACTGAACAATGACAATGACATGATGCTGAGTACCTTTTCAATATGCTTACTTGCTATCTGTATATGTTCTTTGATGAGATATCTGTTCAACCTCATGCCCATTTTTAATCAATATCTTCATTTTTCTTATTGCTGAATTTTAAGACTTCTGTGTTTTGGATAGCTATCACATTTATGTGGATAAACATCAGAGCAGAAATTGTCGGTTTTAATAAAATCCGTTGACTCACCTTTTGATCTTGGCAATTGCTGTGGCCGAAGGTTGTGTTCACAGGTAGCCTGACCGGAGTCAGCTAGGCTGCTCAGCTTACCTCTCACTCTCTGTTCCTGGGCTTCTTTGTCTCGACCTTGAAGAACACTGCAGGATCCTATTCAACTGTGCTGGTTCATGTGCCAATTTCCAAGAGAAAGGGAGTTAAATATCCCTTGAGGCAAAGTGGGGTCAGGAGCCAGTCCCTGAATATCTTCTCTCCAGATTTGTGTAGACAATTCCAAAGCCCAGTGTATACCACTCTTCAGAAATCCCTAGTGGGCTGAGTCCCAGTTGTTCACAATTCCCGAGTCTACTCAGCAATGTACCCATGGATTGACTTGCTCTTTTCTCGTTTTAGTTTCCCCATTTCCCTTCATCCTATTCCTTAGGATCACTTCTCAAAATAAACAGCCTTCTGGCAGGCCTTTGTCAAAAGCTCCATTTTTCAGGGGGAGAACCCAAGCAAAGATATTATTTTATTTGATTTTCTTTTATGAAGTGCATTTTCCTGTTGCATTTTATGCTACTTTAGTGAACATAGTTTATGTCCTCTTAATAGTACACAAATAGCTGGAAGTGAGCCCTTCATAAATAAGACCACGATTTTAATGATGAGTCTAAATAGCCATCATCTTTGGTGAATTATGCCTACCAGCAAGCTGGGCATATGCTGAAGCAGGATGATTCAGTGGAAGGATCAACAAAGTGGAAGTCAGCAGGGGTGGCTCTTTGATCCAGCCCTCCCGCCATATAACTGTATAATTAAACACATTTGCTGTAAAAAGCTTTACTGAGATATAAGTTATAAGCCATAAAGTCCATCCATTTAAAGTGTATAATTCAATATTTTTAAGCATACTGTATAAAGTTGTACAACCACTGTGTAGGCTAAGTTGCTTCAGTCATGTCCAACTCTGTGCAGCCCTGTAGACTGTAGCTTGCCAGGCTCCTCTCTCCATGGGATTCTCCAGGCAAGAATACTGGAATGAATTGCCATGCCCCACTCCAGGGGATCTTCCTGACTCAGGGATTGAACTGGTGACTGAGACATCCCTTATATCTCCTGCATTGGCAGGCTGGTTCTTCACCACTGACACCACCTGGGAAGCCCATACCATAATATAATTTCATAACATCTTTGTCAGACCCCCAATAAACCTTGTACCCATTAGTAGTCACTTCTCACTCTCTTCCCCTATCCCCATTCCCCCCTCCTGCTTTTTGCTCAGCTTTAGGCAACCATTAATCTACTTTCTGTTCCTATAGATTTGCCAGTTGTGGACATTTTTCATAAACAGGATCAAGCAATCTGTGATCATTTGTGACTGGTTTCTTTCACCTAGCAGAATGTTTTTGATGTTCATTGATGTTACAATATTCACTATGTGATTCTGAGTAACCACTAATCTCTTGGGTCCTGCTTCTTCCTCTGGACGTTAGAAGGCAAGGTCCCCAAGGTACTCTCCAGCTCTAAGAGTCCCAAGGGAAGCAGGTGCAAGTAGCAGAAAACTCAGAGGAAAGGTGGCGCCAACATTTATGATTGCAGCTTCGAACTGAAAGAAGCTGAAAGAAGAACAGTGTTCTTCTATTGCTGAGCTCCTATTCAACAGTTGGTGCCCATCTGCGTGCAGAAACCAATTACCTGTGAGGAGTAATTGAAATCATTAATAGCCACAAACAAATGTGTCTATTCTGCAAGTAATTTGCAGTAACATTTAGTAATTGATAGTAATTTTTAGTAATTAAACACTGAGTAATTCATTCACCAAGCCATGCAACCATTTTATGGGGTTCCTCGGTGTTCCCACAGCAAATCTTAATTACTTAACCTAAGCACCAGGAATATTTCTGTCATTTCTAAGAAAATATAGTGAGCATGCTATTCTTAGTAAGCTCTAGTAGAGAGAAAGCTAAAAAGAGGAGTTATTTTCCTGGGTAGCAGTAATTAAGACTGGAGAGAGCTTTTGGGCCAATAACAAGGTTACTGAGTGAAGCCCCTTAAACATGATTTTTGTCTATTCTGCATGGAACATCAAAGTGAAGTCTAGATTATAACAACTTTTTTTTGTCCACCTCCTCAACATTTTAGCTCAGTCCTTTCCAGGTTTGTTCAGGCTGTTATAAATTTACGCATGAGCTGCTTGTGATAGGGAACAGTCAGAAGGACCGTTTCTATCTTCACGATGCCATCTAAAGATCTGAGTCTGATGTTCACTGTTACCTGCAGCTTGGCTGCATTATGCCCTTTCTAGTGATTTATGAGCTGTAGGGGACAGTGTTTATAGCTAACTCAACATCTAGTTCTCCTTGTTTCTTTCTAGTATCTCAATCCCACCCCGCTCCAGGGGATCATCCCTGTTATGTACAGCCTATATCATTTGGGGAAACTGGGTCCTGGGGTGGATTTTGCTAGTCTGAGCCAGTCATAGTAATCCCACTGTAATCCCATTCCTGCTAGAGACTAGTTCAGAAAGTCAGTTTACTATTGGTCTAGGAGTGATCATGTGATCTCAGCTGGCTCAGTCAGAGTGGTGGAAAAGGCTTTCTTTTCAGGGGTAAGAGAGAGAATTTTTTCCCTTTATTTTGCTGGATGTAAGGAAGTTCAGATGCTGCTGGCAGTCTTTGCAATACCGTATGGGAAGCTAGTCTGAGAACAAAGTCTAGACAGAGACTGGCAGAGGCAAGAGAAACTATAGAGAAACTGAACTAGAGTCCTACTGTTCCTGAACTCAGGTTCTGCTTCTGGACTTCTAATTATGTGAGAAAATATGTTTTCCTAGGTTTAATCCAGTTAGACTTTGGTTTTCTATTTTTTGAAGCCCCAAACATCTAATTTATTTGATGACTCAGATGGTAAAGAATCTGCCTGCAATGCAGGAGACACAGATTCAATTCCTGGATTGGGAAGATCCCCTGGAGAAGGGAATGGCAACCCACTCCAGTATTCTTGCCTGGAGAATTCCATGGAGAGAGGAGCCTAGCAGGCTAGAGTACATGGGATCTCAAAGAGTTAGCCACAGCTGAGAGACCTTCACTTTCTCATCTTCCATGGCAATCTAATTGCTCCACTGCTGAAACAGTCTGCACACTTTGGCTCACACGGTATTGTCAGAGCTTAGAATGCCCCGTGCTACTTCTCTCTATCTGGGAGAAATTCTGTACAATCAAAATCAAGAATGTCCATGCTCAGCCCTCCCTCCTTTGTAAAGCCTTCACTGAGCACCCTAGTGCTCTATGAAATTGTCTAGCACACAATCTGAACACCAGACTTGGTGTTTCTCACTTAGAGGTGCGTGTGCACACATCTTTTCAACTAGTTCCTGGACAACAGAGAATGTATCAGCCTGGCACTAACCTGACGATCTGAAAGGGAGGGTGAGCTAGATGCCTGTGGAAACTAGCACCAAGAGATTGTGTAGAGAGAAGTTTGTCAAATACTGCAGACAGTAAGGGGAGAGGAGGTCATGTGGGGCGAGACTGGCTAGGAAGATACGGAACTTCTTTGAAGAACTGGAACCAAAAAAAGGGATCTTTGAAGATAAGCAATCTTTTGAAAAAGGCTTTTTGTGACTTTTTAAAATTCATTCTGTTGTTTTTTTCCAACTTTAGTGGGATATAATTAACATATAATTTTACATAACTTTAAGGTGTACAATGTGTTAATTTGATACACTTGTGTATTGCAGTATAATTGCTAACATAATGTTAGCTAAAGCTTCCATGATGTCATAAAGTTACCACCTCTTTTTTTCTGTTGAGAACATTTAAGTTCTACTCTCTTAATAACATTCAAGCATATAGTACAGAATTGTTACCCATATCACCCTGCTGTACATTAGATCCCCTGAATGTATTCATCTTATAACAGGAAATTTGGCCTTTTGAGATATAGCTCTCAATTTCTGCCAGACCTCAGCCCCTGGTAATAATCATTCTACTCTGTTTCTATGAGTTTGGCTCTGGCAAATTCCACATATAGGTGATATCATACAGTATATACTTTCTTGTCTGACTTATTTCACTAAATATAATGTCTTCAAGGATGATTCATGTTGTTAATAATGACAAGATTTCCTTCTTTCTCATGGCTGTATAACACTCCATCATACATAAGTACCACATCTTCTTTACACCTTCATTTATAATGGGCACTTAGGTTGTTTCCATATTTTGAGTACTGTGAATAATGCTGCCTGTCATTATTTATTGAGGATCTACTCTATATCAAGCATCATGCCAAGGTTTTTTCCTATCATATATCTCATATTATTTAAATTTTAAAATAACATTCATGGAATATATATTGTTTATTTCCATTTTACACATGCTCAGAGATGGATATGATTTTTTTCCCCAGAGTTAGAGACAGGTTTCCAAAACAGATTTCCTAGCCCCAGGTCCACAACAGTTTCTACAACTCACAGCTACTGTCCAACATTCAGTGGAACCGTTCTCGTTCAATTTAGGGTAAGGGGCATCACATAGTTTCTGTAAAGGCCCAGAGACTAAGTATTTTAGTCATTATGAGCCATACTGGGTCCATCTAGTCAAGGCTATGGTTTTTCCAGTGGTCATGTATGGATTTGAAAGTTGGACTATAAAGAAAGCTGAGCACCAAAGAACTGATGCTTTTGAACTGTGGTGTTGGAGAAGACTCTTGAGAGTCCCTTGGACTGCAAGGAGATCCAACCAGTCCATCTTAAAGGAAATCAGTCCTGAATAGTCATTGGAAGGACTGATGCTGAAGCTGAAACTCCAATACTTTGGCCACCTGATGCGAAGAACTGATTCATTGGAAAAGAGCCTGAAGCTGGGAAAGATTGAAGGCAGGAGGAGAAGGAGACTACAGAGGATGAAATGGTCAGATGGCATCACCGACTCAATGGACGTCAGCTTGAGTAAACTCTGGGAGTTGGCGATGGATGGGGAGGCCTGGCGTGCTGCAGTCCATGGGGTCACAAAGAGTCGGACATGACTGAGTGACTGAGCTGAACTGAACCGATGAGCCATACTGTCTCTGTCAAAATTATTCCACTCTGCTGTTATAGCACAGAAGAAGCCATAGATAATGTGTCAGTAATGTGTGTTCTCCAGAGAAGGCAATGGCACCCCACTCCAGTACTCTTGCCTGGAAAATCCCATGGACGGAGGAGCCTGGTGGGCTGCAGTCCATGGGGTCGCTGAGTCGGACACGACTGAGCGACTTCACTTTCACTTCTCACTTTCATGCATTGGAGAAGGAAATGGCAACCCACTCCAGTGTTCTTGCCTGGAGAATCCCAGGGACGGGGGAGCCTGGTGGGCTACCGTCTATGGGGTCACACAGAGTCGGACACGACTGAAGTGACTTAGCAGCAGCAGCAGCAATGTGTGTTCTCATAAAACTTTGTGGCACTGAAGTTTGAATTTCACATAGATCTCACGTTATATAATTTTATCTCTTCTTTTCATTCTATCGCCCCCAGACTATTAATATATTCAAGAACAGGCTGCAGGGTTAATTTGGCCTACAGTTGACTGGCCCCCTCTTTCTTCAGCCATGCAGGGAGATGGAAGGACAGTTTACTCCTCCCAGGCCTTCTCCATCCCTCTGCTCATCAATTCCTAAAGCTCACCATGACAGTAAAAACCTCCCCAGAAACCCTGGCCTTGACCTCCCAGTAGCTGTGCTTCATTGCTTGGCTCCAACCTGTTTATCAGCACAAGACATTCTTTTAATTTAGCAATCTGCAAAGGTCTTGGATGAAAAGCCTTCACCTGCTCTTTTTCTCAAACCTGACATAATTAGCTACATCTCAGCCCCACCTTCTATTCTCTCCTTTAATGAGCAGCTCCAGTCCTGAATCACTTTAAAGGAGCAAGCAGCCTCTTGGTATCAATTAAAAGAGAAACACTTTCCAACGCATAAGCTGTAACAAGCCACAAATAGGTACAAAGAGAAATCTGGAGTTCTGGCACTACTAACTGAGCAATGCACTCTGCAATGATTGTCTCTCACTCTTTTGGAGGAAAAAAGAGAACAGGGCCAGCATGCTAGGTAATACATTACTCCAGGTAGATGTGGCTGAACGCTGGAATCCTCAAGCCAGAGACAGGGGAGCTGTCCAGCAACCATGTGATGAAATCTTTCAGCTTGATGTTCTTGTGCTCTCAGATGCAGAAGCCCTGTGCAGCCCTAGAGAGCTACGTCCAGAGGAGATGATTTAAGATGAATGTTTTAACTGTATGAAGTTAAATCTCTCTCATTTTCCTCCCCTGAACTGAACAATCAAACAAGTTTTTTTTTTTTTTTCTAGGCAGGGGGTGATGGAGAGGTAGTGGGTAGCTTCATTAATCTCCAAGTTCTCCAGAAAAGCCAATTTGATTATTGTAGAGTATCAACCACTCTGAGAATATTGTTGCTTGTTAGCTTGGTTGTATGCCCTCCAGAAGCTCCATGCTGGGGAGACTGGTCCACATGCCAGAGTTGGATGGGAAAGGAGGGGCTGGAAGTAAGAGGGATGTGCTCTTGATCTATTCAAAGGGCGCATGCACAGAGCCTTGGGTGGATCAGGTGGACACCTGTTAATAAAATCACCTGGGCAAAATGGGAATGCTGGCAAAGTTATTTTCTGAGTCCTCCAGCTGTCCCTTTGAAGTCATCTTTTTGTATCGTCTCTGTAATTTTCTAAGACCTTGAGAACATTTATACATTAATGTCAATGTCTTTCTCAACACCAAAAGGTCTGTGTTTCTTACTCCTACAAATAAATTTCTTATAAGAAAACACCTAGTTAGGCATATACTGTGAAAGTTGGAAGTGACTTTTCCTGTCACCTGTAGTATTTTCCATAGGCAGCAGCCTTATCCAGGGATTAGGCTGTTTCTAATGATCAAACATTAAAGAGTCACTTTGCCCACCCAGAAGGGATTGCACAGGGATGCTGGATGAGTCATTCTTTCACATCTGAAGTTCTAGATAAAGAGATGCTGCCCTAATCCCAGGATCTCAAGAGTTAACCCCTTCCCTCTACATCAGGAAGAAACATTCATCTTCAGTTGCTAGAGAGCTTTTCAGCTTGCAAAAAGCTTTTTTTTTAATAGGTTATTTTTTGTTGATCACCTGACCACCCAATAACCTTGAGAGATCAGAGAACCAGGATAATAAAAAGCTCCATTATTATGCGTGTGTGCTCAATTGTGTCCAGGACTCTTCATGAACCCATGGACTGTAGCCCACTAGGTTCCTCTGTTCATGGAATTTTCCAGGCAAGAGTACTAGAGTCAGTTGCCATTTTCTCCTCCAGGGTATCTTCCTGATCTGGGGATTGAATCCATATCTTTTGTGTCTCCTGCATTAATAGGTGGATTCTTTATCATTGTGTTGCCTGGGAAGCCCATGCTTCTTCTTCTTCTGAACAAAACTTCACCTTTGCAGACAAACATGCTGATAAAACTTGGTATATAATAATCATGATTGCTGTATGCCTTGCCCTGTTCTAGAGGTTCTGTCTGATAATCTCATCAATCCTCCTACTATGTTGTTCAGCCACCAAGTTGTGTCCAACTCTTTGTGACCCCATGAACTGCAAAATGCCAGGCCTTTCCATCCCTCCCCAACTCCCAGAGTTTGCCCAAGTTCATGTCCATTAAATCGGTGATGCCATCCAACTTTCTCATCCTCTGTTGCCCTCTTCTTCTGCCTTCAATCTTTCCCAGCATCCTTACATACAGAAATAGAAGAATTAAATAACACACCCAGTTTCCCACAGGTAGGAGGTGGTAGAATGGAATTGGAATCTGTACCTAACTGACTTTAGCACATCAGAAGTGGTGGGATAGAGTAACCGACATTAAAATTATCGCCAGGCATCATACAGAGAAGCAGGGAATTACTAAGGTCAGTGTGTGCAAGGACATACACTTCAGGGGTAGAGAAGTTAGAGTTTTCTGAACCATAGATCGGAACTCTTCCTACTGGGCCAAAGTTGTGAAGGAGCTCATAACCGGTTTCTCCAGGCAACCCAGCATCACCAGAACTTTAGAATGGACCCATTCCTCGGACAACACGCAGCGACAGCCAAGTGGTAGCTGCATATTGATCTTGTCGTTGGTAATTAATGACAGCCACAAATTAATCATTGCATGCACAAATTGATTTTCAGAGGTGCAATAATTGGATTTAATGCTTGCCACCCCATTATTTATGTGTTTAATTGTCAGCTTCATTATGAATTTTAATGAACTTTCAATGGCTCAAGATATTCACATCCCATTAGGTATGTGACTTTTCTTCCCATTTATGGATGGATTTTATTTTCTAAGGTCCTAGAGTTGACTTTCCTAGTTTAAAAAAATAAAATAAAATTTCTACATTCTATTGCTCCTTTTAGTCTCACATGGATAGGGAAGGTGCTTTGGCAAAGAGATGAGTTCTTCCAGGTCAGTCAGAGAGAAGGAAGCAGAGAAAGAAGTGATACCTGCAGCCCCAAGTGTCCACTTTATTGCTAAAGTAACTCACTGTGTGACCTCAGAGAAGTCACTTTACCTCTCTGGGTCTCAGTTTTTCCATCTGTAAAGGGATGGGAAGAGAGGGGATGAAGAGAGGGAGTTTATAATGCCTGAAATGTATGTCTCTAACAGATTCCTGCACACCTAGATGAGGACTCTTTCCAGAAGCAAGAAAAGTTAGATGAGGGATCCAGGTAACGTTTCTGTAGCCTTGCTCTGCTTTAAACACGGACTCTGCCTTGGCAGAGGCTTGGCAGACTTGGCAGGTGTGTGGCTGCGTGCTTTGTTGAGGGGCTGGCTGTTTCGATGGCGACAGCACTTGGGCTCTAGCGGGATTACTACCCCAACATGCACTTGTAATTTGGAGCCTGGGCCACTGGGAAATTGCAGACAATTTGGATGAAAATGGTTGGAAAATTGCAGTGTTTAGGCCTCTCGTACTAGCTCCTTTATTTTTTTCTTACTTTCTTTTTCATTTCTTCCCCCTTCCCCCTGCCTACCACGAAATTATTTTAGAAGCAGAGGAACAACAGGCTAGACCAGTGAGATTTTTTCCCCCCCCAGTCTATGGTGTATTTTGTAAACAAACATGTAAATTGATACAGAATTTAGCCTCTCTCAGACAAAGTGGCTAGAAGACTAGATGGGGAGAAAGGCTTTATGTGAAAACCTGGATTAACTGAAATGCTAGGGGGAATGTTCGTTCTGGTTAATTGAATTTCTGATTGGATGTGGGTCAACCTGGAAACCTTTCTCTCTTTTTTTGCCAGTTGCTCCAAAATGAGTTCATTCACCTGTCTTAGTACTCAATTAATTATTCAAAAAATGTCAGCCTCTGCCTCATTCAAAAAGAATTTGAGGAAGCCACCTTATTAAATAGTAAATTAATGTAATCTTTTTACTGATAATGGAGATTTGTGGTCATGGCACTAAAGTATTTATTATCATTCAGTACAATACATGGAAATGTATAAAGTGTGGGAAATAAATTGTACAGACTGTCAGGTTACAATAGACAACAAAGGGTTTAATCAACTTGCCTACGTATTTGTCTTCTATATATCTAGTTGATTTCTTGCCTTTATTTAAATACCTCCACCTGAGGCAGTCCGTTCTGTTTTTGGGCAGATCTAGCTATCCTAAGTTTTCCCCCATTACACTGAGGCAAAAAATTTCCCCCTGTATTCAATTCATCATTGATTCTAATTCTGTCCCTTGAGTCAAAATAGAAAAAGCTTTCTTTTTTCACTTACACTGCATATCCAAAATCACTGTGGATGGTGACTGCAATCAAGAAATTAAAATATGATTGTTCCTTGGAAGAAAAACTATGGCAAGTTTAGACAGCATACTAAAAAACAGAGACATCACTTTGCCAACAAAGGTCTGAATAGTCAAAGCTATGGTTTTTCCAGTAGTCATGAATGGATGTAAAAGTTGGACCATAAAGAAGGCTGAGCATCAAAGAATTGATGCTTTTGAACTGTGGTCCTAGGAGAAGACTCTTGAGAATCCTTTGAACAGCAAAGAGATCTAATCAGTCAATCCTAAAGGAAATCAGTCCTGAATATTCATTGGAAGGACTGATACTAAAGCTGAAGCTCCAAAACTTAGGCCACTTGTTGTGAAGAGCCAACTCATTGGAAAAGACCTTGATGCTGGGAAAGATTGAAGGCAGGAGGTGAAGGGGTCAACAGATGAGACCGTCAGATAGCATCACTGACTCAATGGACATGAGTTTGAGCAAACTCTGGGAGATAGTGATGGACAGGGAAGCCTGGCATGCGGCAGTCCATGGGATTGCAAAGAGCTGGATATGGCTTAGTGACTGGCCAACAACAATATCAGTGGTTAATGGATTTGAAGTTTCCTTCTTTCCACTAGAAGATTATCCCTTAGTTCTAGAAATGGTGTAGTGGAGTTGCTAAGAGTTCAGACTCTGGGGCTAGCCTCTCTATGCTACCTCCCCCGCCCAACCCCTACTTATAAACTGTGTGTGTGACCCTGAGGGAATTTAGTTCCTCTTTGCCTCAACTCTGTTACATAAGAGCAGGTGATTATAACAGTAAAACTGAAAGAATTGCTCTGGTGATAAATCAAGGGAATGTATATAAAGTCCTTAGCGGTACCTGGTTGACAACAAAGACCTATTGTATAGCACATGGAACTCTGCTCAATGTTATGTGGCAGCCTGGATGGGAGGGGGTTTGAGAGAGAATGGATACATGTATGTATGTGACTGAGTCCCTTCACTATTCACCTGAAACTACCACAACATTGTCAGTCAGCTATATCCCAATACAAAAGAAAAAGTTTGAAATTTGGGAAAAAAGAGAAGTCTCTGGTTGACAGTAACTGTACTGTCAACAGATGGATTGTCAATTGTGTGACAGGTCCCCATGTGTTGTTGAAGTGTTCTTTAGTGTCACGGCCTTTTCTCTGTGATCTCTCTCTTCTGAACAGCCTCCAGTTTATTTCCACTATTTTAAAAGTGTAACATTCATTAGTTCATCAACTTTTTATTGAGCACCTACTATAAAATAGACATTGGGATATACAGGTAAAATAAGTACTGCGGTCATGAGGTTTATAGTCTCTTTATAATTCTTTAGCATGGTTATTATATGTGCAATAAACTGGAATTACAAGATGCCATAAGAGCAAAATGCAAAGGCACTTAATTGAGGGTGGGGAAGCGAGGCATTTAAGCTGAGACTGGAAGGCTAGGTAGAAATGAATCAGCTGCAGTGAGCATGGAATAAGCAGAGCCAGAGAAAAGTTTCCCTGAGGCTAGAAGTTGGAATGTTTGAAGAAATGAGAAAGCAGTGTTTCTGGAAAATAACTTGGGGAGAGGGGATGGTATGAGATTGGAGCTGTAGGAAAAGTGCCTTAGATTATGTAGGAGTTTATAGATCATAGTAAGGAGGTGAAGTCGCTCAGTCGTGTCCGACTCTTTGCGACCCCGTGGACTGTAACCTACTAGGCTTCTCTGTCCATGGGATTCTCCAGGAAAGAATACTGCAGTGGGTTGCCATTTCCTTCTCCAGGTGATCTTCCCAACCCAGGGATTGAACCCAGGTCTCCCTCATTGCAGGCAGACGCTTTAACCTCTGAGCCACCAGGGAAGACAGATCATAGTAAAGACACTGGTTTTTGAAAAATTCTAAGCCAAAAATGGAATGAACATATATATAATTTACTATATATAATTTATTATATATTATATAAATATACATTTATATTATATATTAATCTTATACAAGTTATTATATATTTAGATAATTTATCATATATATTATATAATTTATTATATGTATATACACTATTTATTATTATATATTATATATATAGTTTATGGCACCCCATTCCAGCACTCTTGCCTGGAAAATCCTATGGATGGAGGAGCCTGGTGGGCTGCAGTCCATGGGGTCGCGAAGAGTTGGACACGACTGAGCAACTTCACTTTCACTTTTCACTTTCATGAATTGGAGAAGGAAATGGCAACCCGCTCCAGTGTTCTTGCCTGGAGAATTCCAGGGACAGGGAAGCCTGGTGGGCTGCCGTCTCTGGGGTCGCACAGAGTCGGACATGACTGAAGTGACTTAGCCGTAACAGCAGTTTATTTTATGTATATACTCATTCCTTTTTTGCTTAAAACTTTTCAAAAAACAGTATTTGTATTATGATCTCTAAAGTCTTAAATGATCTATGACACCTTTCCTGCAGCTCCAATCTCATTCTATACCCTTACCCTTTTATACCAGTTTCCCTAGTGGCCCAGTTGGTAAAGAATCTGCCTGCCAATGCAGGAGACGCAGGAGACTCTGGTTCAATCCCCGGGATCAGGAAGATCCCCTGGAGAAGGAAATGGCAACCCATTCCAGCATTCTTGCCTGGGAAATCCCATGGACAGAGGAGTCTGGCAGAATACAGTCCATGGGGTCACAAGAGTCAGACATGACTTAGCAACTAAACCACCACCACCATATACAAATAGACGTGTGTGTGACGCGAAGAGTTGGACACGACTGAGCAACTTCACTTTCACTTTTCACTTTCATGAATTGGAGAAGGAAATGGCAACCCACTCCTGTGTTCTTGCCTGGAGAATCCCAGGGACGGGGGAGCCTGGTGGGCTGCCGTCTCTGGGGTCGCACAGAGTCGGACATGACTGAAGTGACTTAGCCGTAACAGCAGTTTATTTTATGTATATACTCATTCCTTTTTTGCTTAAAACTTTTCAAAAAACAGTATTTGTATTATGATCTCTAAAGTCTTAAATGATCTATGACACCTTTCCTGCAGCTCCAATCTCATTCTATACCCTTACCCTTTTATACCAGTTTCCCTAGTGGCCCAGTTGGTAAAGAATCTGCCTGCCAATGCAGGAGACGCAGGAGACTCTGGTTCAATCCCCGGGATCAGGAAGATCCCCTGGAGAAGGAAATGGCAACCCATTTCAGCATTCTTGCCTGGGAAATCCCATGGACAGAGGAGTCTGGCAGAATACAGTCCATGGGGTCACAAGAGTCAGACATGACTTAGCAACTAAACCACCACCACCATATACAAATAGACGTGTGTGTGTGTGTGTGTGTGTGTGTGTGTGTGTGTGTGTGTGTGTATGAGATTTTGATTGCTCTGAGGAGGGAGTAGATTCAGAAGACAAGTAAGGGGACTATTCCGTGAATCCATGTGAAGAAATCTGATCAAGACGGACTAGAATTGTGACAGGGAGAGAGAGCATTTTTGAGAGAAACTTAGGAGGAACAAATGAACTTGAGTATGGCTTCAATATGAAGCACGAGGGTGACATCTGAAGAATGCTTCCTGCGTTTCTATCATGACTAGCTGGGAGAAGTTAAAAGTGAGGCTTTCTTGAGGAGGCGACCACCAGAACAGAACCTTGACTTTGAGATGCTCGTGCTGTATAGTGTTCCGGAAGCACTTTCCCAGCCAGCCTTGGACACCTCAGGCTGGGAGCTTGGAGATCCAAAGCGGTCTAGAGATGGTAGCTGGGGTCGTAATGGGAATGGGGTCACCTAGGGAGAGAGCAGAAAGAAGAGCAAATGGGGCATGAGAGACTTAGAAGGCTGGAATGGAACTGAGAAGAAAAAGAGCAGAAAGGTAGGAAGAAAATCACGAAAGTCTTCTGTGGAGCCGAGAAGCCGCGAGAGAAGACTGTTTCAAAATGAGAGAGAGTATTCAACTGGGCTGTTGAAAGATGCCAAGAGGTCAAGTGACAGGAAAGCAGAAATGTATCCAGTGGATTTAGCGGTATGAAGGTCTTCGGGGACTTTACTGAGAGCTATTTCGGTGTTGAAATAGGGGCAAACGTCAGATTGGGGCATGAATGGGAAGTAGGTGGAGACTTAAAGTATAAAAAAAATTTTGTTGTGATGTTTGGCTGTGAAAAAAAGAATTATAGAGCTACCAAGAGGATGATGTAAGATCTGGACTTTTTAAAGTAATTATATTTATTTATTTTTAATTGATTTCTTTGTAATATTGGCTCGATTTCTGTCATACATCAACATGAATTAACCATAGGTGTACATATGTCCCTTCTCTCCTCTTGAATCTCCCTCCCACCTCCCATCTTTTCCCACCCCTCTAGGTTATTACAGAGCCACAGTTTGAGTTCCCTGAGTCAGCAAATTTCCATTGGCCAGCTATTTTACATTTGTTAGTGTAAGCGCTTCCATGCTACTCTCTCTATTCATCTCACTCTCAGATCTGGACATTAAAAAAAAAAATTCATTATTACTATTATTAATGGGAGAGACTACAGAAAGTGAAAGCGGCTCAGTCCTTTCCAACTGTTTGTGACCCCATAGACTAGCCCTCCAGGCTTCTCTGTCCATGGAATTCTCCAGGCCAGAATACTGGACTGGGTTGCTATGCCTTCCTCCAGGGGATCTTCCCAACCCAAGGATCAAACCCAGGTCTCTCTCATTGCAGGCAGATTTTTTACCAGCTGAGCCACACAGGGCAGTCCCGGTGAAGTAGGAATCTAGGTTCATTGCCAAGGATGGGGGAAGTGGTGCAGAGGGTGGAGGGTAGCCCAGTGTAGGTGGGGTGGTCCCGTCCTATTGATGCTGTGAGAAGCTCTGCTTCCTCGTATTTTACTGGTCATGGAGGGCAGTCTTTCACTGTCGTACCTTGTTGAGCTCAATTTACCCTTGAGTTCTGCCAAGCCAAACTTCATCATCCTGACCATTTGTAATTGGAATTTCTTATTCAGAAATATTCATGTTTGTGTATGTGCATGTGTGCGTGAGTCTTTTCTTTGATCCAGATCTTCTCCTGAAGGCAGTGGCTTACTTTAGAAGGAAAAAAAAAAAAAGCAGAACAGCATGATGCTGGCTAGCCTGGGGCAGATCCTAGTGCAAATATTATTAAAGATGCCCTCTTTCACTCCTAAAAGCCTCCTGGTTAGTGCTGTAAGGAATATGGTCACTCAGCATTTTAGGGCTATTGTCAGAGTACAGCAGGTATTATTTCTGTTTAGTGACTCCCACTTAGAGGGTATCCCCAAAACTTTGGCTTTCTTCACTCTCTACCCCCCAAATGTTGAGCCCTTGGTCAGACGAGATGGGTAGGTATATCTCTACCATTCCTTCATCCTAACTGCCACTACCTGCCCTACCAATGCACACAGTTGTGACATTCCCTTAAGGGACTGAGAACTGAAAACATCTGAAATTGCCACAAAGTGATGAGTCGGGGTGGGGTAAGGAAAGCAGGTCGTTCCCACTCCCCAGAGTTAGTCCCTGACCCTACAGTGGCCCCAGTGACTGATGTGGAAGTGTTTCCTGATAATTAATGTGCTCTTGGTACCCTAGCCTTATTGATTTCTCTCTCTTTTTTGGGGGGGTGGGGAGGACACCACACATTCACGAGCACTTTGGTGCAATAAAACAATCACAAGCATGGTCTATCGATCTATATGAAAGACTCTTGAAACAGAGAGGGTTTTCTGGCTGGGTTCAAGAAACCTCAGCAGAGAGAATTTATTTTCTCCTGCCTACGACACACCCAGGGGATGTTTCCTGAGGGGAGGAGGAGATGCTCTTGGGGATCCTTCATTCCAGCCCCTTTTCAGAAGATGCTCTACATGATGGGGGCTGTGGCAGTGGATGGGGTGGGAGCAAGGAAGGGTGGGGAGGGCTGTTTTGGGAGTAGGAGTTGAGTGAAATTAGAAGGTATTTGTTTTATAAAGGTGGACATCCTGTGTGTGTGTGTATATATATATATATAAAGGCAAAATGAATAAAAAACAAGCAACAAGGCATGAATGAGTTAAGTCTGGAAGAAGGCAGTGAGCCCTGACCTCCCACAGCCATCGCGCACCTATGGCAGATTGAGTGGGAGGCATCAAGCAGGTAACTCAGGAGAACAGCACCATACTTCAGCTGTGGTATTACATCAAAATGAAGCTGGGGTGGATTTCTGTTGGGCAAACACCTCGTCTGTGAATAACAAAGCCTTGGAAATAGCTTGAAGCCCTGCTTTAGCTCTCGCAAAGCAGTAGGAGGGGGAGGGTAGGGACCTCTTTCAAGTACGGTACTTCATTTCCGAGGGAAGGGTGGTTCCAAGGGAGGCAAAGGAGGATCTTCTAAAATGGCCTTTCTATTCTGGGAGGCGCCCCTCCAGTTCATTCCCTTTGGGCTTCAGAAGAACAAAGAGCCAGGGCGTGCAGTGGACATGGTACTCTGCGCAAAATAGCAACCTACGGCACTCTGGAGAAGGCGATGGCACCCCACTCCAGTACTCTTGTCTGGAAAATCCCATGGATAGAGGAGCCTGGTGGGCTGCAGTCCATGGGGTCGCCAAGTGTCGGACACGATTGAGCGACTTGACTTTCACTTTTCACTTTCATGCATTGGAGAAGGAAATGGCAACCCACTCCAGTGTTCTTGCCTGGAGAATCCGAGGGATGGGGGAGCCTGGTGGGCTGCTGTCTATGGGGTCGCACAGAGTCGGACACGACTGAAATGACTTAGCAGCAAGGCACTGTGAAGCCACAAGTAGTAGAACGTGGAAAAGAACAGGATTCTCACCTGTGGCAGGTGGGAGGGGCAGGTAAGCCAAGGAGGCTACCTCTCACCTGAAAGGTTGGCAAAAGCCTCCAAAAACAGCATTCTGAGAGGAGCAGAATCGAGGTGAAAAAACATGTTAAGGTGACAGAACAAAAGTCATCCAAATCTGCTATAAGCTACATTTTGGGACAAGTTCAGAGGAACGTCTGTGAGGAGGAGCCAAGAACACCAGTGAGGCACCCCCTCTTGAAGGTGTTTCCCAGCTCAGCCTCAGAGTGACTGGCATGGATAGTGTCTAGCCCAGCTCTGGCACTTTCTTGCTGGGCAAAGTTAGATGAATCACTCAGCCTCTCTGATCCTCCAATTCTCCTCTGCAAACTGGGTATTACAACCCCTCCCCTCCCTTATCTGACAAAAATGCTAAAACAGAATTAAGAGGGCTGAGCAGGTAGGCGATCAGCCCCACGTTGTCAGGTAACCTTCCTAGGAGGTGATTGCTGTTGCTGTTGTTTAGTCCCTCAGTCATGTCCAATAGCCCCATGGACTATTGCCCGCTAGACTACTCTGCCCATGGGATTTCCCAGGCAAGAATGCTGGAGTGGGTTGCCATTTCCTCCTCCAGGGGATCTTTCCAACCCAGAGATCAAACTCGTGTCTCCTGTGACTCTTGGCGTTGCAGGCAGAATCTTTACCACTGAGCCTGGGAAGGCGAGGGTGCTATTAATAAGATGGGGGTGATACCCTCCCTAGAAGGCAAGTGCAGCAGGGGTCTGGAGGCGGAATTGGGATTCCAAACCAGGTTTTATCCACATGGCCTAAGCTTATCCTCTAAATGTGGTCAAGCCCCATGGACTATTGCCCGCTAGACTACTCTGCCCATGGGATTTCCCAGGCAAGAATGCTGGAGTGGGTTGCCATTTCCTCCTCCAGGGGATCTTTCCAACCCAGGGATCAAACTCGTGTCTCCAGGGATCAAATGAACTTCTCCACAGCAGGGCTGTGATCACAGGTTTTATGGGTTTTGTTGTTTTAATTTCAGTTCAAATCTTCTTGAGCCCACCAACCCCCATGCTCTGCATGCAATCGGAGCATAATGAGACCTTTTGGCTCTGCTCAGCATCAGGGCTCAGAGGGGCCTCTTAGGGGGGATATGTGTGTGTGTGTGTGTGTGCACGTGCGTGCGCATGCGTGCGTGTCCATCTGTTATTAGAACTCAAAGGTTAATTCCAGCCAGATCCTTTGGTTTTGCTGGTGGAGACCCTCATCCCTAACTGCTTGGCGACCAACTATTTGTTTTCCTTCCCTTGAAACACAGGCTCCATTTGGGTTCTAGGGAGGATTAAAGGATGCAGAGAAGCAGGAATCTACCGCTGGTTTGTTAATGAGCAGCTCTGTTCTAAGGCCTCTCCCACCCAGGGAAGGGACACTGGGCTGGGATGCCCAGGATTGGCTTCCGGCAGTAAGTGTACGCTTAGGCTTTGAGTCCTTCTGCAAAAAAAAAAATGAAGATAATATGCATCTGGAGAAGAGAAAACACCTGAACGGACTCACAGGGGTGCTTCCCAGAGACTTGAGTGGGGGAATTCAATTTCATTTCACGTCACTGTCAATTTTCATCCCGTCACTGCCAGCTCTTTACCTATGAGAAATGCGGCTGCAACCTGCCAAGTCTGAGCCCAGGCCAGGAGAGAGGTTGAAAGGAGGGGGTGGCTCCCAGCTGGAGGTGGAGGGGAGGGCTTTCCATCCCCAGGAGCGCCAGGCTGCCCTGGGACTGACTCCTGCAGTCCCCGCAGGGACAAATTGTTGCTGTGCTCTCCTCACCTCTCACGCTCAATGTGGCTAAAAACAGCAGCCACGGCGTCAGTGAGATGTACACTGGATGGATGTATTAATAAAGCTCGGGTTGGCGTGCAGCCAGAGGGGCGGTCAGCTGTGGGGCGGCCAGGTTCCTGTGCTCAGAATAGCAGATGGGGAGGAAGGTCAATGCAAGGGTGCTGCCTTGATGTGTGTGTTTTCTGTGTGTGCGTGTGTGTGGCCATGAGCACGTGCGTGTACCTCTGTGTGCTGGTCTGATACAGGAAGGACCAAAGGGCCTCACAAACAGTGGGGGTGGGGGAGAATTCCCTGGTGATCCAGTGATTAAAAAATCTGCCTTCCAAAGCAAGCAACATAGGTTCGATCCCTGGTCGAGGAACTAAGATGCCATACATCGGGTGCGGGGATAAGTGAGACGCAGCTAGAGAAGCACCTGGCTCCTGCAAGAAAAGACCCAGCATAGCCCCCAAAAAAGGAAAAAGAAAAGAAAAAGCAGCAGAGGGGTGAATGAAGGGGATCAGGCACAGCAGAGCAGCAGTGTCTGGAGCAAATCGGTTTCGAGGTGGGGCAGAGGAGACTGGTTTGTTGCAGTCCATGGGATCGCGAAGAGTCGGATATGACTGAGTGGCTCAATAACAAGGTGGGAACAGCTGGGCCCAGACACAACTGTCCAGGGATCATATCTGTTCACAGACTTGCAGCTTCTGCTCCCAAGTGTCACAGAAAGAAACCCCATCAAACCAATCGCTCCATGCTACACTGAGAGCAATGCCCTGTGCCTCCTTGCCTCTCTTCCAGTCCAGGCCTTGCATCCTTTTCCTGCTGCTATTTCCCAGCAGAGGGGACAGGCTCTGAAGAGTAGAAAATGTGATATCAGCCTCCCCCAAGGTCTCTGTCCTGTAAAAAAAAAAAATGAAGATAATATGCATCTGGAGAAGAGAAAACACCTGAACGGACTCACAGGGGTGCTTCCCAGAGACTTGAGTGGGGGAATTCAATTTCATTTCACGTCACTGTCAATTTTCATCCCGTCACTGCCAGCTCTTTACCTATGAGAAATGCGGCTGCAACCTGCCAAGTCTGAGCCCAGGCCAGGAGAGAGGTTGAAAGGAGGGGGTGGCTCCCAGCTGGAGGTGGAGGGGAGGGCTTTCCATCCCCAGGAGCGCCAGGCTGCCCTGGGACTGACTCCTGCAGTCCCCGCAGGGACAAATTGTTGCTGTGCTCTCCTCACCTCTCACGCTCAATGTGGCTAAAAACAGCAGCCACGGCGTCAGTGAGATGTACACTGGATGGATGTATTAATAAAGCTCGGGTTGGCGTGCAGCCAGAGGGGCAGTCAGCTGTGGGGCGGCCAGGTTCCTGTGCTCAGAATAGCAGATGGGGAGGAAGGTCAATGCAAGGGTGCTGCCTTGATGTGTGTGTTTTCTGTGTGTGCGTGTGTGTGGCCATGAGCACGTGCGTGTACCTCTGTGTGCTGGTCTGATACAGGAAGGACCAAAGGGCCTCACAAACAGTGGGGGTGGGGGAGAATTCCCTGGTGATCCAGTGATTAAAAAATCTGCCTTCCAAAGCAAGCAACATAGGTTCGATCCCTGGTCGAGGAACTAAGATGCCATACATCGGGTGCGGGGATAAGTGAGACGCAGCTAGAGAAGCACCTGGCTCCTGCAAGAAAAGACCCAGCATAGCCCCCAAAAAAGGAAAAAGAAAAGAAAAAGCAGCAGAGGGGTGAATGAAGGGGATCAGGCACAGCAGAGCAGCAGTGTCTGGAGCAAATCGGTTTCGAGGTGGGGCAGAGGAGACTGGTTTGTTGCAGTCCATGGGATCGCAAAGAGTCGGATATGACTGAGTGGCTCAATAACAAGGTGGGAACAGCTGGGCCCAGACACAACTGTCCAGGGATCATATCTGTTCACAGACTTGCAGCTTCTGCTCCCAAGTGTCACAGAAAGAAACCCCATCAAACCAATCGCTCCATGCTACACTGAGAGCAATGCCCTGTGCCTCCTTGCCTCTCTTCCAGTCCAGGCCTTGCATCCTTTTCCTGCTGCTATTTCCCAGCAGAGGGGACAGGCTCTGAAGAGTAGAAAATGTGATATCAGCCTCCCCCAAGGTCTCTGTCCTGTGGACCACTCGGATCCACCTCAGACGTTTTATCCTCTGTCAGTTTGCTTCTCCAAGCTCTGCTGCTGGTGTTCACAGCCTCTTAGCAACGCTGGCAACAGGGCGAGGGCCACAGAGCCTAGTCAGCTTTGAATCCCAGCTGAGGCAAGTTTCCTGAGACTTCCTTGAGCCATGGTTCCCTCGTCTGCCAAATGGACTGATGCCAATAAGATAGTATCAGGATGAAATCAGATAATGTTCCATGAATGTGTTTTATTAAGCCTTTGTGAGGATTAAATGAGCCCATTGCACAGAGAACCTTCTAAACTACCCAAAGGGAAATGAGGTCGGAAATCCACAACTATTTGTGTGCTCAGTCGCTAAGTCATGTCTATTTTGGACCCCATGGATTGTAACCCACCAGGCTCCTCTGCCCATGGAAGTTTCTAGACAAATATACTGGAGTGGGTTACCCTTTCTTCCTCCAGGGGGCCTTCCTGACCCAGGGATTAAACCTGCTGCATCCTAATTCCAGATCAACCTTATTGACCTCTAGGGCATCTTCCAGCTTCCACATTCTAAGTTCTCTCAGTTTCCTGTACTCTCGGTGCGTTTGACCCCTTCGCATGTTCCGGTGGGCTTCCTGTCTCACAGGCCAAGCCCTGCCACTCAGGTTTAATCCTGACTGAGATGGCATGTTAAAGACCTTTGAGGGGAAAATCAACTGTTTATCAAATTAGCCCAAATTCTGGAAGCCTGGTTAGCATGGGAGGAATCAGATGCTAATTAATGAACAGCCAGTGCTGCCCCACTGCCGATTTGCATAAATATGCATTGTCAAACTGTTAGGTAAACAAAAGCAGGATAAAGTGCTGGGGAGCCAGATTCATTATGCCTGCACTCCTGGTGAGCCTTTGCAATAGGGATTACAGCCTCTGTGATTTTTCCTTTTTAAAGACTTGAAAAAGATTTCCCCACACCCTCCCCTACCCCCTACTCTCTAGTTAGAATTTTGTTCTTTCCATTATCAGTTGCCAAGCCCAACACCAGGCAAACCAAGACAGGGCTGGTCCTCAGCAAGAACTGTCTTCTCTTAAAGGCCTGGGTTTCCTGTCCATTGTTTTTGTTTTTCAGTCACTAATTCATGTCCGATTCTTTGAGACCCCATGGACTATAGCACACCAGGCTCCTCTATCCTCCACTATCTCCCGGAGATTACTCAGATTCATGTCCATTGAGTTGGTGATGCTATCTAACCATCTCATTCTCTAGCTACCCTCTTCTTTAGGCTTCAGTCTTTCCCAAATCAGGGTCTCCTCTCAGGTCTCTTTTAAAGAGATGGAGAGAGATCCCAAGAGACAAAATAATGCAATCCTGCCATTGTCATGCCCTCCCCCCACCAACCTGTCCCATCCATCTTAAATAAAGATATAGGAAGCATGGGGTCTATCTATAAAACTTGCCTGATGGAGGGTTTTAATCCTGTCTAATTACAGCTAATTGGAGCTGTCAATCATTTAAAACCCTGAAACTGATGCAAGGAGGTCAGGCGATTCAAACTTATCCAACTGTACAGAGGATAATTAGATGCACTGGAGTTAATAAGCATCAGGAGGGAAGCTGTTACTTTTCCTGCACATAAGGGAACCTCGGAAGATGCAGCGGAGCCACTGCCAGCCTCTTTCTGGGTAGGAACTGAGAATGGGCAGCTTGGATGCTTGGCACGAAGCTCGCTCCTTGGTCCCAGCCAGAGACTCAGCAGAGGCAGCACCTCTGGTACCCGGCAGTTCATTTCAGCAAATATTTATTGAGTGTCTCTGCTGTGCTGGGCATTGCACGGGGCTCTGGGGAGGTGAAGAGGCAGGTGCTGGCCCTGGAGGAGTTCACTGTTTTGCTGAGGAGTCCAACATGACCCAAGATCTGACTGAGGTTCTGGGGGGCAGGGGTGGGAGGTTTTGGGGGAGGGTTAATGATATTCAGAGCTCACTTTGCCATTGCTGTTCAATTGCTCAGTCATATCTGACTCTTTGCGACCCCATGGACTACTGCACACCAGGCTTCCCTATCCTTCACTATCTCCCGGAGTTTGCTCAGATTCATGTCCATTGAGTCAGTGATGCCATCCAATTGTCTCATCCTCTGTTGTCCCCTTCTCCTCCTGCCTTCAATCTTTCCCAGCATCAGGGTCTTTTCCAGTGAGTCGGCTCTTTGCATCAAGTGGCCAAAGTATCAGAGCTTTAGCTTCAGCATCAAGCCTTCCAATGAATATTCAGAGTTGATTTCCTTTAGGATTGACTGGATTGATTTCCTTGCTGTCCAACGGATTCTCAAGTCTTCTCCAGCACCACAGTTTGAGCTTATTATTCTCAGCTAATACACTGGTGAGAGGCTCTGGTTTCTAGTGGGATTCTTCCTTTCAAGGGGCTGACTGTTCCCTGGTTTGCAGGTCTGTGCTGGAGAATCCCATGGGCAGAGGAACCTGGTGGGTTATGGTCCATAGGGTTCCAAAGAGTACCACACAACTGAAGTGGCTAAGCATGCATGCACGCATGCCCATAGACTTACCTGAGCTGACTGGTCTGGCTCCTGTTATCATCCAGTCCCAGGGGTAAAGGGCCAGGAGAGTTTTCTCTGGAAAAGGTTTGGGTCCTTGGAAAGGTGGGCAATTTCCCCTGGGCCAGTTGGCAGGGTTGCCCATGTACTGTGTCTTAAGCTCTCCTTTGGGAGTCCTTGTGCCTCCAAGTATCTCCTAGCCCATCCACCTGCATGCTACCAAAATCTCCAGTCCACTGGGGGAAGAGAGGGTTGTTCACCTCTGTGAAGGTCTACTCTTCTAGGCAATTTACATCTGTTCTGACCTTTATTTTATTTATTTTTTCTTTCTCTCTCTCTCTCTTTTTTTTAAATTTTACTTTACAATACTGTATTGGTTTTGCCATACATCAACATGAATCCACCACGGGTGTACATGAGTTCCCAATCCTGAACCCCCCTCCCACCTCCATCCCCGTACCATCTCTCTGGGTCATCCCAGTGCACTAGCCTCAAGCATCCTGTATCCTTCATCGAACCTAGACTGGCGATTCCTTTCTTACATGATAGTATACATGTTTCAATGCCATTCTCCCAAATCATCCCACCCTCTCCCTCTCCCACCGGGTGTTCTGACCTTTATAAAATCATGTGAGGTTGGTACCATGAGGTACAGATGAGGGGGATTCAGAGAGGCCACCTGGCTCACCCAAGATATTATCGCAAATGCCGGAGTCAAGGTTTACATTCAGTTAAGCCTGAGTCCGGAGGCTGCCATCTTATTTTTTTAAGGTAAAACCCTTCCCTGGCAATAATAATAGTAATAGCAACACTGACCTCAGTTTTCATTGGCTGGCCCCTTGTTGTCCTTCACTTAAGCTTAGAGCTATAGGGAGCTCTCTGCTCAATGATGTCCCTGGTGGGAAGACCTGGGAGGCCATGGCACTCAGTGGAAACAGATTCTAAGCCCTGCTTTCACAAGGCCTGGAAGCAATGATCATGGAGTTCTACCAGCTGAAATAGGAGGGATGAAGGCGGTGTACAACCTTGAAAAGGATCATAGACCACAGGATATGACAAAGACTGATTAGAACCAATTTGATCCAAGATTGTGGAAGTCATGTTTCAACAGACCTTGAGCCTCATCTTATGCTCACTGTAACACATTAGCGTTCTAAATGACACACCCACCAGCACCATGACAGTTTTGAGGCTAACCACAAAAGGCCAAAAAGTGGGTAGTGGCCCAATTCCTGGAAAACCCCAATCTCTGGGATTCTCCAAAATAACTGGAATAATCCTCCTACTCATCAGCCTGTGAAATTACCCAGCCCATAAAAACTAACCGCACCCTCTTTCCAGGCTCTCTAATTTTATGAGGTGGCTCACACTCTGTGGAGTATGCTTCTTTCTAAATAAATCCACTTCTTACCTATCACTGTGTCTCTGAATTCTTCAGCAACAAAGTAAGAACTTTTTAAATTCACCGGGAATGCAGCCAGTTAGGAAATCTGCAGGCATGAGGCCAGATACCACACACACTACCTTCACCCTGCACGTGGATGTACTTAGTCAGTGGTAAGAAGCCACTATCAGGCATCATGGTGAGGTTCAGAGTGCAGAGGGTTTGGCTTGGAAGAGTTAAAGGCAGATGGTACCCTAAGAAAATAGGGATAGACTATGGGTGTCTCTGACTCTGTATCCAGCTCATGTGCAGTATCTGAAGAAAAGTCCAGGCACGTCCTCTTCCCCAGAAAGCCCTCTGCACTGGAAGGGAAACAGTTCTATAGAAGAACTCTTTGAGTTGGCTCCCAGCTGGCAAGACCAGTTATACCAAAGTATACACAAGAAGGAAAAAGTTGTGTAATAAAAGAGGAAGGGGAAAACATTAGAAATTTGCCAGTCTTCACATGGCCCATGTCAATGCCTGGCTCTTTAGCCAGTTGTCTGCCTCAAAAGACCCAGGAAGCCACAGAAAAGGATGTGGAAGAGAAGTAGCAAAAAGATATTGAGAAGTTTGAATAAAACACAGAGTACAGTTTTCTAACATGTGTACAAAACCATGATACTTGTGTCTCTATTACAACACTAAAGAAACTTGAGTCCTAGAGAAGAGGAAAATTATAGCACCATGATGCTAAAGACTGACAGCAGGGAGAGAGCAGGCAAATCCAAAATATTGGCGACTGGGGACTTCCCTGTGTGGTCTAGTGGTTAAGAATCCGCCTTGCCATCCAGGGGATGTGGGTTTAACCCTTGGTTGGGCAGCTAAGATTACACACGTGGTACAGCAACTAAGCCCAAGATCCCGGGAGCCTGTGAGACACAACTAGAGAGCCTGAGCCACAGTGAAAGATCTTGCATGATACGACGAAGCTCCTGCGTGCCACAACTAAGACCTGAATAAATAAATAAGAAACGATATTATTGAAAAAATAAAGTAAAATATTGGAGACTAGAAAAAATGCAGAGAAGGAATACTAAGCCTACAGAAGCCCCAGAAAATATGAGACTAACAAAGGAAATGGAACTTAGAGGATTTGAATGAAAAATTCAATCATTGTCTTAGAGGCAACAAAACAGAGAAAGAGCAAAACTGATCAGGTGTCTGCTGGAAGCTGCTGAGCAGAGTGACTGCCTGGACTCTAGGAGTTTGATTTCTTCAGTCTGATTTCAGAAGCTGCCATCCTGTAAAGAGGGTGGGTCACAGGGCCTCTGTGTGTGGTTGCCATGTACTGTGATGCAGAGGTGGGGGCCTGCAGGGTTAAGGCAACAGAGCTGTCTCCTCTAAAGCAGCTATTGCAAATGAAGAGACGTCCTGAAACAAAACAGCAGTGTATGCAAACTTGTTGAGAATGCTAATCCCAGAGTTCCTCCAGAAGCTTCAAATCTGTCTTGGTCTGATTTCCTCAGTGGAAAAGAAGTCTGATGTAGGGCAGTCCTTCCCCAGCTCAGACCAGTGCCTCCCTTCTCCTCCTGCTAGCCTTATGACCCAATTCTTGATCACATTCTCTTGTATTCCTTACACTTCTTTCTTGCTGGCAAAGTCTCACTTTCCCAACCAGACAATTTGTTACCTGAGGGTAGATTTCACGACTGATAAAAATGCAGTACTTGGCTGTACAGCAGTTCACACAACAAAGTTTCGGTAAAAGATGGGTAAATTAAGTGAGAAGTACTTAAGTTCGTGACCGTCCCGTTCCTACTGGTGTGTTATGTTGTCTACACCTGTGACTACGTCTTCCCCTCCCCGAACGGACCCGAGTACGACGACAAACCTTGGTCGGTACTCTGGGGTATAATGACCGACTTGAAGACGATGTTTGACGGAGGAGGGTCGAAATACATATAGAGGATCGTAGCGAGGGATATTTGTCCTTTCTGAGTTCTTTACAAACTACTAAATTGAAAAATTCATCGAGAGAGACAAAATTTGGAAGGTTTGGGGTAACACCGGTTAATTTCTTCTGATGTTTAGAAGAGGGTAATTTTCTACCTCAGATTAAATGACAAAGGAACTTAGGTACGAAACCTCTGGTTAAGGTTACACTGTGTGGGGGGATTCTCCCATACCAATGCCAAGCAATTCTCAAACACACTTCAGAGGTTAACTCAATTCAGACACTATCTACCCAGAGATTGCATCAGATTGAGACAGGAGACAGATGGGACCCAGGCTGAAGAGCTGAAGTTTTGCCCCTGTAGACTGATATTCCAAGATGAAAACAGTAAGACAATTGAAAGAGGAGGATGGGCCCTGCCCAGATAAGAGATCAGTTCAGTTCAGTTGCTCAGTCGTGTCCAACTCTTTGCGACCCCATGGATCGCAGCATGCCTGGCCTCCCTGTCCATCACCAACTCCCGGAGTTCACTCAGACTCACGTCCATCGAGTCCGTGATGCCATCCAGCCATCTCATCCTTGGTCGTCCCCTTCTCCTCCTGCCCCCAATCCCTCCCAGCATCAGAGTCTTTTCCAATGAGTCAACTCTTCGCATGAGGTGGCCAAAGTACTGGAGTTTCAGCTTTAGCATCATTCCTTCCAAAGAAATCCCAGGGCTGATCTCCTTCAGAATGGACTGGTTGGATCTCCTTGCAGTCCAAGGGACTCTCAAGAGTCTTCTCCAACACCACAGTTCAAAAGCATCAATTCTTTGGTGCTCAGCCTTCTTCACAGTCCAACTCTCACATCCATACATGACCACAGGAAAAACCACAGCCTTGACTAGACAGACTTTAGTCGGCAAAATAATGTCTCTGCTTTTGAATATGCTATGTAGGTTGCTCATAACTTTTCTTCCAAGGAGTAAGCATCTTTTCATATTCCTTATTCTCGAGGGCAAGGGGGACTTCCAGAATACATATGTGCAGCAAGGCTCCTTGGAGGTCAAAAAGGGAGAGGAGTGCCTGAACCCATAGCTTTCAGTGTGTTCAGTCACTGTCACATCCGACTCTTTGTGGCTGCATGAACTGTAGCCTGCAAGGCTCCTCTGTCCATGAGATTCTTTGGGCAAGAATACTTGAGTAGGTTTCCATTTCCTCCTCTAGGAGATCATCCTGACCCAGTGATTGAAACCACATCTCTTGCATCTCCTGTATTGGTAAGCATATTCTTTATCACTAGCCACTTCATTGTAGGTGATGTCAACCTACCCATAGGCCTCTTTGCTGAACTGCCTCTATGCTAAGAGATGTGCCCACACACATGGGAGGACCCTGAGATAAACCAAATACAGACTCAGAACCAGGCTAATTAAGATAATTGGTCAGGGAAATATCCCATAAAAGTGATTCAGACCACCACAGGGTGTGACTCTCTCTCTGAGCTCTCCTGTATATCTATCCACATATACTCTTTTTCTTCCTAATGAACATTTTACTTATTTCACTACTTTCTGTGTTGATGAGGAAATTCATTTCTATACTGACAGGCCAGGGCCTTGTCACTGGCCACTGATCCCCAGTGGCCTAGTGGTTAGGATTCAGAGCTCTCCCTGTCATGGTGTGACTTCAATCTCTGGCCAGGAATCAAAACCTTGCTTTAAGCCACTGCCAGCCAAGGTCATCCAAAATCAAGATTCAGTAGGTTAAGGGTTCAGTCCTACAATATTGCCCCTCCCCACCCCCCCACACACATCCCACCCTCCACTTCAGATACCAATTGAAAGTCCAGGTTGTCACCTGTCCTTCTGGCTGATGGACTAAATCAGAGGCTCCCACCAACCCCTTTGTTGGGTTTAATTAACTTGCTGGGACTGCTCATAGAACTCAAAGAAACACTACTTACCATATCATTAGTTTATTATAACTCAGGCATGGCCAGATAGAAGAGATGCACAGGGCAAGATATGGGGTATAGACCTTCATGCCCTCTTGGGGCTCTCCATTCTCTCCAGCCTCCACCTGTTCACCAACCTGGATGCTCCCTGAACCTCATCCTTTTATTTATATTATGGAGGCTTTATTATACATTGTTGTTCTGTAGTCACTGAGTCATGTCTGACTCTTTTGCCACTCCATGGACTATAGCTCACCAGGCTTCTCTGTCCATAGGATTCTCCAGGCAAGAACACTGGAGTGGGTTGCCATTTCCTTCTCCAATGCATGAAAGTGAAAAGTGAAAATGAAGTCGCTCAGTCGTGTCCGACTCTTAGCGACCCCATGGACTGCAGCCTACCAGGCTCCTCCGTCCATGGGATTTTCCAGGCAAGAGTACTGGAGTGGGCTGCCATTGCCTTCTCCACAAGGAAGTCATAGGCATGAGCAATTGTTGACCCTGAGGGATTGGATTCCATCTGTAGCCCCTCTCTTCTCTCAGGAAGTGAGGTGGAGTTTGGGAAGGTGGGACTGAAAGTTTCAACCCTCTAATCACAATGCTGGCTCCTCTAGCAACCAAGCCCCATCCTTTAGGCACTTTCCAAGTCACCTCATGCACATAACAAAAGACAACTTTACCACTCCCTACATTTAGGAAATTCCAAGATTTGGGGGAGCTGTGAGCCACACACTGTGGAGAAGGACCATATATATATGAAATATATTTTGGTCATCTGAGTGAACAAATAAGTATTTTTTTACAAATCACAAATATCACAGGACCAGACTCCATGGTTTGCTGTAGGCAATAGAATATGGTAGGTCTGATACTGCAAAGGTTCTGCGGCTTCCACCCAGTTTTCTAGGAGACTTGAGCCACCATGTAAGAAGTCTGATTACCTCAAGGCTACCATACAGGACAGCCCAAGGCCTTTCACTCAGGAAGGCAGGCAGTCCAGCCTCCCTGCCTCCTTGCCAAAGTGCCAGAGGTGAAGAAAACCCTACTGCACTTTTCAGACCAGCTTATTCACTAATTGAATACCCATAAATTACCCATAATTGGATTTCATCTATGGAACAGGGGTCAGAAAAATCACCCAAAGGAAGCTTATCTGAGCTCCCAACTGCTAAGTTGTCGGTAGTTTGTTACACAGAAACAGATAATAGAAACACCTAGAAAATTTCTCTGGAGAAGGCGATGGCACCCCACTCCAGTACTCTTGCCTGGAAAATCCCATGGACGGAGGAGTCTGGTAGGCTGCAGTCCATGGAGTCTCGAACAGTCGGACACGACTGAGCGACTTCACTTTCACTTTTCACTTTCATGCATTGGAGAAGGACATGGCAACCCACTCCAGTGTCCTTGCCTGGAGAATCCCAGGGACGGAGGAGCCTGGTGGGCTGCCGTCTATGGGGTCGCACAGAGTCGGACACGACTGAAGCGAGTTAGCAGCAGCAGCAGCAGAAAATTTCTCAGTCTTCCCCTGAATCCATGAAGAACACATATCAACACTGGAACAGCAACTAGTTTTATGAAGGGTCACACCCTGCACAGCTCATATGTTATAGGTCCTTTGGTACCATTTTAGCTTTTCTTGTTGCCTCTGGCTATGGGATGAAATGGGCCTCCCAGGTGGCACTTGCAGTAAAGAATCTGCCTGCCAATGTAGGACATGTAAGAGACGTGGGATTGATCCTGGGTCAGGAAGATTCCCGGAGAAGCAAATGGCAATCCACTCCAGTGTTTTTGTGTGGAAAATTCCTCAGACAGAGGAGCCTGATGGGCTATGGTTCATGGGGTCGCAGAGAGTCAGACATGGCTGAGCGACTAAGCAGCAGCAGCAGTACGGGATGAAATAGTGTGGATGTTCTGAATTCTCTCAGAAAATTAGGTTCCACTTAGACATACACTAAAAAATGTGAACTGTGGGAGTGTTTACCAAACACCTTACTTGTTTGAACATCTTCCTATTCTTGACTGTGTTCAGTTCTAAATAGCATTCAAGGTTCAACTTAGATGCTTCTTTTGCCATGAAATCTTTCTTTGCTCCCACTCTGAAGACAGTTCTCTTCTTCTATGTTTTCAAAGCAGTATATCTGCATTTTAATTTTTCTGGCTCTATTCTGCCTTTCCTTGTTCTTCAGTTGCTCAGTAGTGTTCGACTCTTTGTGACCCCATGGACTGCAGCATGCCAGGCTTTCCCGTACTTCAGTATCTTGCAGACTCATGTCCACTGAGTTGATGATGCCATCCAATCATCTCGTCCTTTGTCACCCCCATCTCCTCCTGCACCTGATCTTTCACAGCATCAGGGTCTTTTCCACTGAGTCGACTCTTCGTATCAGGTGGCCAAATTATTGGAGCTTCAGCATCAGTCCTTACAATGAATATTCAGGGTTGATTTCATTTAGGATTCACTGGTTTGACCTCCTTGCTGTCCAAAGCTCCTTTTAAACGCAACTCTCTGATATGCCACTCAAGATCTTTAACTCAGCCAACCTTTTCTTATTGATCTTATTTGCTTATAGATGCTCGTTTATTGCTTACTGTGGAAGTGATACGGCTATGTGTCCACTCAACTTTTACTCCCTAGCGCTCAGGAAGACTCTATGCAATGCCTTTAGGTCAGGCCTGCAAGAGTGAGTTCTGGTCCATAGTCTCGGACGTGATATATTCGACTCTCAGGTCACCTCTCCACCATCTCCGTCCCTGCCACAGCAACTTTGGAGGCTAAAAGAGCATAACTACAGGTAGAGGAGTATTGCCCGAATCATATCACATTTGGTATGAGTGAAAAATAAGCCTCTATTATGTTAAGAGAGTTTGGGGCTTATTTGTCACCATAGCATAGCTGATTCTTTCCTTATGGAATGATACAATAGCAATTGTAACAATAGCAATTATAACAATAGCTCCTATCTCTTGAACTCTGTTATGAATCAGATGCTCTGTTAAGTGTTTTTTTTAATATTTAATATCTTAAAATATTTCTAACAACCCCTGAACAGCAGGTAGCATTAATGAAATTCCAATTTTAGGGTTGAAGCAATTTAAACTCAGAAAGATTAAAATAACTATTGAATAAAATTAGTAAATGACAGAGCTGGGCTTTGAACCTGTGTCTGTCAGACTCCACAGCAACTGCCCAGTCTACAGCATGAACTCTATTCCTATATCTATACATTCCTGGGAGGCTTGTTCCTGGGTATCATTCCAAGCAGGGGCTCTAGATGAGTGTTTCTGTTTTTGGTTTGATTCAAATTGTAGTAAATCATAAGAAGCATAAGCTTTGTGTTTAGGAAACTTAAAGTTGTTTCCTTTAAAGGCTCTATTACTGTCCTTTCTGAATTCTGAAACCATTCTCTTCAGATATTGAAATGAAGAGGTGAAAGAGGCTCAGTTGTGTTTTTCCGACTCTTTGTAGCCTCATGGACTATAATCCACCAGGCTCCTCTGTCCATGGAATTTTCCAGGCAAGAATACTTGAGTGGGTAGCCAGTCCTTTCTCCAGTATGTATTCTCAATCCAGGGCTTGAACCCAGGTCTCCTGCACTGACAGGAAGATTCTTCATGTTAAGAGGTTTCAAAACCAAAATTTCACCTCTCTCCACTCTCAACTTTATTCAGATGCAATCCTAAGGTGGCAGAAGCAGGAGATGGCTTTGCTTCTGAATTCTGGGCCCCAGAATAACTGATCAAATGCAGCACATTTTTGGGGACTATTGTGATGCTTGGAGATTTTTTATCTGAATCTGAATCTAGTCTTTTCTCTACTTGCGCCTTAGATTCCCTGGAAACCTCCCTCTTCATGAAGGTTTTGGGTTGAAGCAACAGCATGGCAGTTGTTCTCAAGATGAAATAAAAAGTTGGATTCAAGTTTTGAAGAGGCCCTACCAGGGTCACTCATTTGGGGGCTGCCTCATTGATGGGACCTCATTAGGTTTTAAGTAAGCTGTGCCGGTGTCCTGAGCTGAGTATGTCTAATGAGGGTAACAGTGCATAGTTTATGGAAGCAATTATTGAGCCAAGTTCTTAAGTAGCCATGATGCCTTCAGTTATGGGCAAAATTGGGAGGGGTTTCAATAGAATGAGTGTTTGTATTTTTAGGGCTCTGGGAATCCATAAAGATCACTGGAGTATATTATTTCACTCCTACTCTGCCTTCTCCTCTCATCTGATTTAAAACGTTCTCAGCAGTGGGTATAAAATTAAACACTCGTGACCAAGCTGGTACTAGTACACAGAATAAAAGAGGAAAAAGAAAACCTTTAAGATACAATGTAATTGTGGGAAGCAGGGCCCACCACTCTTTCCCATGGATAGAATTTACAGTTCCAACTGTAGGATTTTTTTCAGTATATAATTTTTTTCTAATGTTGAAATGATCTCATGTGTATAGAAAATCTGCAAGTACAGCAAGTTCCCTATGTACAAACTTTCAAGTTTTGAACTTTCAGAGATGCAAACACGCATTCCAGCCCCTATATGCCAGGTGTTGACTATACTACTGTACTTTTCAAGGTACCGTACAGTGAGATTAAAAATGTTTCCTTTATTTTTTGTGTTTGATTTTTATGTACATATTATTTGTATGAAAAGTATTATGAACCTATTACGGTACTAGTACTATATAGTTGATTGTGTTAGTTGCATATCTAGTTAGCTGTTGGACTTATGAACAAATTGGACTTACTGACATGCTCTCAGAAGGGAACTTGTTTGTAGGTAGGGAACCTACTGTACAATTAAAATAACTTGATTTAGTTGAACCATTTAAGAGAGTCCTATCAGCCCTAAATTCAGTACTTTGGCCACCTGATGTGAAGAGATGACTCACTGGGAAAAACCCTGATGTTGGGAAAGTTTGAGGGCAGGAGGAGAAGGGGGCAACAGAGAATGAGATGGTTGGATGGCATCATCAACTCAATGGACATGAATTTGAGCAAACTCCAGGAGATGGTGAATGGCAGGGAAGCCTAACATGCTGCAGTCCATGGGGTCACAAAGAATCAGACATGACATAGCGACTGAGCAACAACAAACTTAAGCTGTCAGGGACAGCCATGAAAATCAGGAAACTGACATTGGTGCATGAGTACAATTTCCCCAGACTTATTGAGATATAATTGACCTATAACATTGTGCAAGTACATTTGTGCTAAGCTGCTTCAGTCATGCTTTTTGCGACCCTATGGACTGTAGCTTGCCAGGCTCCTCTGTCCATAAAATTCTCCCAGCAAGAAAACTGGAGTGGGTTCCCATCGCCTCCTCCAGGGTATCTTCCCAACCCAGGGACTGAACCCAGAATTCTCATATCTCCTGCGTGGGCAGGTGGCTTCTTTACTACTAGTGTCACCTGGGAAGCCCAAGTAAGTTTAAGATGCACAATGTAATGATTACATATATATATACATAAATGATTATACAATGTTAGGTAACACCTCTGTCAGTTCATATAATTAGCTTTTTTTCTATGTGCAGTGAGAACATTTAAGATCTACTCTCTTTGCAACTTTCNGCGTGGGCAGGTGGCTTCTTTACTACTAGTGTCACCTGGGAAGCCCAAGTAAGTTTAAGATGTACAATGTAATGATTACATATATATATACATAAATGATTATACAATGTTAGGTAACACCTCTGTCAGTTCATATAATTAGCTTTTTTTCTATGTGCAGTGAGAACATTTAAGATCTACTCTCTTTGCAACTTTCAAACATACTATCCAATATTGTTAACTGCAGTTACCATGTGTATTAGATCCTTGAAACTTATTTATCTTAATAACATGATTATCATTTAATCCTCAGACCCCATTCAAGTTCCTGAGCTCTCCCATTTTGTCCTCCTGGGAAGATCCAGTCCACAACCCTTTCTCACCTATATGTTCTTGGGCTTTAATACCCACACACTGGGTCACCTTATGTGTGGACGTTCTCCTCAATTGCTTGGGCTCATAAACCCCACACTGGGCAGCTTGCATCTCTAAGCTTGGTTCTGCTCTAGGACTGTGTTCAAGAAGACATGTAACTGGAACCACAGTGTGAGGACCCAGGTGATAAAAGTTTACTGAATTCCTTCGCTTCTGCTGCTCTCCCTTTCTTGAGGTGATAAAGAAGTAGAGACATGGCAATGCTCACAATAGGAATGCTCTGGATCTCAAGTGCAGACAGAGTGAGGAAGCCCCCTCTGTGTGCCCCAGCCCCTTTCTCTCATTTGGTCCTCTCCATGAGGTCCTCTCCATTAGAAGGGAGAGGATCCAAGTGACATTTATGAATGGCCACTGTGTAGCACCTGTTGTTAAAATCACTCTTAACCACAGCCCTTGAGTAGGTGTTATTTTTAAAACTTTTCAGGTAAGGAAAATGTGGCTTAGAAAATTTGCCAGGTTTATTCATGCCTACCAGGGGAGTCCGGAGCCAGGACTTGGACTCAGGACAGAGCGTCTCCAAATATGTCTGCCTCCTTGTTTCTTGTGATGGATTGTGATATGTATCAAGGGGTCAGCCAGTCAGAACATGCTCAAGAATATCTGTTAAAGGAATGCCCAAGCAGTATGAAGGTCTGCGTGAAGACAAACGTAGAGTGTGAAGTTGGGGGGAGCTTTTATGAGTTTAGGAGACTTTAGACTCAAGCCCTCTCAGGGAATTTTGTCTACTTATCTTCCTGAGATAAAAAGAAGATTTATTTTAGGAGAAGAAGCTATTAGTGTTGCAAAACTGAGGAGTATTTTCTTGGACACCTTCATGAGATTAGCATTTTATCAAGAATAAGGAAGCCATATTTATTAAGCATTTGCCTAATAATATATAGTTGCTATATATCTGATCCCATTCTAGTGCTTCCCACCTATTATTTTCTTCAAAGCTCACTATGAAGTGGGGGCTATTGTTCTCTGTTTGTAAGTAAAATCCTAAGGCACAGAGCATTAAGGTAGTGTGTGAGGTTATGGGATGGAAAAGAAATAGGACCAGTGTCTGAATCCAAGTTCATTGGTTCCTGGACCTAGTCCTTGTCTGTAGGTTCCACTTACAGACTTTAGAGCAGCATCATTTAGCTGAATGTATTTTTCATAAAGCTGTTTTAACAACTCAGTGGACATAAAACACTTTGCAAAATGCAAAAGTCATACAAATCTATGTTTATATTATTACTTATTGAGTTTGTATTAAATCAAGTGTTTTTCCCTCTTCAGCTATTTTTGAGAAAGGTATTACAACATTAATTCAGAAATTGTAAGTCAGAGGCAAGTGGACCTAGGTATTCATTGAATGCTATGTACCAGGCAGAATAATAATAAAAAAAAGTCTTTAAAGAGCTAACAATCCAGATGAGGAGATAGACAGGCAAGTTAGCCATTACAGCACCCTGTAATAATTAGTGTGGTGGATGTAAGGAGAGGAGCTACAGAAGAAAAAAGGAAGGGTACGTAAAAGAGAGAAAAATAAGGTCAGGGTCCTGATAGGATACCAGCTTCACTCTATATGGTTCAACAGAGTGAACTTTCTGGAATGGACTTTTTAGAGAGGAATGGGCAAGGGGCTAAAAAGAGATGTTGAGGTACCTGGAGTCCAGTAACCATGGGAAGCTGCTAACACTCGAGGGTGAAAGATCGAAGAAAGAACCATTTACCAAATCCCATGAAAGCTAGAACTATGGGAGAAAAGCTGCTACTTGGTGATGCAGCCTCAGAGGATGCAGTTATTGACAAATATCAGACACAAAACAAGAGGCTTCCCTGGTGGCTCAGATGGTAAAGAATCTGCCTGCAATGCAGGAAACCCAGGTTCAATCCCTGGGTCAGGAAGGTCCCGTGAAGAAGGGAATGGCAACTCATTCCAGTATTCTTGCCTGGAGAATTCCATGGAGAGAAGAAATTGGAGGTGGGCTACAGTCCATAGGGTCACAAAGAGTTGGATACAACTCAGTGACTAATACACACATACACACACACAGACACAAAACAGGAGTTGGGGAGCAGAGAAAAATGCTCCAACCTCTTCCTCCTTCCACCTTGCAATTTCCTGCTAGAATCTCTCATCAGCAAAACCCAGATGAAAATCAACTGTCAAAGGAGCCTCCATAATGCAGTCTCTAGGGGTCAGCCACCTGGGAAAAAATGGGCACAGAGGAGGGCAGGTCAGAAAATAGATCTGGAGTGAAGACAAGTGGAAAATAATCTGGGAAGCTTCCTAGAAGTGGTGATTCCTTACTCAGACTTGACGTATAAGGAAGTGTTTCCTAGGTGAAGATGGAGGGGGAAGGAAGGCAAGCTATACCAGGCAGAATCTATCCTGTTGAAAGGCATGTTTCAGTCAGGAAACTGCAGTATCTTCACTATGAATACAATGGGTGGGAGGTGTCAGAAAGATGGAGTGCTAGATGCTACTGGAGGATTCTTACATGAGCCACATCTATATCTTTGCCTCCAATCATACCTTCTCCTCACCACTCTTCTTTCCCTGTTTTTAAACCATGTAAAAGGACATTTTTTAGAGAAAATAAAATCATCCTACTCTTTGAAGGGATCTCAAAAATATCATCTCCTGGATCAGGCTGGCAGGTTTCCTAAGCCATCCAGAACAGGTATCTAGAATTAAACATCTCAGTCAATTTTCTCTTTTACTCTAAAACTTATAGTCCCCTTCAGTAGCCCATCATCTCCTACCCAGGCTCTTAACTTTACAATTGTTTTAATTCAGTGTTGTGGAAAGCTGAGTTCCCCTAAGAGAAAGCTCAGACAGACCAGGTCTAAGGGAGACTTTAAGCTTAATCAATCTATGGATTTGGCATGAACTCTTTCCTAATACATTATAATTTCTTTCTTTGCAAGTATGAAACCTAGCCCTACCATTCCACTTCTATGGCAAGGCTTAGCCATAACTATTGCAATCTACTCATGGCCTGGACCAGTATAACCTCCTGGTCATTCTTTCTTTCCACTCTACCTGCTCTCCAGCCATTCTAAACCCAGAACACTGATTATCATCCCCAAGTATTTTCTTTCTGCCAGTTGCCTTCTTAGAATCCTTAGTGATTCTCAATTACCTCTAACAATTCCAAGTACATTGACGATATAAATCATTTAATCACCAAAATAATACTTTCAGGACCCCCCTAGTGGTCCAGTAGTTAAAAATCTGCCTTCAATGCAGGGGACATGCTCTCAATCCCTGGTCCAGGAAGATTCCACATGTGAAGGGGTAACTAAGCCTGTGTGCCGCAACTACTGAAGCACATGCTCTAGAGCCTGTGCTCTGCAGCAAGAGAAGCCGCTGCAATGAGAAGCCTGTGTATCCCAGCTGGAGAGTAGCCCCTACTCTCTGAAACAAGAGAAACTCAAGAGCAGCAACAAAGACCCAGTGCAGCCAAAATATATAAATACAATTTAAGAAGAAAGGAAATTAAGGGCATAGACTCTTTTAAAAATGTTTTGTTTTTTATTGCAGTATAATTGCTTTACAATGTTTAGTTTCCACTGCACACAAAGTGAATCAGCTATATGTATACATATATTCCCTCCCTCCTGAGCCTCCCTCCCACTCTCCTCTCTCACCCCTGGAGGTCACTATAGAGCCCTGAGCTGAGCTCCCCACACTACAGTGCAGCTTCCCATTAGCTATCTATGTTACGAATGATTTGTCAGTGCTACTCTCCCAGTTCACCCCACCCTCCTCTTCCCCACTATGGCTAAGGTCCATTCTCTACCTCTGTGTCTCTGTTCTTTCCCTGCAAATTAGTTCATATCGACCAATTTTCTAGATTCAATGTACATGCATTAATATATGATGTGTTTCCCTTTCTGACTTCATTTTCTACGACAGACTCCAATTCCATCTGCATCAGTGCAAATGACTCAATTTCAGTCCTTTTTATGACTGAGTAATATTCCATCATGCCACATCTTCTCTATCCATTCATTTGTCAGTTGGCATTTAGGTTGTTTCCTTGTCCTGGTTGTTGTAAATAGTGCAGCAATGAACGTTCGGGTACATGTGTGTTTTTAAATGATGATCTCCTCAGGATACAAGAGCATAGACTCTTTATATTACACACATAGAAAGTGTAGTGCTAGGGTCCAATGTCAGGCTGTCTGGAATGCATGCCCTTCACTCGCAACAGCGATGCAGTATGCAGTACTTCCTCTGACCTGGAGGCCTTTCACAAGCTGATCTGCTTTTCTGACTTCCTGCATTCCCCGCCGCCCCGCTCCACCCCCACCAGATGTGTATAAGAGACAGGATGCTGGGAGGGATTGGGGGCAGGAGGAGAAGGGGACGACCGAGGATGAGATGGCTGGATGGCATCACTGACTCGATGGATGTGAGTCTGAGT
>SJYT01081135.1:134739-145662 GCA_006410635.1 Cephalophus harveyi
CCTCCCCCACAGGTAGGACAGTACTTTTGCTTTAGCATTCTTTCTGAATCATTAAGAACTCCTTGTTTGGGATGTCTTACTTTTTTTCCCTTTCATGTTACATCCTGTTGTCTATACTTCCTTAAGCTCAGAGTGAGTGAGTGAGTGAAGTCGCTCAGTCGTGTCCGACTCTTTGCCACCCCATGGACTGTAGCCTACCTACCAGGCTCCTCCTTCATGGGATACTCCAGGCAAGAGTACTGGAGTGGGTTGCCATTTCCTTCTCCAGGGGATCTTCCCTACCCAGGGATGGAACCCGGGTCTCCCACATTCCAGGCAGATGCTTTAAACTTTGAGCCACAAGGGTAACCCCAAGCTCAGATTAAACCCTAAATCTCCCCTTACTGCTTCCAACTCTGACTCCAGTATAAATCTCATATCTCTAATTCTTACCCTTAGTGCATACTTTTCTGAGTGGTTTGCTGTGTGCCTTCATTTGAAACAGTTGTCTAGGGCTCTCAAGCCAGAAGTTCTATTTCTAGTTTAAGGAGATGCAACCACAGAGATAAGGTGGTCTGGGACTCTGGTACCAAGTCCAGGTCACCATGCTTCTTCCACACTTTCCGCTTGAACTGACTGCATGACCCAGTGAATTCATTAGCCAACATCCTGGTTTGCCTGGAATAATTCTGGTTCATCTTATGATCCTGCTATAATAATGAGAGGTATCTTTGTTTTTTCTCAAAAGTGTCCTAGTTTGGAGGATAAATTATATGGTGTTGGGGATGGGGAAATTTCCCCCTCTTCCTGCCTTGAGTTTTTTTTTTTCTTCTATTTCGAGTCCTTGTCACGAGACTAATAATGAAATTGACACCAGACAGATTAACGGGAGAAAAAGAACCAAATTTTAATTCATGCATGTCCAGAACAGGTAGCTTTTATACTTTTTAGACAAAGAAACAAGGCATTTGTAAGGAAGTAACAGGATAAAGAAACTAGGTTTAGGGGGCCCAATTAGTGAAGAACTACACAGAGTTTGGGTTTTAGGTAATAAAGAAGTAACAAGGTTTGTTTATATAGGCTTGTAGGTTGGTTCTGAATTCTCTATCTTTGCCATAAGGGTATCCTTCTACCTCTAGATTCAGGGAATGCACCTCTCACATGAGAGATATTTTTTTCTACTTTCTAGAAAATAGGAGAATCAGCCTCTTAAGTTGGATGTTTCTTCAAATAACTTTTATTCAAAGTAATCTATACATCACTGAGGCTTATTTGGGTGTGGCCTACCCTGGGCCTCAACAGCAGTCATTCTACCTAATGATTCCTCTATGAAATAAACAAGGCCTCTGTGATGGACATGGGACATGGGAGGTCTTTGACAGTGGACTTACAGATGGAATGTCAGGCAGTATATATGGGCAACAACTTCTTGGCTGTTGGTAAAACACAGACTAGAGGTTTCATCTCTCTACTTCTCTTTTTAAAACCAGACCCAGGAAGTATGGCTAACAACTCAGCCAATAATGACTTAGCATGGATCTAGTTGTGCATAGATCTATTTGAGCTTCCCTGGTGGCTCAGCAGTACAGAATCCATCTGCCAGTGTAGGAGACATAGGTTTGATCCCTGGTTTGGTAAAATCCCCTGGAGAAGGGAATGGCAACCTACTCCAGTATTTTTGCCTGGGAAATCCCATGGACAGAGGAGCCTAGTGGGCTACAGTGTATGGGGTTGCAAAGAGTTGGACATGACTGAGCAACTTAACAACATCAATGAACTATTTAAAGTAGTAGATTAACTGCACACACCTGGTGATGAAAAAACATTGCCTTGGTCACCCATCAGAGGATGAATAATGGATACAGCTGTGGAATCTGTGCAGTCACTGACCCTTTTTGCTCTCTGCATAGGGAAAGGGAAGTCGCTTAGTCATGTCCGACTCTTAGCGACCCCATGGACTACAGCCTACCAGGCTCCACCATCCATGGGATTTTCCAGGCAAGAGTGCTGGAGTGGGGTGCGAAGACCAATGCAAAGCTTAGCTGCACCATCCCTGGAATAGTTGTATTGGGCCTGGGTGATGAAGGGCTCCAGGAAGCCGCTCAGAAGAAACACTGCCATTGTTTCACCAGAGCCATTCACGTGTGCCATTTTGCCTGACCGCTGCTGGTTGATTCCTCAGCTCTTCTCTTCCTCTTAAGGGCTCATCTTTTGGCTTTTGTCTGGGACAAAGCCCTTGGGAGCAGGGCCAGAAAACAGAACCAGGGAGGTCTTGCTGGGTGAAATGCATTTCAGAGAACAGCTCTTCCAGGTCCTTTTTGTTTTTTTTGACCTTTTCTCCAATGGCAACTACAAAATTAATTCTTGAGATTGAATTGACTGAAAAGACAGTGAATAAAAACTGGTAGTTGTACATCACCAAGTCTCTGGGAAGAAAATAAAAATAGAGACTCTGTCTCAAAAGTGATATTAAAGATCAGATAGACTGAACATGTTGACCTTGTCCCTGATGATGAGAATTAAAACAATTTTTTCTAAGGGACAATATTTTGTTTTCCTAAGTGGCAAAAACAATAAGACACACCCTCTCCCCCTTTTTTAAAAGACAAAAGAAATGTCCAAGGACTAGAGAGGGGATGAAGGACTGGGAGGGGAAAAAAAAAATGGAAAAGTTGGTATAAAGTCACCTGAAGGAAAGAGAACTAGACACAGATCATTTGGACAAGCAGGCATGCAGGCAGAAAATGTAGAGAAAGATGAGTGAACATGGGCTGAGCCTGTTTCTGGAGGCAGAGTCTAGAACAATTTGCTTGGGGGCTGGTGCAGTGGCTGGCCAAGATGTGATGCAAGGGGCTGGTTCAGTTCAGTTCAGTTCAGTCGATCAGTCGTGTCCGACTCTTTGCGACCTCATGAATCGCAGCACGCCAGGCCTCCCTGTCCATCACCAACTCCCGGAGTTCACTCAAACTCACGTCCATCGATTCGGTGATGCCATCCAGCCATCTCATCCTCTGTCGTCCCCTTCTCCTCCTGCCCCCAATCCCTCCCAGCATCAGAGTCTTTTCCAATGAGTCAACTCATTTTTTTTTTTTTTTTTTTGTAGCCTGAGGAACATTTTGGAAAGGGGAGGGCAGGGTATCAAAGAGATGCAGGGATGGGACATTATCCGAGTGGTTGAAAAATCTCAAACTTGGACTAGAAGGGGACTTGGACCTTTATGGACAAGAATTCTGAGAATAAATTTTACCTACTTCACTGTCTTACCTAGAATAGGATTAGAATAGCCTTCCATTCATTCATATACTTCATTTATCATTATGTGCCCAGCTGGAACTGTATGGCAGACTTACATGTGCTTTGGTGGTTAAGACAATGTATGATTCCAGCAATGGGCTACAGAGAAAGGTCAGAAACACTTCTGAGAAAGGCAGAGAATAAATTAGAGCAAGTGCATTTGTTCCTTGTTTGTTGGTGAGTCAAGGAAATTTAGCAGTGTCTTGGATCTTTGGGGAAAGGTCTGTTGGTATAGTCAGCAATGACCAGAAGCAGTGGGGCTAAAGGAGGTTTAAGTCAAGACGGGATGTAGTGGGTTGAACAGTGTCCCCAACTCCTCCCCAAATTCATGTCCACCTGGAACCACAGAATGCAACCTTATTTGGAAAGGGTGTCTTTTCAGATGTAATTAGTTAAAATGAGATTATACTAGATTAGAGACTATGTGTGTACTCAATCATGTCTGACTCTGCAGCCCCATAGACTATAGCCTGCCAGGCTCCTCTGTCCATGGAATTTTTCAGGCAAAGAATACTGGAGTGGGCTGCCATTCCCTACTCCAGGGGACCTTCCCAACCCCGGGATTGAACCTCTTCTCTTGACTCTCCTGCTTTGGCAGGCTGATTCTTTACCACTAGCAGCACCTGTTGTTGTTCAGTCACTAAGTCATGTCCAGCTCTGCAATCCCATGGACTGCAGCACACCAGGCTTCCCTGTTCTTCACTATCTCATGGAATTTGCTCAAACTTATGTCCATTGAGTCAGTGATGGTGTCCAACCATCTCATGCTCTGTCACCCCCTTCTCCTCCTGCCCTCAATCTTTCCTAGCACCAGGGTATTTTACAGTGAGTTGGCTCTGCACATCAGGTGGTCAAACTATTGGAGTTTCAGCATCAGTACTTCCAGTGAATATTCAGGGTTGATTTCCTTTAGGATTAACTGGTTTGAGCTCCTTGCTGTCAAAAGGACTCTGAAGAGTCTTTTCCAACACCACAACTTGAAAGCATCAATTCTTTGGCATTCAGCCTTCTTTATGGTTCAACCCTTATATCTCACATGACTACTGGAAAAACCATAGTTTTTTTTTTTTTAATTTTTTTAAATTTTTTATTTTTACTTTATTTTACTTTACAATACCGTATAGGAAAAACCATAGTTTTGACTATAGCTTTGTCAGCAAAGTGATGTCTCTGCTTTTTAATATGCTGTCTAGGTTTGTTACAACTTTCTTTCCAAGGAGCAATCGCCACTTGGGTGAGTTATAAATCCGATGACTGGTATCTTTATGAGAAAGAGGAAAGGAAGATTCAGACACGGGGATGCAGAGAAGACAGGGAATAAAGCTACATGACAACGGAGGCAGAGATTGGAGTGAAGCGTCTCAAAACCAAGGAATGTGAAGGAAGAGTTGCTGGCAGCCACCAGAAGCTGGGAGGCAGGACAGTTTCTCCCTCAAAGCCTCCAGAAAGAACCAACCCTGCTGACACCTTGATCTTGGACTTCCAGCCTACAGAACTCTGAGAGAATAAATGTCTGCTTTTTAAAAATATTTGTATTTATTTTTGGCGGTGCTGAGTCTTCATTGCTGTGGGAGGTTTTATCTAGTTGCAGCGAGTAGGGGTATTTTTCATTGCAGTGCAAGGGCTTTTCATTTTGGTGGCTTCTCTTGCTGTGGAGCATGGGCTGTAGAGCCCAAGGGTTTCAGTAGTTGCAGCATGTACGTTCAGTAGTTGTGGCTCCTGGGCTCTAGAGCACAGGCTCAGTATTTGTGGTGCATGGGGTTAATTGCTCCAAGGCATATGGGATCTTCCTGGCCCAGGGATCGAACCCTGTGTCTCCTGCATTGGCAGGCAGATTCTTTACCACTGAGCCACCAGGGAAGCCCCTGTCTGTTTTTTTAAGCCACCCATTTTGTGATACTTTGTTGCAGCAGCCCCAGGAAACCAATGCATCAGGTTCTAGGGATAATCTTTCCTCCCCATGGTTGACTCAGGAAGAGCAAGGAAACAGCACAGGGCTGAATGTAAGCTTAAGACCAAGAGAACATCTGAATTGAGGGAGGGGCCACAGTAAGTGTGGCTGGGACAGATGCACTGACTCACACAGCATTCTTCAGCAATGGAGCAGTTGCCTATGAAGGTGCTGTCTCTCTGTGGGTGCTTCAGCCAGTTTTAAAGGCCCCTGGCTCTTGGACCAATTGTACACATGATTCAACTGATTTTTGCTATCCTCCTTCTTTAAAGAGTCTCTCTCTTCTTGAAAAAAAAAGTCTCTCTTTCCAGCAACCTCTGCAGTCAGGTGCTTTTTTCTTGGTGAGAAACATGGCAATAAGCTTGCTAATGGCTCAGAACTTGCCCCAGTATGGGGTCAGATTCAGTGGGGTCTGCCCTCCCAGGAAGGCAGATTTGGGAGAGGTACCAGTTGGGTTTCACTTCTTTGGATGCAAAGGGAAATTATGAGAATATACAGCTACTGTTTGCCTAAGGTGAAATAAGCTACGGAATAAATCCCTCCTATTCTTAGAAACTCCTCAGGAGTTCTAGGGCTTAGGATGGTTCAGAGGTAAAGATGGCTATCGAGAGAAAAGTCTGGTCACCAGGTTGATGATGGGTGGTTTAAAGCCCCATGGAGATGGCTGTAGATTTTTTTGAGAAGATTCTCTCTATGAAGAACATGAGCCTCTTTGCATTTGAGTCTAATCCAACCTATACTAGAGCAGTGAGCGCTTACAAAGGCACAACATAGCAGGTATGAGACATTTAAGTAATCAAAGGACACTGGAAAAGCCTATTCAACCTTAAGTGACTTTGAATGCAATACCCTGATTATCTACTAGAGGGAATTATACCAAGTAAATGGTAAGGCATATAGGGGAGTTTGGAATGGGGCATCATCAGAAAACCCCATTAAGCCTGAGAGGGCTTATTAGAAATGTTACTCAATGTGTGGATTCAAAGATATGTTTAGCAAGGCTTCTTTGGCTGTCTTTCTGAGTCTTTACTTGAGCCCTGGATGTGGGGAAGATTTCATAACAGGATAGAGTTGTATTTGCTAATTCTTGAGGATTAGTAGACAGAGTATTAATGAGATCTCAATCAGGGCCTGTTGTGGTTATGGGGACCCAATTTGGGTTTGATTACCTTTTACAATATCTCTTAAGATTCAGGATTCTATCCAACTTGAAAAATATATAGTCATCAGTGTCTACTCTAGGGCCAGCAATAGGCTTAATGTGTTACACTCAAGACACAGTTTGGGGAGGCAAAGTTAAATGCACAAAGTGTTGCTGAGACAGCACCACCCTCAGACCTGGGTAAATGGGGACTGTTACCTAAAACCTGTGCATGAGACCCCATGCTTTGGAGTGTTTGGGAGAAGACGGATCTGGCAGTGGGCAGAGCAGTCAAGCAGAGAACCCAGAGTCCACACAGGGCCCCACATGACCCTGATGCCCATTTCTATCCTTTGTAGCACCCTTTGGTCCTCTTCATCCCTCCTCCAAAGTGAATGCATGTAGGTACACACACACACACACACACACACACTCACACACTCACACACACACACATACAGGCTCCACTGACCCAGTCTGAAGGCAGTGCTGTTTGAACAGGGATTTTTGCACTTGCATTTTATCTCTCCAAACTGTGTCCTAAAATATACACACACACAGATAGACACAAACACACACATACACACATATTCAAACTATGTTCTTGGGTTGATCAGATGTACCAAGGAACTTTTGTCATTGTTCTAGAGCTCTGTGTCTGGCTCCAAGTTTCAGGCAAGAAGTCCAAAGTCTAGATTGGTCCTGCTGGCTGATGGAGTCTTTCTTTCACAGAATCCAAAAAGATTGGGCTGCCAGAGCAGTGCTGATTTTGGGTGACCTTCATTCATGCCAGACACAGGATGAGTTCAGGGCTCTGCCAGCTGACCACAACAATGGACTGTGAGCCATGTATGAGTCTGAGAGTCAGGTATGTGGGTCTGTGTGTTGACTGTCACTCATTTATGTTCTGTTCATAGTGACACCGCCAGTCTACAGAACCTGAGGGCAGTGGGATGTGATAGCAGTGGAGAATGCCTACAATTTCCCTTCAGTCTGAGTTAGAAGACAAAACTAGAGACATTCTTCTTAAAATTTCTTATCCTAACAGAATGTGTCCAGACATAGAAGTAAGTGAGAAAATGGGAGCTTGGCTGAAGCCATAAGTAGAGATGATTCCTGTAGGGGATGTTTGTTCTGGCAGATGATGTATAGAAGATAAAGTTATAAGACACAGCTTTGAACCTATCAAGCAAGTTAGCTTTTGAGACTGTGGAGCACAAGGACTAGGGCCACCAGATACAGTACTAAGTTGTAAGGGAGGAAGTGTGGTCTTTGGGAAATTGAGGGAAAGCAAAGTAGTGCCTTAACTTGGGAAAGTGTGAATTTTTTGTAGGCCATCACAAGCAGAAATCTTCAAACACATAATAAAAGTAGGGGAAAGAAAAATTAGGATTGGGGTGCCTAGTCCTAATGCATTTCTTGAATTAATCTCATTGCATTTTCTTTTTTTGTTTGTTTGTTTTTTTTAATTTTATTTTTACTTTATTTTACTTTACAATACCGTATTGATTTTGCCATACATTGACATGAATCCACCATGGGTGTATACGAGCTCCCAATCCTGAATCCCCCTCCCACCTCCCACTCTATATGCATTTTCTTAAATTAATCTCGTTGACAGAGCCATGGCCAAATTAGACATGAAGATATCTTTAGCTTGCTGAACTTCAATTGTGGAACTCTCCTGGAGTGGAACTTTGAAAGCGTTTGGAGTCTATTCCAGCTACTGGAATAGAGAATGGTGGTTGGGAAGAGCAATGTCTGTGGTTCTCTCTCAGTACAAGTTGTGTCCAAAAGGGGCAGGTTTTAGAAACATATATGTCCCTGTCACTAGTGAAACAACCTTCAGGTAAGTCTGTTTCATCATGACTTGCACCTTGCTCCAGTATATCCAGGGAACCAGGGAAAGAGTATGAGCTTTGGAACTAGTCAGATCTGGGGGCATCCAAGTCCTTAGACAATCTCTCTGAACCTTAGTTTACTCATCTAGCAAAATGAGGAGAATACATGGTTGTGATTCTATAAGGAACTGATGTATAAAGAAATGCTTCATGATCTGTACATGTTCCTTCCACATGCAAGTCCTGTTCTTAGTTCTTCTTAAAATCCCTCTGCTTCCTTTTGAAGGCGTGTTTCCGCTGAGGGACCAGTGGAGCCCTTCTGCAGAGCCCTCTCCCTGCAGCATGGGCATGTTCCTTTCTCTCTTCAGTTAGAACAGTGGAGTACTTGGCCCTGAGCCTAGCTCAGATGTGAGCTCTTTGATTTTCTCTTTCCTTAAATCTTTTGAAGATCAGGAGGATTTCCTCCTCCTTGTGAATGAAGCTCAGCTGCTAACAGAGAACACAGGAGCAAGTAGAAACCAGGGCCAATTAGAACTCAGGCTGACCTAAAGACCAGGTTCCACTTGGCAATACCTGAGGAATCTCCTACAAGTTAGAGATCTAGGACTGCTGAGAGGGATGTGCAGGGAATTCCTTGGAATGTAGATGGAAGTGAAAGGCTTCTTGGAAGTAGTTACAAGCTGGCCATCAGCATCTGATGCCCCCAGATAACCATTCCCAAGTCCTCCTGTTCTTGTGTCAGCCTTTGGACACTATTTATCACCAAAGCCCCCTGCCTCCTCTGAGTGACCAGCAGAGAAGAGAGCTTGCAGAGCACTTTGAGCTGGGCGAAAGGTCAGCCTTGTCACCCTGGAGAGAGAAAGATATTGGCTGGTAGCTTGGAAGAGGGCCCTTTTGCTCCTTTGGAATCTTGTATATTATCCCTTCCCACATCTGACAGATTTGTGATTCTGTGTGACCAAAGGGTCAGTATTGAGGTTAGATTTTGCACTCCTTGCAGTGCACACTTTCTAAAGAGCTTGATCTCTGAGGGCTTCCCTTAGCTTCTGGCATCTAGAAAAACTCATGTGTTGAACCTGAACTTGGACTTGTGATGAGAGTTCTTTTGGTTTATGCACTCACAGGTAAAATACATTATCACTCTGTGAAATAACCATAAACTGTTAGAATTATATAATATAATAAAAACATAAATTTTTCTGCAGTTTCTACATTTTTTATTCTTTGAAAGTAGCAGTATCTTCTAACTCTGAATTGGAAATGTCATATAATAAAGAAATAAACATACATGCTATGTGTAAGCCACTTCAGTGTATTAGCTGTATACTAAATACATAGTGGGCTTCCCAGGTGGCACTAGTGGTAAAGAACTTGCCTGCCAAGGCCGGAGATGTAAGAGACTCAGTTTCAATCTTTGGGTCGGGAAGATCCCCTGGAGGCAGGCACGACAACCGACTCCAGTATTTTGGCATGTAGAATCCCATGGACAGAGGAGCCTGGTGGTCTACAGTCAATAGGGTCACAGAGAGTCAGCCATGATTGAAGCAACTGAGCACAGCACAGCACAAATACATGGTGGAGACAGGAATCAAATTAGAAATATGTGTATCCATGATTTAGGTACATGTCTATACAACTCTATTTTCAAACTGTGTGCAAAGTAGAAGCACTCTGTTCTCTTCCTTCTTCTTAGCCAGCATATAAAACTAAACAGAGCCCCAAATAGAGGACCTAGTGTAGATTTTGACACTGTGATGTTTTTTCCTGTCCTCTTGCATGAACTCTGGTGTAGGTGCATGGGGCAGTCCATGCCGCATGTGTGGGTGGATTGGGTTAATTCCCCAGAGTCTCGTTTCCCAGTGCGCAGTGCTGCTAATCAGCCGGCAGAGCTATGGAGGTCAAGGAGAGGGCAGTGCTCTGGGGAAGGTGAATGAGAAGAACAGATGTTGATGGAGAGGGGAGCCTATGGCAGGCTTACTGCTGTTTCCAACTATTTCCTACAGAGCTTTCCTAAAACAAAGTGGCACAGTGGAGGAGGAGCAAGGATCAAAGAAGTTACCTCTTATTGGTCAATCCGTATGATTGGAAATACAGGGTGTCCCCGTCCCTTCAAATTATACTCGATCTTCCTGACAAATTACTACTGTTTCTTCCACTGATAGTTTATCTAAGTTCTTCTTCGTTTGTTTTGAGACTGTAAAGGAAAAAAAAAAATCTTTAGAAAAGTTCAATAACTTCATAGATTTCTATCTATAGAGAAAGCAATATATGACAAGACTTTCAAATTGTGCCTGTAAAATACTTCTTTGCTTTGTTACTTACCCTTTTCACTTTGTGATCCCAAAAAGGTGTCATCAGCAATCGTTTCCTGGGTTTGGACATTTTCTACTCTCTACTAGGGAAGATTCTGTACATGTTTTCATTATATATGTAAGGTTCTTTGTTCTTTATTGGATATATGTACTTTCTTTGAAAATAGAATCATTCTAATGCACTGTATGTGACAGTGGACATTGGCAAAAACCATTTTGTAAAGCAGTTTAACTGAGTGTATCAAGAGCCTTAAAATGTTGATCAGTTTAGTTCAGTTCAGTCGATCAGTCGTGTCCGACTCTTTGCGACCCCATGAATCGCAGCACACCAGGACTCCCTGTTCATTACCATCTCTCGGAGTTCACTCAGACTCACATCCATTGAGTCCGTGATGCCATCCAGCC
>SJYT01081137.1:17611-47586 GCA_006410635.1 Cephalophus harveyi
TTGATCTTGTGTCCTTTTTCTTGCTGAACTCATTTACTCATTCTAAGAATATTTTTGAAAAATTCCTTGGGATTTTATTTGTAGTTGATCATGCCATAGGCAAATAGAGGTAGTTTTATTTTTTCCTTTCCAATCTGTATTTTTTTTTTCCTTTATGACAGTGACTAAAACTTCTAGTACTATTGTGACTAAGAATAATAAGAGGGGGTTGATCCTTTTTTACCATTACATAAAATCTCTCTGCGTCTGCCTCTAACATGGGAGACCTGGATTCGATCCCTGGGTCGGGAAGATCCCCTGGAGAAGGAAATGGCAACCCACTCCAGTATTCTTGCCTGGAGAATCCCATGGACGGAGGAGCCTGGTGGGCTACAGTCCATGGGGGCGCAGAGAGTCGGACACGACTGAGCGACTTAACATCTTACTCTCTTTTTACATTATTTTTCTTTGCTCTAAATCCACTTTACAGATATGAATGTAGGTACCACTGCCTTCTTAGAATTCATGTTACATGCTTTATGTTTTTTCATTCTAGTACTTTTGACCTGCTTAAATTTTTATATTTGAAGCAAGTTTTTTGTGAATAAAATCTAGTCATTTTTTATTGATCTAATTACCAAATTCTGTCTTTTGACTGATTTATTTGAGCTGTTTACATTTAAAGTAATTCTTGATATGCTAGTGTCTGTCATTTTATTGTCTGTTTTTTCCTCTGGTTCTTGTACCTCCATTTCTACTTTCTTGCCCTCTAATGAGTTACTTAAATACTACTTTTAGGATTCCATGTTGACTTATTTATGGTGTTTTTCAATATATTTTTGTAATATCTATAGTAACTGACCCGATTATTAAAATATGCATAGATAATTTATCATTGTCTACTGGAATCAGCTTTTTACTACTTTATGTGAAGGTAAAATATTCACTTTCATTCAAGATGCTTAGTCTTCCCCATTTAAAAATACCATTTCCTTTATTATCACATGGTGCTATAATTTTTGTTTTACTCATCAAATATATTTTATAAGGCTCATAAATAAAGATAGAGTCAATTATATGTACCCATATTTCTTTTCTTTCAGTTGTCTTTTCTTTTTACCTTATGCTCGAAGTTTCTTTCTTTTACCATTACTTTTCTGTTTAAAGAATTTCCTTTAGCCATCTCTCTAACAAATCTTCTAAACAGAGAGCATAATAGTGGCTACTACTATGGTTGGACGATGGAGAGGATGGGGAGATGCTGGTCAAAGGTTTTGTTGTTGTTGCTGTTCAGTCCCTAAGTCGTGTCTGACTCTTTTTGACCCCATGGACTGCAGCGTGCCAGGCTTCCCTGTCCTTCATTATCTCCTGGAGTTTGCTCAAATTCATGTCCATTGAATCAGTGATGCCATCCAACCATCTTTTCCTCTGTTGCCTCCTTCTCCTCCTGTGCTCAATCTTTCCCAGCATCAGGGTCTTTTATGATGAGTCAGCTCTTCACATCAGGTAGCCAAAGTTTTGCAGGTTCAGCATCATTTTTTTTTTAAAATATAAATTTATCTATTTTAATTGGAGGCTAATTACTTTACAATATTGTATTGGTTTTGCCATGCATTGACATGAATCTGTCACGGGTGTACGTGTGTTCCCCATCCTGAACCTCCCTCCCACTTCCTTCCCCATACCATCCCTCTGGGTCATCCGAGTACACCAGCCCCGAGCATCCTGTATCATGCATCAAACCTAGATTGGCAATTTGTTTCACATATGGTAATATACATGTATCAGTGCCATTCTCCCAAATCATCCCACCCTTGCCCTTTCCCACAGAGTCCAAAAGACTGTTCTATACATCTGTGTCTCTTTTGCTATCTCGCATACAGGGTTATCGTTACCATCTTTCTAAATTCAATATATATGCATTAGTATACTGTATTTGTGTTTTTCTTTCTGGCTTACTTCACTCTGTATAATAGGCTCCAGTTTCATCCAACTCATTAAACTAATTCAAATGTATTCTTAATGGCTGAGTAATACTCCATTGTGTATATGTACCACTGCTTTCTTATCCATTTGTCTGCTATGGACATCTACGTTGCTTAAGTGTCCTGGCTATTATAAACAGTGCTGCAATGAATATTGGGGTACACGTGTCTCTTTCAATTCTGGTTTCCTTGGTGTGTATGCCCAGCAGTGGGATTGCTGGGTCGTATGGCAGTTCTATTTCCAGTTTTTTAAGGAATCTCCACATTGTTCTCCATAGTGGCTGAACTAGTTTGCATTCTCACCAACAGTGTAAGAGGTTCCCTTTTCTCCACACCCTCTCCAGCATTTATTGCTTGTAGACTTTTGGATTACAGCCATTCTGACTGGCGTGAAATGGTATCTCATTGTGGTTTTGATTTGAATTTCTCTGATAATGAGTGATGTTGAGCATCTTTCCATGTGTTTGTTTGCTGGAAGATTTCTGATTACAGTTTCAATTTCCATGCTTGTGATGGGTCTGTTGAGATTTTGTATTTCTTCCTGGTTCAGTTTTGGAAAGTTGTGCTTTTCTAAGAATTTGTCCGTTTCTTCCACGTTGTCCATTTTATTGGCATATAATTGCTGATAGTAGTCTCTTATGATCCTTTGTATTTCTGTGTTGTCTGTTGTGATCTCTCCATTTTCATTTCTAATTTTATTGATTTGATTTTCCTCCCTTTGTTTCCTGATGAGTCTGGCTAATGGTTTGTCAATTTTATTTATCCTCTCAAAGAACCAGCTTTTTGCTTTGTTGATTTTTGCTATGGTCTCTTTTGTTTCTTTTGCATTTATTTCTGCCCTAATTTTTAAGATTTCTTTCCTTCTACTAATCCTGGGGTTCTTCATTTCTTCCTTTTCTAGTTGCTTCAGGTATAGAGTTTTGTTATTTATTTGACTTTTTTCTTGTTTCTTGAGGTATGCCTGTATTGCTATGAACCTTCCTCTTAGCACTGCTTTTATAGTGTCCCACAGGTTTTGGGTTGTTGTGTTTTCATTTTCATTCGTTTCTATGCATATTTTGATTTCTTTTTTGATTTCTTCTGTGATTTGTTGGTTATTCAGCAGCGTGTTGTTCAGCCTCCATATGTTGGAATTTTTAATAGTTTTTCTCCTGTAATTGAGATCTAATCTTAATGCATTATGGTCAGAAAAGATGCTTGGAATGATTTCAATTTTTTTGAATTTATCAAAGCTAGATTTATGGCCCAAGATGTGATCTATCCTGGAGAAGTTTCTGTGAGCACTTGAGAAAAAGGTGAAATTCATTGTTTGGGATTGAAATGTCTTATAGATATCAATTAGGTCTAACTTGAAAGGTTGTTGTTGAATCACAACACCAGGATTCTTGGCCCCTGGAGGAGAAGAATTCAATCTGGGGCCAGAGACGAGGCTTGATCGCTCAGAGCTTTTGTGTAGTAAAGTTTTATTAAAGTATAAAGGAGATGGAGAAAGCTTCTGACATAGGCATCAGAAGGAGGCAGAAAGAGTTCCCCCCCACTAGTCTTTAGCTGGAAGTTATATAGTCACCAGCAGTCTGTTAATGAAAGAAAGGAATGTCTCAAAACTTAGAATGGCACCAGGCCCCTCACCCATATCCTATAGATATCAATTAGGTCTAACTGGTATTTTGTATCATTTAAATTTTGTTTCCTTGTTAATTTTCTGTTTAGTTGATCTATCCATAGGTGTGAGTGGGGTATTAAAGTCTCCCACTATTATTGTCTTATTGTTAATTTCCCCTTTCATACTTGTTAGCATTTGTCTTACATATTGCAGTGCTCCTATTTTGGCTGCATATATATTGATAATTTTGTATCTTCTTGGATTGATCCTTTGATCATTATATAGTGTCCTTCTTTGTCTCTTTTCACAGCCTTTGTTTTACAGTCTATTTTATCTGATATGAGTATTGCTCCTCCTCCTTTCTTTTGGTCTCTGTGTGTGTGGAATATCTTTTTCCAGCCCTTCCCTTTCAGTCGATATGTGTCCCTTGTTTTGAGGTGGGTCTCTTGTAGGCAACAAACATAGGGGTCTTGTTTCTGTATCCATTCAGCCAGTCTTTGTCTTTTGGTTGGGGCATTCAACCCATTTACATTTATGGTAATTATTGATAAGTATGATCCCATTGCCATTTACTTTGTTGTTTGGGGTTTGAGTTTATACACTTTTTCTGTGTTTCCTGTCTAGAGAAGATCCTTTAGTATTTGTTGAAGAGCTGGTTTGGTGGTGCTGAATTCTCTCAGCTTTTGCTCTCTCCTTCATATTTGAATGAGATTCTTGCTGGGTACAGTAATCTGTGTTCTAGGTTTTTCTCTTTCATCACTTTAAATATGTCCTGCCATTCCTTCTGGCTTGAAGAGTTTCTATTGAAAGATCAGCTATTACCCTTATGGGAATCCCCTTGTGTGTTATTTGTTGCTTTTCCCTTGGTGCTTTTAATATTTGTTCTTTGTGTTTGATCTTTGTTAATTTGATTAATATGTGTCTTGTGGTGTTTTGCATTGGGTTTATCCTGTTTGGGACTCTCTGGGTTTCTTGGACTTGGGTGATTATTTCCTTCTCCATTTTAGGGAAGTTTTTGACTATTATCTCCTCAAGTATTTTCTCATGGTCTTTCTTTTTGTCTTCTTCTTCTGGGACTCCTATGATTCGAATGTTGGGGCGTTTCACATTATCCCAGAGGTCTCTGAAATTTTCCTCATTTCTTTTAATTCGTTTTTTTTTTTCTTCTCTGTTTCATTTATTTCTACCGTTCTATCTCCTACTTCTCTTATCCTATCTTCTGCCTCCATTATTCTACTGTTGGTTCACTGCAGAATGCTTTTGATATCATTTATTGCATTATTCATTATATATTGACTCTTTTTTTATTTCTTTTAGGTCGTTGTTAAACCTTTCTTGCATCTTCTCAATCCTTGTCTCCAGGCTATTTATCTGTAACTCCATTTTGTTTTCAAGATTTTGGATCATTTTCACTATTATTATTTGGAATTCCTTATCAGGTAGATTCCCTATCTCTTCCTCTTTTGTTTGGTTTGGTGGGCATTTATCTTGTTCCTTTACCTGCTGGGTATTTCTCTGCCTCTTCATCTTGTTTATATTGCTGTATTTGGGGTGGCCTTTCTGTATTCTGGCAGTTTGTGGAGTTCTCTTTATTGTGGAGTTTCCTTGTTGTGGGTGGGGTTGTGTGGGTGGCTTGTCAAGATTTCCTGGTTAGGGAAGCTTGTGTTGGTGTTCTGGTGGGTGGAGCTGGATTTCTTCTCTCTGGAGTGCAATGAAGTATGCAGTAGTGAGTTTTGAGATGTCAATGGGTTTGGAGTGACTTTCAGTTCAGTTCAGTCGCTCAGTCGTGTCCGACTCTTTGCGACCCCATGAACTGCAGCACACCAGTCCTCCTTGTCCATCACCAACTCCCAGAGTGACTTTGGGCAGCCTGTATATTGAAGCTCAGGGCTATGTTCCTGTGTTACTGGAGATTTTGCGTGGTATGTCTTGCTCTGGAACTTGTTGGCCCTTGGTTGGTGCTTGGTTTCAGTGTAGGTATGGAGGCCTTTGATGAGCTCCAATAAATTACTGTTCCCTGGAGTCAGGAATTCTCTGGTGTTTTCAGGATTTGGACTTAAGCCTCCTGTCTCTGGTTTTCAGTCTTATTCTTACAGTAGCCTCAAGACTTCTCCATCTGTCACTTCCAAGGCGGTTCCCTCTGTTTTAGCTTTTTCTGTTTGCTGGTCTCTTCAGTGTCTAATTTCTGCCCTGACACAAGGGGATGGTGGTGGACACTTTTTAAGGCTCAGTTGTTCAGTCGTTCTGTGGGGAGGGAGGGATGCTGCAAACAAATAACACTGGCGTGTATTCGCAGTGTCTTGGCCACACTGGGTTTGCCCCCGCTCATGGTGTGTGTGCTTTCCCAGTCTGTAAATGGTGGTGGACACTTTTTAAGGCTCAGTTGTTCAGTCGTTCTGTGGGGAGGGAGGGATGCTGCAAACAAATAACACTGGCGTGTATTCGCAGTGTCTTGGCCACACTGGGTTTGCCCCCGCTCATGGTGTGTGTGCTTTCCCAGTCTGTACTGCTCAGGCTCTAGGCTGCTCTGCCGGGAATTGTCTGAGGCCGGCCCTGGGTTGTATGCACTTCCCAGGTCTAAGCTGCTCATGTTCAGGCATTTGGGTAGTCCTCAGAGGCACAGACTCGGTTGGGCCTGCATTTTGTGCCCTTCCCAGGTCTGAGCAACTCAGGTGACCAGGTGTTTGGCGAGCACAGTCCCTGTGACTTATTGCCTCCCCCGGCCCTGCCGCTCGGTTTTCTGGGTGTACAACCCATGCACCTTCTCAGGCGGATATCGACCATCCAGAATCCCAAGAAGTCTTGGTTAGCAATGAAGCCTGCTTGCAGTTTGGTATAGGATGCCTCTCTGGGGCTGCAGTTACCCCCTACTGGCCCTGGCTGCCCTTGCCTGCCTGTCTTGGTGGGGGATGGGCTAGCTCTAGTCAATCCTTTGTTCTGTGAGTGGGCCTGGTGGTGTCTTAGGTTAGGGCTTTTCCTGTGATAGCTATCTCACAGTCTGGTTTGCTATCTCAACTTAGTTCCCTCAGATTGCCCTCGGGGCATTCAGGCCTGGTCCTTATTCTAAGCAATGCAGCCCACGCCTCCCTGCCCAGCCCCCACTTCCTAATAGGGGATGCTGGTGTCTGCCCTGCTTCTCCACTGGGAGTTACTGTTGGGCACGTAATCTGTGGGTTTTAATTATTTATTTATTTATTTTTCCTCCCAGTTATGTTGCCCTCTGTGGTTCCAAGGCTCACCACAGATTTGCCAGTGAGAGTGTTTGCTGGTGTTTGGAAACTTCTCCCTTTTTTTAGACTCCCTTCCAGGGACGGATCTCTGTCCCTACCTCTTTTGTCTCTCTTTTATCTTTTATATATTTTCCTACCTCCTTTCGAAGACAATGGGCCGCATTTCTGGGTGCCTGATGTCCTCTGCCAGCTTTCAGAAGTTGTTTTGTGAAATTTACTCAGCGTTCAAATGTTCTTTTGATGAATTTGTGAGGGAGAAAATGGTCTCCCCATCCTATTCCTCCACCATCTTAGGACTGCTCCCAGCATCATTTTTTCCAATAAATGTTCAGGGTTGATTTCCTTTAGGATTCACTGGTTTGATCTCCTTGCAGTGCAAAGGACTCTCAAGAGTCTTCTCCAACATCACAGTTCAAAAGCGCAAATTCTTAGGCAGTCAGCCTTCTTTATGGTCCCATCCACTTATGAATGCAGGGAATGCAAGAGACTCAGGTTAGATTGTAGGTCAGGAAGATCTCCTGGACTAGAAAATGGCACCCCACTCTAGTATTTTTGCCTGGAAAATTCCATGGGCAGAAAAGCATGGCAGGCTACAGTCCACGGGGCCTCAAAGAGTGGGACATGACTGAGCACACACATGCACTGGTGGTTGAAGGATACATGACTTCATCTGTAAGTTAAATAATCTCTGAAGATCTAATGTACAGCATGGTGACTTTAGTTAGTAATATTATGTTCTATACTTAAAATTTCCTAAGAGAGTATACATTAAGCATTCTCACCAATTCTTTTCAACCCCATAGACTATAGCCCACCAGACTCCTCTGTCCATGGAATTCTCCAGGACCATCATTAAAATGCTTAATAGTAGAAATTATATCTTTAGTTTATTCATGACTTTATTAAAAATTCTTTGAAAGTTTTATCAGAAAGATTGTCTTTTATGCATATTTCTTTTTTTATAGTCATCTTTTAGTTTAGGAAGTTCTTCCTTTATTTTGCTAGACATTTTTGTAATGATGATGCATTGAATTTCATTGAGTCCTTTTTTAATTCACTGAGATGTTAATAATTTTCCTTTAAATCTGTTAAGGAAGTGAACTACTTCTCTAGTGAGATTAACAAATGTGTGTGTCATCCTGGAGACCTGGGTTCTATCTCTGGGTTGGGAAGATCCCCTGGAGGAGGGCATGGCAACCCACTCCGGTATTCTAGGCTGGAGGAGCCTGGCAGACTACAGCCCATGTGGTTACAAAGTCGGACACAACTGAGCTACTAAGCGCACACACACACACACACACACACACACACAAGATACATTTGACTTAACTATTTCAAAACAGATTCAGTCATTCAGTTACGTCTCTTTGCGACTTTGGGTTACCACATGCCAGGCTTCCCTGTCCATCACCATCTCCTGGAGCTTGCCCAAACTCACGTCCATTGAGTCAGTGATGACATCCAACCATCTAATCTTCTGTCACCCCCTTTTTTACTATTTCAAATATTTCCTGAAATCAGTTTGCTTTTATTTTGTTTAGGATTTTTACTTTTATGCTTATACCTGAGTTTGGTTAATAATTATATATAATGTACCACTTGTTCAATTTTGGCATTAGGATTATGTTAACCCCCCAAAGGAGTTTATGTTGTTGTTTAGTCGCTAAGTCACATCTGACTCTTTTGTGAACCCCATGGACTGTAGCCTGCCAGGCTCCTTTGTCCATGGAATTTTCCAGGGAGGAATATTGGAGTACGTAGCCATTCCTTTCTTTGGGGGATCTTCCTAACCCAGGGATTGAACTCTGTTTTCCTGCATGGGTAGGCAGAGAGTTTAGTCTTTTCCTTTTTCCTAAGCTCCGGAACATTGTACTTAAGATGAAAATTATATGTTCCTTGAAGTTTTTGTTTGAATACCCCACAGAAGACATGAAATGGTAGTAAAAGATATTTGGCCAAAAATGTGGGTGGATTCTCTCTGCATTGCCTCATTAGTCTCTAGGATACTCATAGAATCCTTTGCTTATGTTTTTAATTTTAAAGTTGATTAAAATAAGGTTCTGTTATCAGTCTTTTGATTGAGTAACCTCATGGTAGTGGTGGGATGCTATTGCAGTGAGCAGCCCTATACAGCAATTTTATTTTTTCATAGATTCTATTTCAACAATTCACTTTCTGCATCTAGTTTTCTCCTTAGCCTGACTTTTGCTTCAGGTTCATTGTAATCTATTGTCCATTTTTATGGAGAAAACCATAATTTTTTTTTATGCCAGAGAAAACCTTGTCATATTAAGTAATGATTTTAAAGACCTAAATAAATGTAAAGACATGCCTTATTTGTGGATGTGAAGACTCATTGTTTTGGAGATATTAATAATTTGCAAATTGATTCATAGAGTCAAATTAATGCCAGTCAAAATCCTAGCAGGTCTTTGTTTAGAAAAACTAATTCTGCAATTCATATGGAAAGGCACAATTAGTAGAATAGCCAAAACAGTTTTGGACAATATCTACTTGTAAGATTTCCCATAAAGCTAAAGTAATCAAATTATGTGGTATTGGCAAAGTGACACATGAATGAAACAAAATAGAAAAATCAGAGATAGACTGACATAGATATGAACATATTTCTCATGAAGGTATAAAGGTAATTAAATGGAGAAAGTATATTTTCAAGACAATGTGCTGAAACAATTGAAAATTCAAAACAAAAAGAAACTTGACACGCCTCATATCTTATACAAAAACCAAAGATTAAATCAAAATGGGTCATAGCCCTAATTGTAAAATTAAAAAAAATAACATTTAAAGTTTTAGAAGAAAACACAAGATAAAATGTATGCTATGGGATTGGTTACATAAGTTTAATTAGGGCACCAAAAGTGTACATACAGGTATGCTGCTGCTGCTGCTAAGTCGCTTCAGTCGTGTCCGACTCTGTGCGACCCCATAGATGGCAGCCCACCAGGCTCCCCCGTCCCTGGGATTCTCCAGGCAAGAACACTGGTGTGGGTTGCCATTTCCTTCTCCAATGCATGAAAGTGAAAAGTGAAAGTGAGATCTCTCAGTCGTGCCCGACTCTTAGCGACCCCATGGACTGCAGCCTACCAGGCTCCTTCGTCCATGGCATTTTCTAGGCAAGAGTACTGGAATGGGTTGCCATTGCCTTCTCCACATACAGGTATACTGCTGGATAAAATACAGGCTATCATTTACATCTGAATTTCAGATAAATAGTGACATAATAGTGTAAGTGTTCTCCAAGTGCATATTTTTCTTTGCTAAATCTGGTTACCCTACGGATAGAGAATAAATCAATGGTTGCCAGAGTCCAAAGGTAGGGGAGTATTGAATACAAAGAAGTAGGGGGAATTAAGGCGATAAAAGAAATAATCTGTATCTTTATTTTTGTGATAATTATATAACTATATAGGCATTTGACAAAGCTTGTATAACTATATACCAAAATGGGTGAATTTTCCTATTTTTAAAGTATGCTTTCATAGTGAAAATTGGAAGAAGTTATAGTAAAATGATAATTGCAGAATCCAGGAGGATATACAGTTATTACAGTTATTATCTGTAAAATCTTATAAACTCTCCTCAATGTCTGAAATTGTTCATAAGTAAAAATTGGGGTAGGGCAATTAAAGAACAACATAAGCAAAATACACAATAAATAGAAATAATCCTACCTTTTAGGGAATATGTCAACCATATCAAGAAACAACTATGCTAGGGAGATACCAAAGATTTTTATTTGTTTTGGCCACACTCACCTTTAAAATACTTGGAAGTAGCTGCTTTTGGTAAGTTTCTGTAAGGCTAAAAATATTCCAGGATGATATTTTCCAATGTCTAAAATACCAATCCTCATGTCTTAATATTAGGGGTATTTGTGGTGTTTTTCCAAGATCAACACAGTTCTTGTGATTCCACACTGCTTTTCCCAAGAAAGGATTTAAGTAAATGAAATATATCTTTCAGTCAGGCCTTCTTTACCTATTTCAAAGAAAAATTTCTTGTAGTTTGTGCCATTTGAAGGGCATCTTTGCCCAATTTCCACAACAGGATTTTGCACATTTTAGCTAATTTGTGTCTGTTTCTAGGCAACAAGCAGAGTCGGGGTAAAGATTTGGAACTCTTCTTCTTATACCATTGCCTTAAGAAGGGAATACAAATCAGGTTGGCAAATATGGGGGTGTTTTCCCAAAAGCAAAACATGATTTTGTTTCCTTGAATACATGAAGATGTTTTGTCCATATTCAAATGCAAATTCAAATTTTATTAATTTGTTGTCTATGTACAACTCTATTTTCTTTAATTTATCTAAAGCAAGTTCATATTTTTCTTTCTATTCTTAAGCATTATTTTTTAGGTCCAGAAAATTTTATTCCCAGTTTTTGGTTCTTCCTTTTAAATGCTCTTGCTCCCTCTGTGGAACACAAACTTTATTGCTTTGATCTTCATTGTCTGCGCTCGTTTACTCATTTATACTTCATTTTTTACCTTCATAATTTTGCAGAATGCAGGGCAGAATAGACAGTATTAGATTTGCCGCTATATTGCATAATTATGTTGTTTTTTTTTTTAACCATGGAAGCTACAATTTGTATTTCCTTGTACTGTTTTCTGTTGCCTATGTCTTTTTTCCTCTGCTTTCAGTCATTTTTAAATTTTCTTTTGATGTGCATGTGCTTGTGCCTAAAAGACCATAGTTGCCATGAAGGCTTATGCTTACTGGTCCCAAAAGAGTGTAATCGATAAAGAATTCTTAAAGGGCTACTACCCAAGGGCACAGCAAGAGGAGACAGTCCCATGAACCCAAGCTTCCGTTGATATGAGTTTATCTTTATAGCTGTAGCCTGAGGTCCCAGAATGTACCTGTAATCCTTTCCAGAGACCTAGGAGGGAGGGTACTAACTTTGTGCTCTCTTCTGCCAGGTTCCAGAGCACAGTGTCTCCCAGAAGAGAGCTTTTGCATGTGTCTGTTGTGCCCGTTTTTTCCACTGCTGAGACAGGGATACCCTTGATCACTTGGCTCTGGAGGCTGTGGGGCTTGTGTTCCCACAGGACTGTAACCATCAGAGAGTCAATTCTTTGCTGGCTACCATGCTCAGGGTACTGCACAGAGACTGAAACATACCCTGAGTCCTTTTTTGGTAAAGACCTATTTGCTTGTCCTGGAGCTTTGACCTGAGGGCTATGCACCTGGTTTACACACATCTAAGGGACTTCTGAGGGTCTCTCAGGGGACGGAGTCCAGTGGATTCTTTCCACTTTCTGCTTGTCTCACTTCAGCTTTCTGGGCCCTCCAGAAAGGAGATTGTACCCTCATCTGGAGCCCCAGTTTTGGTGACTGCCATTCAGGGGACACCTCTAGATCGCCTAGATCATAGCCTGTGGGACTTTTGTTTGCTGGTCCCCTGTGTGTGCCAAGTTGCTTCAGTAGCGTTCGGCTCTGTGCAACCCTATGGACCGTAGCCCACAAGTTACCTCTGTCCATGGGATTTTCCAGGAAAGAATACTGGAGTGGGTTGCCCTTTCCACAGGGGACCTTCCCAACCCACGGATCAAACCTGCACAGGATTGTACATATTTGCAGACTTTAAAAATCACTTCCTGAGGATCTGGTATCCAATCAGCCCAAATCTAGGTGCTGACTGAGATCCTCCCCTTTGGGACACTGACAAGTATTGGCACACCCTCAACTAAGAGGACCCAGTAAACATGAGCTGCTTGGACAGTCACAATGGTTCACTCTCTGTGCTATGAAATTCAGTGAGCTTTGACATATGCTTAATGTCTTATACCTACCATTACGGTATTAGTCAGAATAAGTTTCACTATCCTAAAAATCCTCTTGTGGCTCTTTTATTTAATGCTTCCCTTTTACCTGAACTCCTGGATACCACTGATTTTTTTTTTTTTTAACTTGTGTATATTTTTGCCTTTTCCAGAAAATGAAATTATATTACAGTATGTAGTTTTTTCAGATTGGCTTCTTTCCCTTAGCAATATGTATTTAAGGTTTATCCATGTCATTTCATGGGGTTTCCCTTGTGGCTCAGCTGCAGTGCGGGAGATCTGGGTTTGATCCCTGGGTTAGGTAGATCCCCTGGAGAAGGGAAAGGCTACCCACTCCAGTATTCTGGCCTGATTTCAGATTGGCTTCTTTCCCTTAGCAATATGTATTTAAGGTTTATCCATGTCATTTCATGGGGTTTCCCTTGTGGCTCAGCTGCAGTGCGGGAGATCTGGGTTTGATCCCTGGGTTAGGTAGATCCCCTGGAGAAGGGAAAGGCTACCCACTCCAGTATTCTGGCCTGGAGAATTCCATGGATTGTATAGTCCATGGGGTCTCAAAGAATCGGACACGACTGAACGACTTTTACTTCATTTCATGTCATTTCATAGCTTAGTGAGTCTTTTTTTTTTTTTTTGGTACTGTTGAATAAGATTCAATTCTAAGAAATGGAATTCCACTGTAAAGAATGAAAGTTTGCTTATCCATTCACCTTTTGAAAGGCATTGCGCTTGCTTCCAGTTTTTGATGATTAAAAATAAGGATGTCACATTTTTGAGTTCTATAATTTCAATTGGTTCTCTTTAATAACCTCTATTTCTTTGGTGAGTTTTTTAAAGATAATTTGTGATTGCCTGGTAAGCATTTTATGATGTCTTCTTTAAAATACTTGTGACAGAATTTGAATATCTGATTCATCTTAGTGTTAGCATCTTTGTTAGTATTCATTGATTGTCTTTTCTCATTCATGTTGTAATTTTTCTTGTACTTTATATGATGGGTGATTTTTGATTGTGGCATGAATATTCTTGAACATCGCTTGATTTTGGTATATGAGGAAGTTCTGGAACTTATCCCCCATGGATACCAAGAGACAGCTGTATAACTACCTTAGTTCTTAAGGCAGTTAAGTTTCTCTTAACTCACTTAGAGAAAAGTGAGAAGAAAAACATGGAGCAAATCACCAATTTTTATTATTTTTTAATATATTAGTTCCACACAATGAAGAAACATATACCAATAACTCTTACTTTTCAATAAGGCACATCATTCTTCAGAGTAGGAAAAAGGGGTAAGGCAATACTCTGATACTGTTAATCAAGAGAAGTCACCTCACATGGAGACTTTTAAAAATCAGTCTTCGTTTTTGCCTTATTACTGAGTTGTAAGAGTTTTTTGGTATGTCAGTCAGTCAGTTCAGTTCAGTCGCTCAGTCGTGTCTGACTCTTTGCGACCCCATGAATCGCAGCATGCCAGGCCTCCCTGTCCATCACCAACTCCTGGAGTTAACTCAGACTCACGTCCATCGAGTCAGTGATGCCATTCAGCCATCTCATCCTTGGTCGTCCCCTTCTCCTCCTGCCCCCAATCCCTCCCAGCATCAGTCTTTTCCAATGAGTCAACTCTTCTCATGAGGGGGCCAAGTACTGGAGTTTTAGCTTCAGCATCATTCCTGCCAAAGAAATCCCAGGTCTGATCTCCTTCAGAATGGACTGGTTGGATCTCCTTGCAGTCCAAGGGACTCTCAAGAGTCTTCTCCAACACCACAGTTCAAAAGCATCAATTCCTCGGCACTCAGCCTTCTTCACAGTCCAGCTCTCACATCCATACATGATCACAGGAAAAACCATAGCCTTGACTAGACAGACCTTTGTTGGCAAAGTAATGTCTCTGCTTTTGAATATGCTATCTAGGTTGGACATAACTTTTCTTCCACGGAGTAAGCGTCTTTTAATTTCATGGCTGCAATCACCATCTGCAGTGATTTTGGAGCCCAAAAAAATAAAGTCTGACACTATTTCCACTGTTTCCCCATCTATTTCCCATGAAGTGATGGGACCAGATGCCATGATCTTCGTTTTCTGAATGTTGAGCTTTAAGCCAACTTTTTCACTCTCCTCTTTCACTTTCATCAATCCTTCAGAAGGGACTAGTTGGATCTCCTTGCAGTCCAAGGGACTCTCAAGAGTCTTCTCCAACACCACAGGTCAAAAGCATCAATTCTTTGGTGCTCAGCCTTCTTCACAGTCCAACTCTCACATCCATACATGACCACAGGAAAAACCATAACCTTGACTAGACGGACCTTAGTCGGCAAAGTAATGTCTCTGCTTTTGAAAATACTATCTAGGTTGGTCATAACTTTTCTTCCAAGGAGTAAGCGTCTTTTAATTTCATGGCTGCAGTCACCATCTGCAGTGATTTTGGAGCTCCCAAAAATAAAGTCTGACACTGTTTCCACTGTTTCCCCATCTATTTCCCATGAAGTGATGGGACCGGATGCCATGATCTTCGTTTTCTGAATGTTGAGCTTTAAGCCAACTTTTTCACTCTCCTCTTTCACTTTTATCAAGAGGCTTTTTAGCTCCTCTTCACTTTCTGCCATAACGGTGGTGTCATCTGCATATCTGAGGTTATTGATATTTCTCCGGGCAATCTTGATTCCAGCTTGTGTTTCTTCCAGTCCAGCGTTTCTCATGATGTACTCTCTGCATATAAGTTAAATAAGCAAGGTGACAATATACAGCCTTGACGTACTCCTTTTCTTATTTGGAACCAGTCTGTTGTTCCATGTCCAGTTCTAACTGTTGCTTCCTGACCTGCATACAGATTTCTCAAGAGGTAGATTGATCTAATAGGAATTTAAAGAACATTTTACCCATCTTGCCCCCTAAACCCAGAAAACAAAATATTCTTTACTAACACATGAAACACTCACAAAAAGTGACTAGGTACAAGGTCACAGAGATAATCTCAACAAGCTTTATTTACTGAGCATAGTGAAATAAAGTTCAAAGTTAGCAACAGAAAGATATGCAAAACAGTCTATAAATAAATAAAAGACAAAACAATCTGGAAATAAAAAACAGGAAAATACATACATTCTTGTAGAAAACCCTTTGGTTGATATGTTTAAAATGGAATTAGAAATATTTACAACTAAGCAATAATGAGAAAGTTGTATATCAAAATCAATGCAATGCAGTCAAAGTGGTACACAGTGGAATATTTATGGTCACATGCATAGTATAATGGAAAAAACTAGGAAATAAACCACACTTCCAACTAAAAAGTAAAAGAGGAAAAATAAAACTGAATGAAGCAAGGAAGAATGAATAAAATTCTAAATTGATCAAATCCTAAATTTATAAAAGGCATAAGTATAAAATTAATATAATGTTATCTCAAGATAACAGAGTCAAATCAATAAAACCATACCTGATTCTTTGGAAATGTTAATAAAATAGAAATTCTGTTGGACAGGGTGATCAAGAAAAAAGATAAAAGTCACAAACATACAGCATTAGGAATAAAATAGGACTATAATGCAAAAATCAGAAGAGACTTAAAAAGTAGAATATTACATAATTTTATACATTTAGACAAATAGTTTTCTAAGAAAATATAATTTATTAAATCTACACCTGAAAAGAAATAGAAAACCTGGTAAGACTGATAGCCATAGAAGAACTTGAAACAATAGGAAAGAATCAACTCTGCAACAGACATCAGACCCAGATAGTTTTACATGTATGTCGGGGAGGGGAGGAGGGGGTTGTTTATAAAATCCTTTTTAAAGAAATGGAGAATTTCCATTTTATACAAACTATTCCAGAGAATGGGAAAAAAAGTAGAAAGCTACTCAAATCACTTGATAATGCTGTTCTAACTCCAATATCATGATTAGACTAAGAAAGTATATGAAAAATAGATCAATATTATTTATGAGTAGAAATACAAAAACACTAATAAAACATTAGCAAGTTGAATCTGGTGTACTACTTAAAATGACCAAAGTCTATCTGAGGAATACAAAGAATACAAAACATCTGATAAATTTCACAATAAAATCAACAATAAAGCCTCCTATAAAACAAGGTATAGGAAGGGATTTCTTTTAACTTGTAAAAGGATATCTATCAGAAAAATAGCAGGCATTGCACTTAAAAGTCAGAAATGTTCCCATTAAGGTTAATAGACAAACACTGACCACTATTACATTAGAAGCCCTTGCTATAAGATAAAAAAAAGAAATAAATATAAAGATTGATAAGAGACACATGATTTTCAGGAGATATTGATAGTCCACTTATATAATCCAAGAGATTCGATTGACAAAGCAACAGAACTAAAAAGAGAATTCAGAAAGGTGGTCATATACAAAATTAGTAACATTCATATCCAATAGTGTCCAGTTAGAAAATGTAATAGAAAATATTCCACCCACAAAGGATCTAATAAGAAACATACACAAAGTCACTTTTAGACTATGAAACTTCACTAAAGAATTTGTTAAAAATTTGAAAAAATATATCTACTTATTGATATGTTATATATTATATAAAAGATTTATAACATTTATAACATAAATCTTAAATAATATATATAAACATATGTATAAAATTTCAGAGATGGCAAAGAAATTCTTCTCCAAATCAAACTGTAAGCAGTTATTCTCAATTAAGATGGGGAACACATGTCCACCCGTGGTGGATTCATGTCAATGTATGGCAAAACCACTACAATATTGTAAAGTAATTACCCTCCAATTAAAATAAATAAATTTATATTTAAAAATAAAAATAAAATAAATCAGAGTTTTTTAACAGAGCTTGACAAGGTGATTTTAAAATTCAAATAAAAAAGTGTGCATAAAGAGGCCAACATTTTCTGAAAATGAAGAGCAAAGGGAAAATTACTTTCAAGACATAACCACATTTTATAAATCTATAGCAATCAAAATAGTTTGGAATTGGCTAAGGAAAAGATCAGTGCTCAGTTTCAGAATACAGAGTATCTAGAAACAATTCCATTTTCATGGGAATCCGGGGAGGCACTGCAAATCAGCAGGAAAAGGATGGCCACATTCAATAAAATGAATTGGTAAAATGCAATGTTTATGAAAAAAAAAAGTTAGATCTATGCCTTAGACAAAACTGAAAAATATTTGGAGTATATTTGGCTGAACCATATAAAATAGCAATCTCTGGTTCAATCTAACAATAAGGGCCACCTCTAGATTTGCCCAATGCATGCTTCCATGCTCTTTTCCTCTTCCAGTTGAGGGATGAAATCAAGCAAGGCAACCTTAGAAGCCATGTGCTAGAAATAGCAGAGTCTCTGTCAGCCTGGGTCTCTGAATGATTGCATGGAACAGAGTAGCCACTGGCCTGAACACCCACCCAGAACCATTATATAGGGAAAGAAAGAAACTTTTCATCCCTAAGCCATTAATGTTTTTGGAGTTTGTCATCACGGCTTAGCTGTGATATCACAACACTTACAGTTTTAGCGAGTGCTTTGATTCCTCTTTTTATCTCCTTCCTTTTGTTGGAAAACAATTTAACCTCATTTTTGATGGCCTGGAACGGAACAAGTACATCATTTAGATAAGTAAGAGATCAGAGATACATGTGTATGTATATAGATACACAGATAGCACTTCTCTAGAAAAATAAGGGAAAAAATTAAAGACTAATAATATAAAGTGTACATGGAGTAGTAATAATACCGCTGCAATACTTTGCTTAAGTCTGAACTGTTGCTATGTAAGTGACCACTGAAGCAACTTGGAACTGAGGTCAATGATAAGGCCAACAGTAAGAAAATAGTGAAAAATTAATCAGAGTAGTTGATGAAGGAAAAGCAGTCTGCTATTTCCTTGGGTATTGTGCGAGAGCAGACTAAATCCAGACACGGCTGCCACCTTTGGCACATTTCTGCACATCTGAGGCCACAGTGTCTCTTCTGTTCCTGATCCACCCCTTTCATGTAAGACAACCTTGCAGCATCCTCACAAATGTACTGCACCATGAGGTATCACACTTCATTCTTTGCTTTGGCACACCTGGACACTTTTCTTTGGTTTCACATTAGCCTAGGTATAGTGCTCAAAGCGTATATAACTTAATCTAGAAAGACTGAGGTGTGTTTGACGTGCTTGCTTACTTTCAGGAAAGTTACACTTATACAATGTAATGCTCTGCCAAGCAGTATCTCTACTTTCTAACTTTCCAATGGGTTTTCATAGGAAATGAATCTACCTGACACACCTACAAAGCATTATTTCAAACCTCTTTTACGTTTTATGAATACCTCTTGGCTTTTCTGTTGTATCCATGGAATTTCTTCTGTCTTATCCACTTTGACTAATTCCTCTTGTGATGAGTCAGTGCTTAACTGCATATTCTCAGTTACCTTAGAAGAAGACAGATATTTCTTAAATTAAAAATTCATCAAGCTCTCCTCCTACCCTACTTCATTTCATTGCTTGAATCTCTCTGCACTTGTTGCATTAAAAAAAATGTTAATAAGCATTTTGCCTGCACTGAAGAAGGCTTTCTTATCTCTTCTTGCTATTCTTTGGAACTCTGCATTCAGGTGCTTATATCTTTCCTTTTCTCCTTTGCTTTTCACCTCTCTTCTTTTCACAGCTATTTGTAAGGCCTCCCCAGACAGCCATTTTGCTTTTTTGCATTTCTTTTCCATGGGGATGGTCTTGATCCCTGTCTCCCGTACAATGTCACGAACCTCATTCCATAGTTCATCAGGCACTCTATCTATCAGATCTAGGCCCTTAGATCTATTCCTCACTTCCACGGTATAATCATAAGGGATTTGATTTAGGTCGTACCTGAATGGTCTAGCGGTTTTCCCTACTTTCTTCAATTTGAGTCTGAATTTAGTAATAAGGAGTTCATGATCTGAGCCACAGTCAGCTCCTGATCTTGTTTTTGTTGACTGTATAGAGCTTCTCCATCTTTGGCTGCATAGAATATAATCAGTCTGATTTCGGTGTTGACCATCTGGTGATGTCCATGTGTAGAGTCTTCTCTTGTGTTGTTGGAAGAGGGTGTTTGCTATGACCAGTGCATTATCTTGGCAAAACTCTATTAGTCTTTGCCCTGCTTCATTCTGCATTCCAAGGCCAAATTTGCCTATTACTCCAGGTGTTTTTTGGGCTTCCCTTGTGGCTCAGCTGATAAAGAATCCACCTGCGATGCAGGACACCTGGGTTCAATCCCTGCGTTGGGAAGATCCTTGGAGAAAGGAAAGGCTACCCAGTCCAGTGTTGTGGCCTGGAGAATTGCATGGCTGCCATGGGGTTGCAAAGAGTCAACTGAGCAACTTTCAGTTCACTCACTTCACTGTACATAAAACCTTGATCAGATAAAAATTTTTGCAAGTATTTTTGTCTTTATCCATTTGCCTCTTTATTCTTATAAGTCTTTCAGAGATCAGAAGAGTTTAACTTTGATGCATTCCAATTTATATACACTTTGTTTTATAATCTTCACTTAGCCCAAAACCACACAGAAAAGAAATAAGCAATCCAATATCACTTGGCATTATTAATTTTTAAAATTGCCGATGTAATAGGCAAACATGATATCCAGTTCTTAAGAATTTCATTTACTTGATTATTAGAGATGTTGAACATTTCCTAATATATTTTTAATTAATTACCAACTTTTTTGACCATCTCATCAAGGGCACATGTAACACATCTCCCAAATATCCTGTTGTGTTTTTGTTAAAAGAAATTCTGCATGGACAGAATAGACTATGAGTTTGACCAATATGAAAATGTTTTTCCTTCAATGCAAATAACTTGCTAAATTGAGTGTGTTATACTTATGTATAGTTTGGGAGACTCAATCCATTTCTAAAAATTAGAACAAAAGACAGGAGATACATCGTTTTCTATTATAACCATGATATATCCACTACTAGTTATTGCCTGACAGCATGTAAGTAGGACTTGGTTATGCTCCTTGTTGTTAATGACCCAAAGATAAGCACATATGTGAACATTATAGTTTCTCTCCATATCTTCATGAATGTAAGAGCTGTAACAAAATTTTCATATGTATTTAGAACATAAACATTTTGCTGATATCTCACAATTTGGTGAAAAAGTTTATTTTCTGCATTCCTTTTTTTGATTTAATGGGTATCACTCTTGCCTCAACTTAAACTTTGCATTGGCTCTTATGCAAATATATAGAAGCATCAGGATACAGTGGTGACATGGCAGTATAAGGGTTAGGAGTTAGAAGCCATAGGTTTAAGTCCCAAGTATTTAGCATATTTGTGGAATAACTCCCACAGTCCAAATGCTGTTTAATTCGAACAGCTGAAATCTAACTTTGCCTTTTGCTACTTTTTTAAACCTATGGAAGTCATTCCTTTTAACTTTAATTTCCTCACTACAAAGTCATTTAGATTATGAAATAGGATAAAATTAAGAAACTACTTTGTACATTATAAGTACAGCATACATATAAGAAATTGCTATTATTTTGCAGTCACCTCCCCTCTTCTTCTGAATAACTGATATTTTCCTATGCCTTAGATGGACCATCTGTAGTTTAGAACACTTGTTTTTGTGCTTATTCTAAGCAGAGATGATCTCTATGTATATTTTCATATTTCCAAATGTAGCGATATCTCAAGTTTCTGGGTGATACATTTGTAAACTGAGAAATGTCGTGATAATGAGTGAGTCTAATTATAAAGTTTCAAATACTGCCTGCAGGGCTAGTTTTAGCTTTAATAAGGAATATCTCATTGGGGAATAAAATTCATTTTCTTCTGTGATAAAGCAGGCTTTGCTAGATTAAAAATACATTACCGTTTGGAGATTGGTCAGACTTGAGACAAAATGTTCCTTCTATTAGATGATCTTTATAAAATCCTATCATCCAAGATTTCAGAGTTTTTAGATCTCTAAGTAAATGGGGTGGGAGGCAAATTTTAGTTTATATACTTTGTGTAAGAGAAAAATTACTGATTGTGCAGAAGTAAGCAAAAACCTAATTGCAAATATCCAATGAACACAGCTGACACTTGTGTCTCAGAAGCTTCGATTCTGGGAGGAATATTGATCCAAGATCTGAGTTTTCTTTCTCAATGACTTGTGCAAAATCACATTCATCTGAGGGGCCTAAGGCAGAATACTCCCAGTGGGGCTTCCTTCTTTATCTGATAGAAAGTTATCTCCTGAAAAGTCAAGTGATATGGCTCAATTAAACACCACCATTGTTTATGTGTTTTAGAGGATGAGAAGGAACAAGGGAAATGGAGAGGCAAATGCAGATGCAAGAGATAGGAAATAACAAAGTAGTTAAGCAGATATTTTTCAGAAGTATTGTAAATTTCCCCTTGAAATATATAGGTAATTTTAAAAGTGAGCTTTTTGAAGTATAATTTACATATAATAAAATTCACCCATTTAAGTTTACAATTTCATGAGCTTTGACAAATATATTCAGACCTGTATCCACAACCACAGTCAAGATATAATGCATTTCTTTTAACAGAAAAATTTCCATAATGATTTAATTTAGTCCTCTCCTCCCATCCATATCCCTTGGCAATCATTGATCTGTCACTATAGTGTTTCATTTTCTAAAATTTCATATAAATGAGAGCATAAAGTATGTAGACTTTTGTGTCTGATGTCTCTCATTCAGTATAATACTTTTGATATTCATCCATCTTGTTAAGTACGCCAGTAATATAATCCTTTTTAATTCTGAGTAGCATTGCATTGTATTGATATGCAACAATCTTTTATACATTTACCAATTGATAGACATTTGGGCTTTTCAAGTATTTGACTATTGTAAATAAAGCTCCCATGCAATAAAACTCCCATCCAAGTTTTGTATGGATGTATGTTTTTATTTCTCCTATGTAAATAAGTGAGCCTCTCTGGTTGCTCAGTGGTAAAGAATTCACCTACCAATGCAGGAAACATGGATTCAATCCCTGGGTTGGGAAGATCCCCTAGAGGAGGAAAAAGCAACCTACTCCAGTATTCTTGCCTGAAAAATTCCATAGACATAGGAGCCTGGTGGGCTGCAGTCCAAGGGGTTGCAAAGAGTTGGATATAACTGAGCAACTGAGCATGCATGCAACTAAGAGCAGGATTACTGAGTTGTTTGTAATTTTTATTTTAACTTTATAAAAAATTGCCAAACTGTTTGCCAAAAGAGCTATACCCTTTTAAATTTCCATTATCAATAAATGAGAATTGCCACTGCTTCACATCCTCACATAAACAGTTTAGTCTGTCTTTATTCTTAGTCATTTTGCAGTATGTAGTACTATCATACTAAATTTTTAATTTGTAATTCACTAATGTGCTTTGTGTGAGCTTATTTATAATTAGTATATCTTCTTTCATTAAATTTCTGTTAAAATCCCTTGCCCATTATTAAAAATCAGGTTTTTTTGTCTTATTGAGTTATAGGAGTTATTTTTGGTATGCATTCTGTATACAAAACCTTGATCAGATGAAAGTTTCTGCAAAATTTTTCTTAATCTCTTTGCCTCTTTATTCTTAAAGATCAGACATTCTTAGTATTTATCTATTCCAATTTATATATTCTTTGTTTTACAATATTCATATAGCCCAAAGTTACACAAATTTTCTCTTATATTTTCTTTTAGAAGTTTTATAATTTTAGCTTTAAGTTCCATTTCAAATCAATTTTTTGGTACAGTGTAGTTAGGGTTATTTTATTTAAATTGTTTGCATGTGGCTATCCATTTGTGTAAGCATAATTTGCTGAAAAGCCTTTTTTTCCCCATAAATTATCTCTGTACCGTTTTATGGTTGACCATACATGTACCCATTTTTGAATTCTCAGTTCTCTTCTGTCAATCTATATGTCTGCTTTTATGCCAGTGCCACAGTTGGTTTTTCTTTTTTTCTTCACTGTAGCTTTATAATAAGTAAAAGTCAGGTAGTATAAGCTTTCTAACTTTTTTCTTCTGTTTCACAATTATAATGGCTATTGCAAGTCTCTTGTATTTCCATGTAAAGTTTAGAATCAACTTGTCAATTTCTTAAAAAAAAAAAAAGCCTGTGAGAATTTTATTTGGGGTTATATTGGATCTCACATCAATTTGGGGTGAATTGATATTGAGTCTTCCATGGTAGGCAGAATTATGGCTTTCATGATCTGTGTCCTGTGGTATTACTCCTGTAGATTTGTTACATTTCAAGACAAAAGGAGTTTGGAAATCTAATTCAAGTTACTAATGAATTAAGGCTTCCCTGGTGGTTCAGAGGTTAAAGTGTCTGCCTCTAATGCGGGAGACCCGGGTTCAATCCCTGGGTCAGGAAGATCCTCTGGAGAAGGAAATGGTAACCCACTCCAGTATTCTTGCCTGGAGAATCCCATGGATGGAGGAGCCTGGTGGGCTACAGTCCACGGGGTCGCAAAGAGTCGGACACGACTGAGTGACTTAACTTTCAATGAATTAAAAGGGAGATTATTCTGGAATATCCAGAGAGGCATATGTCATAAATCACATAGGCTATTAAAAGCAGAAAGTAGGGGCAGAATTAGAATTATTAGATACTCAAATGTTAATTTTTCAGCCCAATATAAAAAGAACAAGATAAGGAAAAGTGTTTGTGTGCTGATTTGCATTGCATTTAAAGATTTTATCTCTTTACTCTCTTTGACAATATAAGATATTAATATTAGGGGAACCTGAGTGAAGGATATAAGGGGATATTTTGTACTATTTTTGAAAGTCTGAAATTACTTGAAATGAAAACAATTTTAGAAAATTTATACTAAGGGAATAAAATGGCTAGCACTTAGTAAAGTTCTGAGGGCATGACCATATGACAGATAATCTTCAAATGGGATGTGGTTATGGACTGAGTGTGAGAAACTTGGATATGATCAGATAGTGCCCAAAGATTGAAGCAGTACACAAAAGGAATTTTTGTATCTCTATTTCAAGTTTACCAAATACCCTGTCTACTTGAGTGGTAACAGATAGCTCAGCTGAAGGACAAATCTGTTCCAACGGGTTGATCCATCCTGCAAAGCAAAAATGCATCTTCTTAAGCCTTTCTGGGAAGTCAATGTCTTAACTAAAATAAATAACCTTAACTTTATAGATTTTAAGTATTGGAACAAATCAATCTATCCAAAATTTGGAGGCAGACAAGTCCTTGAAACTGTTCTTAACTTGTTTTATTCCAGGTGGCTGCCTCTTCTGCTTCATCTGCATTAGGAAGTCTGAATTAATCTTTCTGTTCTGGTTGCTGTCTTATTAAATATCATATTTTTCTTTATGCTTTTACCTTTTTTCTCACGAGCATTGCCTTTACATCTTCTGCATGATGAAAGAGGTATTCTTATTTAGTTCAGTTATTAGATGCCCTAGAAATGTGCCTGTGTGAAGTGAACCAGGTGCATTTTCATACCAGGTATTATCATGGGCTTTAATGATCAGATTGTGGGACCACTCACAATTGTCTTTGCTGGAATATTACTGTTTGTAACACCTGAAGGAGATAGTGGTAATTTTGTACAGTCTTTATTTCTTAAAAAATAATACATCATGTACTATTGAAATGCACACTCATTGAAAGAAATGTAAGAAAGGTATGAGAAGAAATAAATAAATGTTATTTTTAAAGGCAAGGGAAATATTTAACTGGTGTTATTTTCAGAAGGCAGGTATTTTCAAGTATTTTTAATCAACAGGTTTTAATCAACAAAAACTTCCCTATTGGGGGATATATATATTCCCCTGCTCTCCACACTCCTGAATCCCACCAGGACTTTATTTTTCCTTAAAATTAGCTAAAATGCATGTTTATTTGATAAATTCATCACCTGTGGCAAAAGTCTGAAAATGGCATTCATACAGTTCTCTGAAAGATAGCAAGCACTTTGTGAAATACTCCAGCAAATAGTACCAAATACATGGTTAGTTGATTATATGTATTGGGAAGCCCAAATTTTATTATATTTTAAATTCTCAGAAAATGCAGGAAGGAATATCTATGATATCTTTGTCTTTCTCAAAAATACAAACACAATTTTACTTTATTTTTCTGATATCTGGTTGTTTTCTTTGCTAAATGTCCCATTTTAGTAATGTAAGTGTAATTTAATGTTAAAATTAACAATATGACTTGTGGTTTTGATAGTATATATAAACCACACATTTTCTCTGCATAAACATTTTCATAAAGTTCAGCAAATGTTTGTTATTAAAATCTGCATGCAAATATGAGTAGAGGAGGACTTTTTTGATAAAGATTATTTATCAAAAGCCTAATGTAAATGTATTTAATGGGAGAGAATTCATATAATATCCTTTAAGATAAGGTATTGCTTATTACTTCCATCACTGGTTAACATAGGTAATTCTTTCACAAATATTAGAATGAGAAAAAAATAAATATGTGGATTAGAAAAAAAGAAAAATAACTTTCATTTCATATAGATAATTGTTTATATAGGTAGTATATGTAAATTGGCTCATTTACATATAAGAGACCCTATGGAATCAACATACAAATTATTAAAATGAAAATTTTCATAGACAAACAAAAATCAACTGTTCTTCAATACTTAGAATAGCTGTTCCCTGTATAGTCTTGCCATCCTGTTCACTGTATAGCCTTGCTGGTGTAAACAGTACTTCATAAGGAGACAGTAGAGACAGGAGAGAAGAGAAGGAAGAGTAGAAAGAGACACATTCTAACTTTGTATAAACCTAATGAAATAATCTCAAACATACAAAGCCAAGAGAAACAGAACCAAAGGAATACATTAATCTATTGTCCTAAGTGGAGATTTTAACAAGTATTTCATAGTAAATTTAGAACACAATAACAGAAAAGATAATTTAAGATTGAAATAGAAGGAGGGAAATGAAGTCAAGTCAAGAGAGACATAATAAGATATGAAGCAAGTATGCAATAGAGAATAAATAAAGCCAAATATTGGCTCATTTACAATATGTTCAATTTTTTTTTTCACTCTGTCAAGACCAATCAAGGGGAAAAAAAGGGCAGAAAAGAAATAACCAGTACCTGGAATGAAAAATGGGCATCACTTTAAATTCTAAGGATTATTATAAAGACATTGCTGCTGCTGCTGCTGCTGCTAAGTCGCTTCAGTCGTGTCCGACTCTGTGCGACCCCACAGATGGCAGCCCACTGGGCTCCGCCATCCCTGGGATTCTCCAGGCAAGAACACTGGAGTGGGTTGCCATTTCCTTCTCCATATAAAGACATTAGCAGTGTAATTTGAACAACTTTATAAAGATAAAATTTTTAACTAGATGAGAAGAGAAAGTTTCTTTAGAAATACATGTGAATAAATGAAACAAGAGGACATGGAAAATCTGAATAATTATCTATACTAATGAGTTTGATGTCATAATTAATTTGAATATCTAGTAGAAACCTTTCCCAATTAGCATCTGCTTATGCATAGGATGAAGTGATTTGTGTCCCTCTGAGAACTAGTGGAAAATATCAGCTAAATTCTTTTCAAATCTGCTTAAAGGCATCAGACAACAGGGGATAAGTTTCTGTGCAAAGTTGAAACATGTAAACATAAGGTGATGATATACAGTCATTCAGTCATTTTCCCCCTAGTAGCATTTGCCACGGAGAAGGCAATGGCATCCCACTCCAGTACTCTTGCCTGGAAACTCCCATGGATGGAGGAGCCTGGTAGGCTGCGGTCCATGGGGTCGCTGAGTCAGACACGACTGAGCAACTTCCCTTTCACTTTTCATGTTCATGCATTGGAGAAGGAAATGGCAACCCACTCCAGTGTTCTTGCCTGGAGAATCCCAGGGATGGCGGAGCCCGGTGGGCTGCCGTCTGTGGGGTCGCACAGAGTCGGACACGACTGAAGCGACTTAGCAGGAGCAGCAGCAGCATTTGCCAATTTCAACTTAGGGAAGAAGTTAAGAAATAGAACATTGGGAAGAGATTGTAAGACTGAAGCCAGTAGAATTCTTGGGAGTCTTACACAATGGAGCAATGAAATAGTCGAGTTCAGGAGCCATAGACATCTGGAGTCCTCTGAAAACACTGGCTATATGCTGAACCTGTGGTGGGTAGCACACTAAGAAACTAAACAAAAAACATGTGAAAAACAAAAATTCCATAATCTTGCTGTGCTGAAGGCTAAAGCTCAAAAACCATCAACAAAAGGGACTCCAATGAACAAAATTCCAGATTTACACTGGGAACTTCTAGTGAGCTATAACATACCTACAGGATGAACCAGTTGTAACCTGAGCCTTACTAATTCTACAACTCAATATTTATCTAATGATATTTACAACCCAAGGTTTATCTAACCTAGCTAGTCCATCATGACCAGAAGCAGATGTCCTAAAATTATCTTTATAATGTTGATTTTTCATATTTACTTTAGGAAGTTTTCTGACTCTGAGATTATATATATAGTATGTGAAAATGTATGATGTTGGTTTCAGGGTTCTCTTTTATCCTTCTCCTTAGGTATATGTAAAGCCACAAATCATTAGATGGAATTTAAGTAAATTTCTATAGTCCTAGCTATAAAGCCATTATTGCAATGCATTTGAGCCAAAGCCATCAGTTCTAATTCACCTACAAGTCAGAAACCTAGCTTAACTTACTTTTTTTGTACATTCAAGCTAAATGAATCATAGTTGTCTTGTTCTTGTACAGTTATATCTTTGTATATGCACACATCTAAAGCATTCCTATATAATAAAACATCACAACACTTAAGTTACCCTGAGGACTATTCTGCTGCTCCACTGTTGGAAGAACTTAAATTTCAAGTTAGTGAAAGCCAAATTTAAGAATATGGGCACTGAAAACAAAAGCAAAAAAAAATGGAATATGGGCATTTGGTAGACAATGAGTAGATATTAGTGGCTACTTATCAAAGTAACACAGCTTAATGAAACATACTTTAGGAAACTTGATTCTATTAGAAGTACATATAATGATTAAGATGTAAAAAAGCTATATTTCAGTTGAAATGTCATGAAGAGCCATGAGGTTGATCCAAGGAACTCGTGATTTAGAATTTTACCTCTATAAGAGTATTAGAGTTTAATTCTGTGACTTTATATAATAGAAGGGAAACTAGAAGAAAAGGAGTAAGTGGAAAGGAAATACAAATAACATATGGTTTAAAAAAGAAGAGTTGAGGCATATAAATTATTTAAAGTACCATCTTTTAGTCTTTCACATATTTTTTTAAAAATAAGAATGTTGTATAAAAACAAATCCAGAGTCAGATAAGGAGAGGCTTTACTGAGAAGAAAGACTGTTGCAGTAGGGAGAGCTCTCAGATCTCAGAAATCTGAAAGTGTCTCAAAAGCAAGCAGAAAGACTTTTCTTTTATAGAGAGGGGTGAGCAGTAAGTATGGGCAAGTCAGGCAAATGAGAGAAAATGATTAGAGGGCTCTGTCAGGAAATGTGTCTCACTGTAGTCAGCCGATTCTCAAGATAAGCTGAGAAGGGGCTATTTTTGGCTTTTCAGTGCTTGATCAGGTTGGAGGATAAGCAGAGTTCAGAAACGTTTAGTGAAGAAACAAACCTGACTAAAGTTGGTCAAGACAGCAGAGGGTGAGTGTGAACACCTGGTCAGGAGCCAGTAGCACATGGGGATACACCATTACTAGAGGTATTCCAGTGGATAATAAATTGCCTCTTGGTAGTTATGCAAGAAAAGAAATTTATTAATTTTAGTCAGGTAAGAATTTGGCTTGGGTGACCTTCAAAAATTTATTTTCACTTGAAGAACCATTCTTTGTATGATTCAGTGAGTACTTCTACAAAAGCCAAAGAGGTCCCCTTCGTGTACATTCTTGGACTATAAGATTTGCTGCATCATCTAGACACTTTATATAGTATCTTTCAATAAAAGTTAGCAAAATCCTTTAAAAGCAAGCCTTGCAATCATCATTTTGTAGATTGTGTAAATGAATTATTCAGGACTCTGTACTTCCAAATATCTATTATTTCAGACTGAACAAAATTGCTGTGTACAAGATATGCATTTCTTCCCTAGGATTGCAGTAATAGTATGGAAAGGATGTGCACTATTAACATTTAGATAGGTATCATTGGAAAAGCAATGCTTAAAATTTACCTTGTGTGGAGAAGAAAGAGGAAAGGTTTCGGTTAAATCTTATCAGACTCACCACTAGTCCATCAATTCAAAGTCAGCTTGGGGAGTGATGCTGCTTTTCAAGCTCCCATGAAAAGACTTCCTGATTTGTAAAGGAGGCAAATTTATTTATGTAAATTGACTATTTGGCAGTACTTCTGCTTCTTTTAGTGTTGACTAGTCCCGCCTCTGATA
>SJYT01081137.1:47732-74968 GCA_006410635.1 Cephalophus harveyi
GTCCCGCCTCTGATAAGGCAGATCTAATTTCATTTCCATTAAAATGCAATGAAAGCACATTTATGAATTTAAATAATTTCTTTCCTGAGTTTGATAGGAGTTTAGAATGGTTAGCTGTGGAGTGTTATTAATAAATATTGCTTTTTAAAATTAAAATAGAAACACCTAGCTGGTCAGGGAATTTTTTTTTCCTGCTATAGATGACAAAAATTGAGTTGGTAGAAGAAATAGTAATTTGCCAAAGGACTTGTTTAATTGGACCCTCTTGCTTATCTCATTGTCAAATTATTTTCAAACCTTTTTCTATATAATTAAAATATTGATGTACTTTGGTTTACACAACTTATTCATCTTCCTGAAAGGAACATGAAGCAAATATGCTGCTGCTACTGCTGCTAAGTCGTTTCAGTCGTGTCCGACTCTGTGCAACCCCATAGACGGCAGCCCACCAGGCTCCCCCATCCCTGGGATTCTCCAGGCAAGAACACTGGAGTGGGTGGCCATTTCCTTCTCCAATGCATGAAAGTGAAAAGTGAAAGTGAAGTCACTGAGTCGTGTCTAACTCTCAGTGACCCCATGGACACCAGCCTCCTCCATCCATGGGATTTGAGTGGGGTGCCATTGCCTTCTCCAGAAGCAAATATAAATTAAGGCTTTTTAACAAAGCATGGAAAGAGGAATATGATGTTGTGAATTGTTCTGCTAATTTGTCTTTCAGAAGGCTCTCTTAAAATTTTATTTTTTCTCATACTGCTTAAGTTGTTATATGAACTGTGTCAACTAAAAAAGATGCACAACTTGAGAGCTGCAAACTAAGTTTTATTTGTGGCAAAATGAGGACTGCAGTCTGGGCGATAGCACCTCAGATAGCTCAGAGAGACTGCTCCAAAGAGGCAGTCAGGGAAGGCTAGTATATAAGATTTAGGTGAAGGGGGAGTTCAATGCAAATCAAGTGCTTACTTTACAAGAGGCTTTCTCCTGGTCAGAAGGATCTGATGTCATCATGAAGTGCTTTTCTAGATATGAGGAGATGCAAGGATTGGGACTTCATGGCATATAGATGGGGAAACAATGGAAACAGTGACATACTTTATTTTCTTGGGCTCCCAAATCACTGATGACAGTGACTAAAGCCATGAAATTAAAAGATGCTTCCTCCTTGGAAGGAAAGCTATGACCAACCTAGATAGCATGTTAAAATCAGAGGCATTGTTTGCCGACAAATGTCTGTCTACTCAAGGCTGTGGCTTTTCCAGTAGTCATGTATGGATATGAGATTTGGACTATAAAGAAAGATGAACGCTGAAGAATTGATGCTTTTGAACTGTGGCGTTGGAGAAGACTCTTGAGAGTCCCTTGGACTGCAAGGAGATCAAACCAGTCAATCCTAAAGGAAATTAGTCCTGAATATTCATTGGAAGGCCTGATGCTGAAGCTGAAACTCCAATACTTTGGCCAATTGTTGCGAAGAGCCAACTCATTAGAAAAGACCCTGATGCTGGGAAAGATTGAGGGCAGGAGGAGAAGGGGACAACAGAGGATGAGATAGTTGGATGGCATCACCGACTGAATGGACATGAGTTTGAGCAAGTTCCAGGGGATGGTGGTGGACAGGGAAGCCTGCTCTGCTCTGCTCTGCTAAGTCACTTCAGTCGTGTCCGACTCTGTGTGACCCCAGAGGGCAGCCCATCGGGCTCCCCCATCCCTGGGATTCTCCAGGCAAGAACACTGGAGTGGGTTGCCATTTCCTTCTCCAATGCAGGAAAGTGAAAAGTGAAAGTGAAGTCGCTCAGTCGTGTCCGACCCTCAGCGACCCCATGGACTGCAGACTTCCAGGCTCCACCGTCCATGGGATTTTCCAGGCAAGAGTACTGGAGTGGGGTGCCATTGCCTTCTCCGGGACAGGGAAGCCTGGCATGCTGCAATCCATGGGGTCAGACAGGACTGAGCAGCTGAATAACAATAACAAGGATTGGGATCATAAAATCTGTTCCTAAAAAACATCCAACTATCTAAAGACCTGTCTCACCAGATTCCCTGGAGCACTAGTTCCTCACTCCACACGGAACTCCCTCAGGAAGTATTGAAGGTCAATAGCTGAAGCAGCACAGGGTTGAATCTCCACAAAGGCAGATGACAAATGCCCTTGTTGTTCAGTCATTTGCAATGCTCCTGGCAAGTGCCAATTTGTAGTTGATGGCTTCCTATATAAATATCATTATTTCTAATAACTTAGTGCAGATACTTGATCCACAGTTCTTCCTGATGAAGTAGTATAGAAGTGCCACTGTATAGACTGTGTAGTCAACAACCATTTACAGATTAACAAAAAAGGGGATATATGTGTGAAAATTTTTAAAAATGCAAAAGGGTTTTAAAGATTATAAGAATCACTGGTAGCAGAACTTATCCTATTTTCCTGTCTAAATTAACTTTCTAATTTCACCTTCCCAAGGGTGAAGGCAATAGCAAGCCACTCCAGTACTCTTGCCTAGAAAATCCCATGGATGGAGGAGCCTGGTAGGCTGCAGTCCATGGGGTCGCTAGAAGTCGGATGCGACTGAGCGACTTCACTTTCACTTTTTGCTTTCACACAATGGAGAAGGAAATGGCAACCCACTCCAGTGTTCTTGCCTGGAGAATCCCAGGGACAGGGGAGCCTGTTGGGCTCCTGTCTATGGGGTCGCACAGAGTCGGACACGACTGAAGCGACTTAGCAGCAGCAAGGGTGAAAGTGAAAGTGAAGTTGCTCAGTCATGTCTGACTCTTTGTGACCCCATGGACTGTAGCCTACCAGGCTCCTCAGTCCAGGGGATTTTCCAGGCAGGAATACTGGAGTGGGTTGCCATTTCCTTCTCCAGGGGATCTTCCTGACCCAGGGATCAAACCCAGGTCCCCTGCATTGTAGGCAGACGCTTTACCATCTGAACTACAGAACTCTAAAGTCAGACACGACTGAAGTGACTTAGCAGCAACAGCAGCAGCAAGGTCTCCCAAGGGTGGGCAGGCGCAACTTAACCTTTTATTCACTTACAAATACTTGATTGACTTGTTAGGTCAGATAAAATAAACAACTTTCTTGACATCAAGAGCTGTGTATGCTGGGGAAGAATACAAAGAAAATCTATATAACAAAGTAGGAAGAGTGGGTTGCATGGATTCAGAATACTGAAACAGTGTGGCTACAACTTGAGTTTCTTATGCATACTTAAAATACTGAATTTACAAACTTAATTTCCTTGACAGTGCTGTCAGGCAAGTCCAGCGCATCCTTTATTAAATGACAAGCAAAGAAGTCTGGATTGGAGTAGAAAATATTATCTGGTGTCAAATATTTGTAGATGTCTTCCTATGACTAGAACTTCCAGTTTAATGAAAATGTTTGAAATCTGTTAATACTTCTGTACCAGCTTTTTATTTTATATATCTTTAAATTTAAAATGCCGTTTGTACCACTTTCTAAGTACAATCTAAATTTATCATGCTATTTAAAATTCACAATCAATTTTTTGTACAGCCCTGGGTAATATTTTGTATATGGAAAGTAAATCCATTTTAATAAAAATATATTGTTATTTAGATTACAAAAATATTATAAAGTGAAATAAATTCAATAACTAACAGATAATATCTAATATCATTTAATATCATTTCCTCTAAGATTTTAGAATTTCTAATAGTAAAATATTCTCTCTATGTGATTAAATCCCTATGTCACTACTGTTGCTTTCACATTTTCTTTCTTTCTATGGAAACGCATGTATTTCTCCAGCATTTTTCCCAGCAATTCTATTGATTTCCTTTCTTATAATAATGTCGTTTTTTTTTCTGATGCTTTTTTACAACATTCAATTTCATTTTAAATTGTTTTTCATTTTGAGAAAGTTAAATTCACATGCAGTTTTAAGAAATAACAGATCCTATATGCTCCTTATCCAGTTTCTCCCAATGATAATACCTTGCAAGTCTATAACATCACAAAAGATATTACAATAGATACAGTTAAGATATAGAACATTTCCATCACCAGAAGGATCCCTCATGTTCCCCTTTTATAGTCATATCAATTTCCCTCTCACCTCACCCTTTTTTTAATCCCTGGTGACTGTCCATCTCTTTTCTATTATTTGGTAGAATTAATTTTCAAAAATTTCATATAAATCTTATATAAATACAACATTTATATAATGTGCATTTGGCTCTTTTTACTCAGCATAATTCTCTGGAGATTCATACAGGCTGTTGCATGCATAATTAGCTGATTGCTTTTTAAAGCTAATTTTAGTATTTCATGGTATAGATGTGCCACACTTTGTTTAACCAATTGTCCATTGTAGGATATCTGCACTGTTTTCAGTTTGGGGCTATTACTATTAAAGCTAGTATATACATTCATGTACAGCTGTTTGTATGAATATAAATTTTTGTTTCTCTTGTATAAACATCCAAGAGTGCAATTGCTAGTGTATGGTGGTTGCATGATTATTTACTTAAGAAACTCAAGCTGTATTCCAGAGTGTATTCCAGAAACTGTACCATTTTACATTCCTACCAACAATATAAGATGTTCTCATATTTCTCTGAGAATACTAATTAGATTATTTTAAACTGTCTCTTCTCTTTTTTTGAAGTATATTCTGGGCTCTATATTCTGCTCCTTGTTTTTAAACTTAATGTCTTATTCTGTTGAGTGTTATTGTAGGTGTTAAATTTTAGTTGCCTGTTCATGTACTGCAGAATGATTATTGCAGGTAAGTTGAAACTGGTTTTCTCTGCTATTGTGTAGGCATACATGTTTCCTGACAGGCTTCTCACCTGATTGGAAGGTTTGTTTCTGGAGACGAGTTTGGACATTTTGAAAGTTAAGCTTCGTTTAAAATGCCTGTATAAAAAGTTAGAATGTTTGGCTCGGTCTCCCCAAGTTCCAGGCTGTGGAATTTATACATGATATCTCATTTTCATTTTTGCATTTTTAAAATGTATGTAGAGAGATTTTTGTTCCAAGTGTACAGTTGAAGAAATGAGCTCAGAGAAGGTGAGTGATTTGTCTGAAGTCACACAGCTTATAGTGGGATGAACTGAGACTCAAGTCCAAGTGCTTTTCCCAAGTGAAAGTGAAGCCGCTCAGTCGTGTCCGACTCTTTGCGACCCCATGGACTGTAGCCTACCAGGCTCCTCTGTCCGTGGGATTTTCTAGGCAAGAGTACTGGAGTGGGTTGCCGTTTCCTTCTCCAGGGGATCTTCCCAACCCAGGGATCGAACCTAGGTCTCCCGCATCGCAGGCAGACGCTTTACCATCTGAGCCACCAGGGAAGACAAGCCAAGAGTTAAAGCCTGGTTGGTGGCAGGGATATGGCCTTCCCATCTCATAACTCTCTATGGAGGAGCAGGGCAGGATAAGGATGAGGCTAGAGACTGATCAGGATTCCATAGATGGTTACTCCATAGACGGTTATAGACAGATATTAAAATCAATATCTTGTCTCACTTTTCACCATGTCTCTGTGTGGAAGAATTGGATAGAATGGGATGGTGGCAGAGACTTGGCATAATTTTTTAATAGTCATTCAATTTATATCTCTGTATCCCTCTATAAGTTCTTACTTCAGAGATAGACCCTCAGTGGGCTTTTCCCATGAAGACCAACTTGTATTTCTTTTTTAGGTACCACATTCATATATTCAGCAACACATTTATAATAGGACAAGAGGGTAACCTGTCCTGGTATCCATATTTTGGCTGACTGCATTTATAAACACACACAAAATTAAACTTATTAAAGAACATCTAGCAACTTCTGTCCCTTAGCATCTGCCACTCAGACCTGCAATGCTAAGCAAGCTGTCTTATGACTAATATTGTTTAGATCCAAGAAAAAACATTTTCCCACCTCTTGCCCTGTGCTGAAATGTATCCAAATACCCAACAGTGTTATGTGTTGGATACAGATGCTACTTCAGGATATGAGAAACATTTAAATGCCTTATGTAACAGAAAACACAAATTAGTTAAGTTGTTCTATCTTTTCTCTCAGATGATGTGAATCCAATAGATTCTTGTTTAAGGGAGTTTTATTTCACATTAGTGCCAAGCATCTTTCCTTCTTTTCTTTGTGTTCCAATCTTGTTTCTGTAGATACACACATGGTTTTTATAATCACACAATGCAGCTGAGAAACAAAACGCAGCTGAGAAACATTTTGCTAAATACATTTAACAGTTCATATTCCTTTTAAATGTTTCTGTATGTAGTTTGTTACATTGGCAAGTAGGTGGGCATTAAAAGGTAGAATTGCAAATGTCTTTGTATTTATAATAATATTTGAAAAGATTTGAGTAAATTTTCAAAAAAATACATTTCAGCTTTATTTAAATTTAACAATTTTGGTATTCAGCAATTAAAAAATGTGTTTATTTATTTATTTATTAAATATAAATTTATTCATTTTAAATGGAGATTAATTACTTTACAATATTGTATTGGTTTTGCCATACATCAACATGAATCCGCCACAGGTATACATGTGTTCCCCATCCTGAACCCTCCTCCCTCCTCCCTCCCTGTACCATCCCTCTGGGTCATCTCAGTGCACCAGCCCCAAGCATCCAGTATCATGTATCAAACCTGGACTGGCGATTCGTTTCATATATAAATCTTTCTGCTCTGTTTACTCTTTTTAGTTAAGATATTTAATATGATGTTTTTAGAAAATATCACACAAAAGCAGTTCTGTCCCACGTTCAGTAAGTGCTTTCACCTCAAAATAAATGCCTTCTTCTATTTTGCACTTGACTGCTTTTTTTCTCTTCCAACCCTCCATATTTTTCCTATGGAAATCCTGTTGTATAAATGCTGTGTGTGTGTGTGTGTGAATGTCAGAATGAAGATGTTCTTCCATATTTGCTTTCTGTATCCTTGCTATTTAAAGTAAAATCTACTGATCAGTAACTACTCCATTTCTTGGGAACCAATGAGAAATGCAGAATCTTGGTCTCTACCCTAGATTTACTCAATCAAAATTTGCATTTTTAGTAAGATCACCTGGTGATTTATATCCACATTCATGTTTCAAAGACCCTGCTCAGTACCTTGGCTATCATAATTTCTGTTTTTCCCTTAATTCTATATTTTGAAAGGATTCATTGGGATGAGTATTGAGCTTTTCCAGTTCTGTGGCCATGGCTGGGTCTTCCAAATTTGCTGACATAATAAATGCAAAATCTTGATGGCATCATCCTTTAGGGATTTGAATAGTTGTACTGGGATTTCATCGCATCGATTAGCTTTATTAACAGAAGTGCTTCTTAAGGCCTACTTAACGTTGCACTCCAGAATGTCTGGCTCTGGGTGACTAACCACAACATTGTAGCAATCCAGTTCGTTAAGATCTTTTTTATGCAATTCTTCCATGTATTCTTTCCATCTCTTCTTGATCTCTTCAGTGTCTACTTAGGTCTCTACCATTTCTGCCCTTTTTTGTGCCTGTCTTTGGGTGGAATGCTCCCTGGATGTTTCCAATTTTCCTGAAGAGATCTCTAGTTTTTCCCCTTTTGTTGTTTTCTTCTATTATTAAGCACTGTTCATTGAAGAAGGCCTTCTTGTCTCTTCTAGCTATTTTTTGGAACTCTGCATTTAACTGGATGTACCTTTCCCTCTCTCCTTTGCTTTTCCCTTATTCTTCCACTATTTGTAAAGCCTACTCAGATAACCACTTTGCCTTCTTGCTTTTCTTTTTCTCTGGGATGGTTTTGTTCGCCGCCTCCTGTACAATATTATGGACCTCTGTCCATAGTTCTTCAGGCACACTGTTAACTAGATCTAGTCCCTTGAATCTATTTGTTACCTCTACTGCCAATTCATAACAGGATTTGATTTAAGTCATACCTGGCTGGTTTATTGCTTTTCTCAGTTTTCTTTAGTTTAAGCCTGAATTTGCTCTTTTACTAGTGCTCTATTATTCAGGTTTAGGTCATTAATTTTTAAATCCTTTTCTAGTATTTATTTATATTGATAAAATTCTAAGCATTGCTTTGGTTACATACCACAAAATTTTATACTTTGATATTCATTGTTGATATATGTGGTAGGTGTTCAGCTCACAATAGTCACTATTTTTTCTTGTGATTTCTTCTTTGATCCATGTATCATTAATACATGCTGTAGAAATTCCAAATTCTGGGAATCTCTCCATGCTATTTGTCACGGGTTGAGATATGTTCCCACTTGTGAAAAGGGATATGCTGATGACCTAACAGTACCACAGAATGTGACTTTATTTGGAAATAATATCAATGTAGATATAATTAAAGATAAAGTCATATTGGAATCAGGTAAATCCTTGATTAATATGATTGGTGTCTTTTTAAGAAAGCCATGTGAAGATAAACATCAGGAGGAAGTCATATGAAGACAGAAATCAGAGTGATGCAGGTACAAGCCAAAGAATGCCAAAGACTCCTGACAAAGCACCAGAAGCTAAAAGGAAGAATTCCCCTGCAGGTTTAGAGGGAAGTTTGCTCTGGTGACACATTGTTTTCAGACTTCTTGCCTTCAGAACTGAAATGGTAAATTTCTGTTGTGGTACCCGTTTGTGGTACTTTGTTATGGCTGTGCTTAGTCGCTCAATTGTGTACCACTCTTTGCGACCCCATGGACTGTAGCCCACCAGGCTCCTCTGTCCACGGGGAGTCTCCAGGCAAGAATACTGGAGTGGATTTCCTTGCCTCCTCCAGGGATCTTCGATCTCCCATATTGCAAGCAGATTCTTTATCATCTGAGCCACCAGGGAAGCCCTTTGTTATGGCAGGGTCTAGGAAACTAATCCAGTGTTACTTTATAGTTTCAATTCTTTTAAATTTGTTGATGACTTTGTCTTACAGCTCCACATACCTTTTATGTTGATGAATATTCCCTGCACTTGTACATGTATGTTGCAGTTGTTGGTCTAACATTCTTTAAATATCAATTAGATCAAGTTGATAGTGGTTTTCAATCTTGTATCTTCACTGATTTTTTTTCCCTACATATTTTTTAAGTCAGGAACTGAGTGAGGGAGCTAATTTCTGATTACTGATTATTATAGTCTGTCAGTTTTTAGTCAATATAGCTACATCAACTTTAATATGATTTGTATTCATTTTTTATAATTTTAACTGTTTGGTGTCACTTTGTGCCTTTTTTATTAAATCATTTTTACTAAGCACCATATAGATTAGTCTTGCTTTTAAATCTAGTCTGACAATCTCTGCTTTTTGATTCTAGTGTTCGTCTATTTATTAACTGAATCAGTACTTGAATTTATTTTGTCTTTGCTGTTACTTTGTGTTTACTGTTCCAATTTTCTGTCATATATAATTTCTCTACAGAATGATATTTTGTATTTCTTCCAGCAGGTATATAAGTTATGTTTTTATGTTTATGTGTATGATCGTCCATAAATAAAATTTTGTGTATTGAATGAGATAAGATCCAAAGTCATTTTTTTGCCCAAATGATATCCAGTTGTCCCAGTACCATTTGTTGTTAAGAAAGACTTTCTTTTCCCCATGAAACTGTAAAAATATGTTAAATATGTTTGTAAAAAGTCAAGTGACCATATAAAATTAGGTATGATTCTGAATTTCCTATTTTATTCCATTAGTTGATTCATCTATCCTTATATCAATACTATTTGTCTTAATGAAGCTTTTTTGTAAGTCTTGATATCTGGTAGTAAATGTCCCATAATATCACTCTCTTTTTGAAAACTAATACTGGCTCTTCTGTAGCATAAATTGTAGAATCCAATTGCCAGTTTCTTCAGTACCACAGTGATAGTCTCTCAATTAATGAATATAAATTATTCCTCCATTTGTTTAGAGTGAAAGTGAAGTCATTCAGTTGTGTCCAACTCTGTGAGACCCCATGGACTGTGTAGCCTACCAGGATTCTCCATTCATGGGATTTTCCAGGCAAGAATACTGGAGTGGGTTGCCATTGCCTTCTCCAGGAGATTTTCCCAACCCATTTGTTTAACCATTCTTTAATATTCCTTAACTGTTCCAAAAACTTCCCAACAAAGAAAAGCCTAAGTCAGATGGCTTCACTAGTGAATTAATAGGAAAAAATACCAATTTTCTCAAAATCTTCCAAAAATTAAAGAGGAGGGAACACTTCCAAATTCATTTTATGAGTCCATCACTACCATGATACTAAAGCCAAACAAAGACCTACAGGAAGGTAGGTGAGAGAGAGAAAATCTTAAGAATGTATTACCTTATCAAAAATAAATTGTAGAAGAAAATTGGAAATAGCATGACAGCAAGAGTCAAAACTTTCAAGTACTATTTTTACTATTGCTTTCCTTAAAGGTTTGTAATATATGTTTCTTATATAAGAAAGCCTTCCTAGGCTGAATACAGAAATTTACCTGAATTTTAAAAAAATTATTAAATTTTGCTTCTCAAATGTCAGTATTTAATACACCTACAATTTAATTTTTATATATGTTCTGAGAAGGAAATAACTAATTTCCCCCCATCCAGAAGATTGTTCTAGCATCATCTATCTATTTTTATTTTGAGATACATTTTACATAAATCTTACTGCATAAAACACAATGTAAAGAATATTTACGAAGTATGTGTAGTTTGTAGCAACCAAGGGGAAAACAATGGATCATTTTCAGCACCTCAGAAATCCCTCATGTATCCATCATTTCCCCCATTCTAAATATTTTTAACTTTATGATAATTATTACCTTGCTTTTTAAATAATTTTACTACTTATGAATATGGCTATAAATACATTTTTCCTTGATTTTGAGCACTATGAAAAGTGAGCATACTACTCTATTACTTTTTTATTTATTGATCAACATTGTCAGAATCATTAAATATACATATAGTTATTTCATTTGCTTTGCCATATACTATTCTATTGTATGAATATCTCCAAATTTGTTCATTCTACTATTGATAGAAATTTGAAGTTTTTTCCAATTAAAAATTCTTACAAACACTGGTGTTATAAATGCTATTTACATATCTACTAGTGAGCATGTGTAAAAGACATTCTAATCTATGTACTTAGATAAGATATTGCTATATTACAAGTCACTTGTTTATTTAAAGTAGTAGATTATGCTAAAATTTTCTACAACATAGTTGAACAACTTACACTCTACCAAGCATGAATGACGTTCTCCATTGTTTCACAATTTTACCATCAATTAGTGTCATTAGAGTTTTCAGTAATTGCCAATCTAATGTGTATGCATTGAGATGTTGAATTGATATTTTCTTTTTTATTATATATTTAATTGGAGGATAATTGCTTTACAATATTGTGTTGGTTTACATGAATCAGCCATAGGTATACATATGTCCCCTCCCTCTTAAACCTCCTTCCCACCTCTCACCCCATCCCAACCCTCCAGGTTGTCAAAGAGCACCAGGTTTGAGCTCCCTGCCTCAGGCAGTAAATTCCCGTTGGCTATCTGTTTTACATATGGTAAAGTATATGTTTCAATGTTATTCTTTCAATTCATCCCTCGCTTTCCTTTCCTGTGTCCACAAATCTGTTCTCTATGTCTGAGTCTCTGTTGCCTGCAAATAGGTTCATCAGTACCATCTTTCTAGATTCCATATATATGTGTTAATATATAAGTTTTTCTCTTTCTGACTTGCTTCACTCTGTATAGTCGGCTCTATGTTCATCCACCTCATTAAAACTGACTCAAATGTTTTTCTTTTATGGCTGAATAATATTTCATTGTATATATGTACCATAACTTCTTTATCCATTCATCTGTTAATAACATCTACGTTGCTTCCATGTCCTGGCTATTGTAAATATTGCTGCAATGAACACTGGGGTGGATGTGTCTTTTTCAGTTATGGTTTCCTCAGGGTATAGGCCCAGTAGTGAGATTGCTGGTTCATAAGGTAGTTTTCTTTTTTTTAATTTTTTTTTATTAATGGATAATTGCTTTATAGAATCCTGTTGTTTTCTGTCAAATCTCATCATGAATCAGCCATCAGTTCAGTTCAGGTTAGTTCAGTCACTCAGTCATGTACGACTCTTTGCGACCCCATGAATCACAGCAAGCCAGGCCTCCCTGTCCATCACCAACTCCTGGAGTTCACACAGACGCACATCCATTGAGTCCGTGATGCCATCCAGCCATCTCATCCTCTGTCGTCCCCTTTTCCTCCAGCCCCCAGTCCCTCCCAGCATCAGAGTCCTTTCCAATGAGTCAACTCTTCGCGTGAGGTGGCCAAAGTACTGGAGTTTCAACTTTAGATGGGAATCATGTTTTTTTTTTTTTTCTCCAATGTGGGAACAAGGTTTGTTTTACTGTGAAATAAAGATTTGGACAGTTATAAATGTATGATTTCAACTTTCTCAGAGGACAGTCTTCCTAAAGAGATGGGAGGGATAAAATTCTTGTTTAGTAATCTAATACTTTTAAAGATTATTCTGCTCATTGGAATAAACAGTACAAGGTGGTCATCAACATTCATTCCTCACTTTACCTAATAAATAAGATAACATATTTCCTAGTGAGACACCCTGCCCATTTAGATGCTTGCTGCTGCTGCTAATTCGCTTCAGTCGTGTCCGAATCTGTGCGACCCCATAGATGGCAGCCCACCAGGCTCCCCCGTCCCTGGGATTCTCCAGGCAAGAACATTGGAGTGAGTTGCCATTTCCTTCTCCAATGCATGAAAGTGAAAAGTGAAAGTGAAGTCACTCAGTCGTGTCTGACTCTTAGCGACCCCATGGACTGCAGCCCACCAGGCTTCTCCGTCCATGGGATTTTCCAGGCAAGAGTACTGGAGTGGGGTGCCATTGCCTTCTCCAATTTAGTTGCTTACCTTAAGTAATTACAGACGAAAGAGTAGTATCTGATTTTCTTTCAGCCTAGCAGCAGGTAAGTGTGCACTATTGCTAGACTTCATATACCAAAATGAATACCACAATTAACATGGAAAATCTATATCTGTACTAATGAAGAGGCAGCCTGGCTAAACTTTACCTAATTTAAAGTAAAGAATGTATGCAATTAAAAGAAAATATAGACTTAGGGAGTCATTGGCACTTGCTTTCTTGATCAAGCCTGAAAAATCTTATAATAATTTATTGTACTTGCATGTTTCATGATCCTTTGATATGTTATCCAGAGGCTTGATGCTTTTGTACAACTACTGTCCCTACATGATTCCATAAATCAAAGAAAAAGACCAGAATTCAATCATGCTGATCAGTGTTCAGACTGATAATCAGACTTTCACAAACCTTTACCTTCCAGGAGCATCAACAACACTCAGGAGGTTCTGGACACTTCCTCATGACATCTCCTGCTTTTGTGGCTTAGAAGGACAAAGTGGGGGAGTGAGGATAAAGAACTTCTGACTGAGGAGGGAAGGACTCTTTGTTCTTTGGTTCTAATCATATCTAACCACTAGAGCTGTGTGAAAGGGGTTCTAAAGGATCCATGACAAGTTGGCATCAATAGACAGGCTGTGAGAACCAGAGAGTTACAACTTTAGCTTCTGAAAGTCAGCATCACTCCAGTTTACATACTTTTGAAATCTTTAAAGTTTATCTTTCCAAATACTTGTATACAGTCATCGGTCCACTTTGTTCAAACATTTCCTTTTGTGTCTTACAGCTCTCCCTTCATTCAGTTCAGTTCAGGCGCTCAGTCGTGTCCGACTCTTTGCGACCCCCCATGAATTGCAGCATGCCAGGCCTCCTTGTCCATCACCAACTCCCAGAGTTCACTCAAACTCATGTCCATTGAGTCGGTGATGCCATCCAGCCATCTCAGCCTCTGTCGTCCCCTTCTTCTCCTGCCCCCAGTCCCTCCCAGCATTAGAGTCTTTTCCAATGAGTCAACTCTCACATGAGGTGGCCAAAGTACTGGAGTTTCAGCTGTAGCATCACCCCTTCCAAAGAACACCCAGGACTGATCTCCTTTAGAATGGACTGGTTGGATCTCCTTGCAGTCCAAGGGACTCTCAAGAGTCTTCTCCAAAAACACAGTTTAAAAGCATCAATTCTTTAGCGCTCAGCTTTCTTCACAGTCCAGCTCTCACATCCATACATGACCACTGGAAAAACCATAGCCTTGACTAGAAGGACCTTTGTTGGCAAAGTAATGTCTCTGCTTTTCAATATGCTATCTAGGTTGGTCATAACTTTCCTTCCAAGGAGTAAGCGTCTTTTAATTTCATGGCTGCAATCACCATCTGCAGTGATTTGGGAGCCCAAAAAATAAAGTCTGACATTGTTTCCACTGTTTGCCCACCTATTTCCCATGAAGTGATGGGACCAGATGCCATGATCTTCATTTTCTGAATGTTGAGCTTTAAGTCAACTTTTTCACTCTCCTCTTTCACTTTCGCCAAGAGGGTTTTTAGTTCCTCTTCACTTTCTGCCATAAGGGTGGTATCATCTGCATTTCTGAGGTTTTTGATATTTCTCCCAGCAATCTTGATTCCAGCTTGTGCTTCTTCCAGCCCAGCATTTCTCATGATGTACTCTNTGTTGAGCTTTAAGCCAACTTTTTCACTCTCCTCTTTCACTTTCATCAAGAGGCTTTTTAGTTCCTCTTCACTTTCTGCCATAAGGGTGGTGTCATCTGCATATCTGAGGTTGCTGATATTTCTCCCAGCAATCTTGATTCTAGCCTGTGCTTCTTCCAGCCCAGCGTTTCTCATGATGTACTCTGCATAGAAGTTAAATAAGCAGGGTGACAATATACAGCCTTGATGTACTCCTTTTCCTATTTGGAACCAGTCTGTTGTTCCATGTATAGTTCTAACTGTTGCTTCCTGACCTGCATATAGGATTCTCAAGAGATAGGTCAGGTGGTCTGGTATTCCCATCTCTTTCAGAATTTTCCACAGTTTATTGTGATCCACACTCTCAAAGGCTTTGACATTGTCAATAAAGCAGAAATAGATGTTTTTTCTGGAACTCTTTTGCTTTTTTGATGATCCAGCGGATGTTGGCAATTTGATCTCTGGTTCCTCTGCCTTTTCTAAAACCAGCTTGAACATCTGGAAGTTCACGGTTCATGTATTGCTGAAGCCTGGCTTGGAGAATTTTGAGCATTACTTTACTAGCAGGTATACATATATCCCCTCCCTTTTGAACCTCCCTACCATCTCCCTCCCCATTCCATCTCTCTAGGTTGATACAGAGCCCTCATTTGAGTTTCCTGAGCTATACAGCAAATTCCCGTTGGCTATCTATTTTAAACATGATAATGTTAGTTTTCATGTTACTCTTTACATACATCTCACCCTCTCCTCTCGTCTCTCCATGCCCATAAGTCTATTCTCTATGTCTGTTTCTCCACTGCTGCCCTGTAAATAAATTCTTCAGTTCCATTTCTCTAGATTCCATATATATGTGTTAGAATACAATATTTATCTTTCACTTTCTGACTCACTTCACTCAGTATAATAGGTTCTATGTTTATCCACCTTATCAGAACTGACTCAGATATGTTCCTTTTTATGGCTGAGTAATATTCCATTGTGTGTATGTACCACAACTTCTTTATCCATTCTTCCTTGGGCATCTAGGTTGCTTCCATTTTCTAGCTATTGTAGAAAGTGCTGCAATGAACAATGGGATACATATGTCTTTTTCAATTTTGGTTTCCTCAGGGTTTATGCCTAGGAGTGGGATTGCTGGGTCATATGGTGGTTTTATTCCTAGTTTTTTAAGGAAACTCCATACTGTTTTCCATAGTGGCTGTATCAATTTACATTCCTACCAACAGCGCAAGAGCATTCCCTTTTCTCCATGCCCTCTCCAGCATTTATTGTTTGTAGACTTTTTGATGATGGCCTTTCAGACTGGTGTGTGGTTTTGATTTGCATTTCTCTAACAATGAACAGTGTTAAGCATCTTTTCATGTGTTAGCCATCTGTATGTCTCCTTTGTAGAAATGACTGTTTAGGTCTTTTTCCCACTTTTTGATTGGGTTGTTTGTTTTCTTGGTATTGAGTTGTATGAACTGCTTGTATATTTTGGAAATTAATCCTTTGTCAGTTGTTTAGCTGGTTTGTCTCCCATTCTGAGGGTTGTCTTTTCACCTTGCTTAAAGTTTCCTTTGCTGTGCAAAAGCTTTTAGGTTTAATCAGGTCCCACTTGTTTACTTTTGTTTTTATTCCCTTTACTCTAGGAGGTGGATCTTAGAGGATCTTGCTTTGATTTATGTCATTGAGTGTTCTGCCTAAGTTTTCCTCTAAGAGTTTTATAGTTTCTGGTCTTACATTTAAGTCTTTAATCCATTTTGAGTTTATCTTTGTGTATGATATTAGAAAGTGTTCTAATTTCATTCTTTTACATGTAGCTGTCCAGTTTTCCCAGTACCCTTTATTGAAGAGGCAGTCTTTGCCCCATTGTATATTTTTGACTCCTTTTTCAATTTCCCATAGGTGCAAGGGTTTATTTCTGGGCTTTCTATCTTGTTTCATTGGTCTATATTTCTGTTTTTGTGCCAGTACCATACTGTCTTGATGACCATAGCTTTGTAGTATAATCTGAAGTTAAGAAGGTTGATTTCTCCAGCTCCATTCTTTCTCAAGACTGCTTTGGCTACTCAGAGTCTTTTGTGTTTCCATATGAATTGTGAAATTTTTTTTCTAGTTCTGTGAAAAATGCCATTGATAATTTGATAGGGATCAAATTGAGTCTGTAGATTACATTGGGTAGTATAGTCATTTTCACATTATTGATTCTTCCTACCCAGGAACATGAAATTTCTCTCCATCTGTTTATATCATCTTCGATTTTTTTCATCAGTGTCTTATAATTTTCTGTGTACAGTTATTTTGTCTCCTTAGGTAAGTTTATTTCTAGATATTTAAATCTTTTTGTTGCAGTGGTGAATGGAATTGATTCTTTAATTTCTCTTTCTGATTTTTCAATGGGCTTCCCTGGTGGCTCAGAGGTTAAAGCGTCTGCCTCCAATGCAGGAGACCTGGGTTCGATCCCTGGGTCGGGAAGATCCTCTGGAGAAGGAAATGGCAACCCATTCCAGTATTCTTGCCTGGAGAATCCCATGGACGGAGGAGCCTGGTAGGCTACAGTCCACGGGGTCGCAAAGAGTCGGACATGACTGAGTGACTTCGCCTTATGCAGAAATGCAAGTGATTTTTGTGTATTCATTTTATATCCTGCAACTTTGCTGAATTCACTGATTAGCTCTAGTAATTTTCAGATACTATCTTTAGGGTTTTCTATGTACAGTATGAAAAGGCAAAATGATAGGATACTGAAAGAGGAACTCCCCAGGTTGGTAAGTGCCCAATATGCTACTGGAGATCAGTGGAGAAATAACTCCAGAAAGAATGAAGGGATAGAGCCAAAGCAAAAACAATACCCAGTTGGATGTGACTGGAGATAGAAGCAAGGTCCGATTCTGTAAAGAGCAATATTGCATAGAACCTGGAATGTTAAGTCCATGAAATTGAAAGTGGTCAAACAGGAGATGGCAAGAGTGAACATCGACATTCTAAGAATCAGCGAGCAGAAATGGACTGAAATAGGTCGATTTAACTCAGATGACCATTATATCTACTACTGTGTGCAGGAATCCCTTAGAAGAAATGGTCCAGAAAAACATCTATTTCTGCTTTATTGACTATGCCAAATCCTTTGACTGTGTGGATCACAACAAACTGTGGAGAATTCTGAAAGAGATGGGAATACCAGACCACTTGACCTACCTCTTGAGAATCCTAGATGCAGGTCAGGAAGCAACAGTTAGAACTATACATGGAACAACAGACTGGTTCCAAATAGGAACAGAAGTACATCAAGGCTGTATATTGTCACCCTGCTTATTTAAATTTTATGCAGAGTACATCATGAGAAACATTGGGCTGGATGAAGCACAAGCTGGAATCAAAACCAATACAGAATTGTAAAGTAAAATAAAGTAAAAATAAAATTAAAAAAATATTGCTGGGAGACATATCAATAACCTCAGATTTGCGGATGACACCACCTTTATGGCAGAAAGCAAAGAAGAACTAAAGACCCTCATGATGAAAGTGAAAGAGGAGAGTGAAAAAGTTGGCTTAAAGCTCAACATTCAGAAAACTAAGATCATGGCNATATCAATAACCTCAGATTTGCGGATGACACCACCTTTATGGCAGAAAGCAAAGAAGAACTAAAGACCCTCATGATGAAAGTGAAAGAGGAGAGTGAAAAAGTTGGCTTAAAGCTCAACATTCAGAAAACTAAGATCATGGCATCTGGTCCCATCACTTCATGGGAAATAGATTGGGAAAGATTGGAAACAGTGTCAGATTTTGTTTTGGGGGGCTCCAAAATCACTGCAGATGGTGACTGCAGCCATGAAATTGAAAGACACTTACTCCTTGGAGGGCTTCCCTGGTGGCTCAGAGGTTAAATGCGGGAGACCTGGGTTTGATTCCTGAATCGGGAAGATCCTCTGGAGAAGGAAATGGTAATCCACTCCAGTATTCTTGTCTGGAAAATCCCATGAATGGAGAAGACTGGTAGGCTACAGTCCAGAGGGTCTCAAAGAGTTGGACAGGACTGAGTGACTTCACTTTCACTTTCACTTTACTCCTTGGAAGGAAAGTTATGACCAACCTAGATAGCGTATTCAAAAGCATAGACATTACTTTGCCAACAAAGGTCCATCTAGTCAAGGCTACAGTTTTTTCAGTGGTCATGTGTGGATATGAGAGTTGGACTGTGAAGAAGGCTGAGTGCCAAAGAATTGATGCTTTTGAACTGTGGTGTTGGAGAAGACTCTTGAGAGTCCCTTGGACTGCAAGGAGATCCAACCAGTCAATCCTAAAGGAGATCAGCCCTGGGTTTTCATTGGAAGGAATGATGCTGAGGCTGAAACTCCAGTACTTTGGCCACTTCATGCGAAGAGTTGACTCATTGGAAAAGACTCTGATGCTGGCAGGGATTGGGGGCAGGAGGAGAAGGGGACGACAGAGGATGAGTTGACTGGATGGTACCACCGACTCAAATGACATGAGTTTGGGTAAACTCTGGGAGTTGGTGATGGACAGGGAGGCCTGGCGTGCTGATTCATGGGGTCGCAAAGAGTCGGACACTACTGAGTGACTGAACTGAACTGAACTGATGTACAGTATCGTGTCATCTGCAAACAGTGAGATCTTTGCTTCTTCTTTTCTGATCTGGATTCCTTTTATTTCTTTTTCTTCTCTAATTACTGTAGTTAGGACTTCCAAAACTATGTTGAATAATAGTGGGGAAAGTGGGCACCCTTCTCTTGTTCCTGATCTTGGGTGGGGGGAATGCTTTCAGTTTTTTACCATTTGAATTGATATTTTAATTTGAATTTGTCTGATTTACTAATAAAGTTAAAGATGTTTTTATATGTTTCCTGATAATTGATATTTCTTCTTTTATAAAGTCTAGTGAATCTTAAGACCCATTTTCAAAAACTGGTATTTGAAGTTTTTCTTAATGTCTTCTTGTATTTTTTGTCTATTTATATATAAACATATATATATTTGATTAAATATACATGTTGCAAGCATCCTCTTCTAATTTTCTTTTAACTTTTCTAACAGTTTTATTGTGGCTTTAGATGAAGAGTGATTAAGTTTAATGTAACTGAGTTTATCGATATTTCCTTCATGCATATGGCTGTTTTCATCCAGTTTAACACATCTTTCCCTCAAGTTGAAATCATAAAAATATTGAAACAAAGCTAGTGGAGGTGATGGAATTCCAGTTGAGCTATTTCAAATCCTGAAAGATGATGTTGTGAAAGTGCTGGATGCAATATGCCAGCAAATTTGGATAATTCAGCAGAGGCCTCAGGACTGAAAATGGTCAGTTTTCATTCCAATCCCAAAGAAAGGCAATACCAAAGAGTGCTAAAACTACCATACAATTCCACTCATCTCACATGCTGGTAAAGTAAGGCTCAAAATTCTCCAAGCCAGGCTTCAGCAGTATGTGAACCATGAAATTCCTGATGTTCAAGCTTGCTTTAGAAAAGGCAGAGGAACCAGAGATCAAATTGCCAACATCCGCTGGATCATGGAAAAAGCAAGAGAGTTGCAGAAAAACATCTATTTCTGCTTTATTGACTATGCCAAAGCCTTTGACTGTGTGGATCACAATAAACTGTGGAAAATTCTGAAAGAGATGGAAATACTAGACCACCTGAGCTACCTCTTGAGAAATCTGTATGCAGGTCAGGAAGCAGCAGTTAGAACTGGACATGGAACAACAGACTGGTTCCAAATAGGAAAAGGAGTGTATCAAAGCTATATATCATCACCCTGCTTATTTAACATATATGTAGAGCACCTCATGAGAAATGCTGGGCTGGAAGAAGCACAAGCTGGAATCAAGATTGCCAGGAGAAATATCAATAACCTCAGATATGCAAATATCGCCACTCTTATGGCAGAAAGTGAAGATGAACTAAAAATCCTCTTGTTGAAAGTGAAAGAGGAGAGTGAAAAAGTTGGCTTAAGGCTCAACATTCAGAAAACAAAGATCATGGCATCTGGTCCCATCACTTCATGGGAAAGAGATGGGGAAACAGTGGAAACCATGTCAGACTTTATTTTTTTGGGCTCCAAAATCACTGAAGATGGTGACTGCAGCCATGAAATTAAAAGACGCTTACTCCTTGGATGGAAAGTTATGACCAACCTAGATAACATATTCAAAGCAGAGACATTACTTTGTCAACAAAGGTCCATCTAGTCAAGGCTATGGTTTTTCCAGTGGTCATGTATGGATGTGAAAGTTAGACTGTGAAGAAAGCTGAATGCCAAAGATTGATGCTTTTCAACTATGGTGTTGGAGAAGATTCTTGAGAGTCCCTTGGACTGCAAGGAGATCAAACCAGTCCATTCTAAAGGAGATCAGTCCTGGGTGTTCATTGGAAGGACTGATGCTAAAGCTGAAACTGCAATACTTTGGGCACCTCATGTGAAGTGTTGACTCATTGGAAAAGATCCTGATGCTGTGAGGGATTGGGGGCAGGAGGAGAAGGGGACGACAGAGAATGAGATTGCTGAATGGCATCACCGACTCGATGGACATGTGTTTGAGTGAACTCCGGGAGTTGGTGATGGACATGGATGCCTATGTGCTGCAGTTCATGGGGTCACAAAGAGTCAGACACGACTGAGTGACTGAACTGATTGACTGATACAGTAATAGTATATTAGTCATTTATTTCATCAAATGCAAGCACAGTATTTGTAATCGGGCTAAGTTGGTATGTGTGTGTGTTCAGTTCGTCAATCATAACTGACTGTTTTTGGCCCCAAGGACCATAGCACCCTAGGTTCCTCTGTCCATGGAATTTTCAAGAAAACTGGAGTGGGTTGCCATTTCCTACTCCAGGGGATCTTCCTGATCCAGGGATCAAACCCTTGTCTTTTGCATCTCCTGCATCGGCAGGTAGATTCTTTATTTTTTTTAATCATATTTTAATTGATTTATTTTTTTAACTGAAAGAAAATTGCTTTACAGAATTTTGTTGTTTTCTGTCTAACATCAACAAGAATCAGCCATAGGTGGACCCATGTTCCCCCACCTCCCAAACCTCCCTCCAATCTCTCTCCACATCCCACCCTTCTAGATCGTCACAGAGTCCCTATTTGGTTCCATGAATCATACAGCAAATTCTCATTCTTTACCACTACACCATAAACTCAAAAGTGGAAAATTGCAGTGCTACAGTCCCATTCTGGAAAATCCCTAAAAGTCAGAAGGAAGGTAACTGCACTCAATCAATAAAACTTCAAGCAGTGTACATGGTTTTTCACTTTGCTTGGAAGGAAAAATATCCACATGTGTACTCTATACTGATTCATGATTTTCATCAGTGGTTTGGCCAGATGGTCAAGAGACTTGGAAGGAACATGGTTGTTTGAAGATAAGCAACAAGAAAATTGAAGGAATGGGTATCTTTATGTACTTTTTTAGATATATTAAAAATATATGTGTGTGTGTGTGCCACATGCCACAACATAAAAATTGGAGTGACACCACTCGCTACTACCTTTAGAAATCTATTAGCAAAATCTGTGCTTTCTATTGCCATTAACTTAGGTTTCACCTGCTTAGAGGTCTTATTTCCAAAGGAAGAAATGATTCACCAGGAGACACAACAATGTTGTATTGATCTGAGAGTTAAGACTCCTGCCTGATCACCTTGGGCTCCTCATTCTTCTGAATCAACAAGCAAAAATGTAAGGTAGTGTGATCCTGACTGCTAAGGAGAATTGGACTACTCCTTAAAGGAAAGAAGAAAAGTATGTCTAGAATATAGTAGGTCCCAAAGGGCCCCTCCTGAGTTACCTTATCTGATGATTCAGTTCAGTTCAGTTCAGTCGCTCAGCCATGTCCGACACTTTGCGACCCCATGAATCGCAGCACGCCAAGCCTCCCTGTTCATCACCATCTCTCGGAGTTCACTCAGATGATTAAGATCAATGAAAAACTGCAACAGCCCAATTCATTTACAATTACTAATGGTGAAGAACTTTCAGTGATGAAGGTCTATGTCTTTCCACCAGGCAAAGATAATGAACAAATTAGGTGATTATTGAAGACACAATCATTCCTCTTTGCTAAAAACAGCTCCACCTAATTTTATTTCCCTTGTTACTGTTTTATTCTCTTTAATCTTCTTTGTACAGTGCCTCCTAATGATAACTCTTGCATTTATATATTCTTAAATTAAAATCCCTTTATCCATTATTTCTATATTATGATATATTCAATGTATCTTAAATTATCTAATTTTTAAAAACTACTACACTTGCACAAAAGACTTTTTCATAAAAGGTGAAAAGTTTTTTTTTTTTTCCACTTAATTTACTAGCAAATCTTTCTGAGAGTCACTTCTTCACTTAGTTATAAGATTTTCTTTAAGCATTGTACCAAAGTTAAAGATGTTTTTATATGTTTCCTGATAATTGATATTTCTTCTTTTATAAAGTCTAGTGAATCTTAAGACCCATTTTCAAAAACTGGTATTTGAAGTTTTTCTTAATGTCTTCTTGTATTTTTTGTCTATTTATATATAAACATATATATATTTGATTAAATATACATGTTGCAAGCATCCTCTTCTAATTTTCTTTTAACTTTTCTAACAGTTTTATTGTGGCTTTAGATGAAGAGTGATTAAGTTTAATGTAACTGAGTTTATCGATATTTCCTTCATGCATATGGCTGTTTTCATCCAGTTTAACACATCTTTCCCTCAAGTTGAAATCATAAAAATATTGTCATGCATCATCTAAATGTGTATACTTTCCTCTTATATGCATTAGCCATTTCTCTGCCTGGAATTGACTTTTAAAACACTTGTAAAGTTTGCAATATATTTCATATAGCATATAATGCAGCATTTTAAAATTGTATGCTTAAGTGGTTTATGGTATATTTACTGTGTTGGACTTCCCTGGTGGCTCAGATGGTAAAGCGTTTGCCTACAATGTGGGAGACCTGGGTTCAATGCCGGTGTCGGGAAGATCTCTGGGAGAAGGCAATGGCAGCCCACTCCAGTATTCTTGCCTGGAAAATCCCATGGACGGAGGAGCCTTGTAGGCTACAGTCCATGGGGTCGCAAAGAGTCAGACATGACTGAGCGACTTCACTTTCACTTGTCACTTTCATAGCCTTCACACATACGGTCTCAGTTGTTTTAAACCACACAATATAGTGTTATTTTTATGAGAATTTGTCTCTATTTTCACAATGAAGAAAATGCCAAAAAGTCTACAAAATCATAACTCTTCTTGAAAGTACCAGAGAACAAAGCTCACAAGGCAAATGCAAAAATCTTGTTTCCCAAAAATGACAAGACTCTCTCTGGAGAAGCAAGAAACAAACTATTTCACTGGAGGAAGAGGAAGCAGGCATAGAAATGTTTAACAATAAAACAGCTGAAATTGTAACAAATTCCAAATGGTTGAGTATGGCCTAACATATTAATTTAGCCTGGAGCCCCCTATACAAGGGGAATGAGATTGATTTACCAGTCTTCTACATGGTCCTGTACTGGTTACCCACAAGAAAGGTTTGGGTTGGGCAGAAGGCAGGATTAAGAGTAACTGTTGGTGCAAGGGTGTAAGCTCCACTGCAAGGCCAGAAAAACTCTGTGAACGTGAAAGTGTTCAAGTTGCTCAGTCATGTTCAACTCTTTCGACCCCACAGACTGTAGACTGCCAGGCTCCTTTGTCCATGGAATTCTCCAGGCAAAAATACTGCAGTAGGTTCCCATTCCCTTCTCCAGAGGATCTTCCTGACTCAGGGATCGAACCTGGGTCTCCTGCATTGCAAGCAGATTATTTACCATGTGAACCACCAGGGAACCAGAGGTATAGGCTCCACTCCTAGGCTAGTAAAAATCCCATACTCCTTCTTGAATCCTTCTCTTATGTGAAGAAATTGCCTTAAACCACTGGGGGAGGAAAATCCAAGCTATCTTGTCCCCAGTATTCAGGCAAAGATTCACTTCTTCTGAATGAGGGGTAGAACCATAGCTCTTTTAGCATAAAATTCAGGTATAACCTCACATTTTGAGGGAAGGACATAAGTCCACCAACCCTTTGAGAAGGGTAGGGAATCTTCTTTCTAGCCTGCAGAATGCAGACAGATTCTCTGCTTCTGGAGCAGGGGTTCACAGCAAAAGTCATCTGCCAGTGTGGAAGGGGCTTAAAAATGTCTCTTTCCAAAGACCTTGCCCAGGTGCACGGCAGAATTTGCTCATATAAGGGGAAAGGGATAGGAGTGTTAAGACCTCACCCACAAAGGCAAAGTGTGTAGGTCCTGCCTAAAACATGAGATTTGATGAGGAAAAGTGGGAATCTAGTTGCTAACTCAACAAGCCTAGCATCAAGTAGCAAGAGTACTCTGGATGTGTGGCAGGAGTGAAACAAGTAGGAAGGAATTGTTGAAAGCTGAAGCAGGAATGCTAAGCATTACTCCTCAGTAATCCAGCATCACACTCAGTACAGAATAACAACTGCTTATCATGAGGAATAAAATGGAAGACTCTGTTATACGGAAAGTAGTAATATAACAACCCAACTCAAGTACTTGCTACATTTCTCAATTCCCTCAACTAGTGGCCAGACAAAAGAAGTGTAACCATTTGTGGTAATAAATACTACCTGTTTCAATCTTCGTTATTCTTCTAGATAGTAATTCTGGTGTTCTATTAAAAGACACATAGCAAATTCAGGGAAAAACATTCATTTTTATGAGATAAAGCAATCCATAGAAACAGACTCAGATGAGCCAGGATTTGAAACTATCAGGTAAGAATTTGAAAATAGTTACCATGTGAGGTGATGGATATGTTAATTAGCTTAACTGTAGTAATTTCTAAATTTATGCATATATCAAAACATAATATTGTACATCTAAAATATATACAGCTTTATATGCTAATTACAGCTCAGTAAAGTGGGAAAATAAAACAACTACTGTTATATGTAAAGCATCTAGTGGTAAATGTGGACAACATGATGAAGGGATGTGAGATGTCAGCTGAAAGGTGGAAGTAATGCAGGTGCTACAATGGCAACAAACATAGAACTTGTAATGAAACTGCTCAATAGCAAAGCTAAAAATAAATTTGGAGAAAGACAGATAGGGAAAGGAAATTCAATACAGAGAAACAAAAAATTTAACTGACTTCCCTTGAGACACTTAAACAAATAGTGAATTGAAATTGCTAAAATATGGAAAGAAAAAAGTCAGTCAAGAATTGTATACTTTTAAAAAATAAAGGTGAAATGAAACTTTTCCAGTGAAACAAAAGCTGGTGTTTTTTTTTTTTTTTTTTTTTTTAACCAGCTTGCCTGCTCTGTGAAAAATTAAAATCACACAAATTAAGTTCTCTTACCATAACAGAATTAACTTAGAAATCAATAACAGAAATAAGTCTGGAAAATCCATGAATATTTGGAAATAAAGCTATATATTTTATAGAAACTGATGGTATTATATAATAAATTCTATACTCATATAACAAATTCTGTAAGTATATAATTACAATGGACTGTCTTAATTATATACATGATTATATTTCTGATAATATTTTAATATACATGCCTAAACATGGAACAACAGACTGGTTCCAAATAGGAAAAGGAGTCCGTCAAGGCTGTATATTGTCACCCTGCTTATTTAAAATAATAGGTTCCAGTTTCATCCATCTCATTAGAACTGATTCAAATGAATTCTTTTTAATGGCTGAGTAATACTCCATTTCTGATAATGTCTTATTGCTTGCTTATCTTTGTGTTTCCAATATTCTTTAAATATTTGTTACATGTTCTGTATCTAAGTTTGTTAATAGTTTCTGCTCATTGAGTATTATGGCAGTTTACCTCCTCATGGTCTTGTTGATGTTTGATTTTGAAGTTTTATCTACTTAGTTTCAATCTGTTGGCAATCCTTCAGTTTTTAAATTTTGAGCATTTTCATGTTAGAATCTGTGTCTACTTCAGCCAGGTATGGTATAGAAAAGCTTATTTTTCCTTGAGATTCATAAGTTAATCTTTATGTCCTAGTTTTACCTTCGACATCTTGGAGTGTGAAGTCAAGTGGGCCTTAGAAAGCATCACTATGAACAAAGCTAGTGGAGGTGATGGAATTCCAGTGGAGCTATTTTAAATCCTGAAAGATGATGCTGTGAAAGTGCTGCACTCAATATGCCAGCAAATTTGGAAAACTCAGCAGCGGCCACAGGACTGGAAAAGGTCAGTTTCCATTCCAATCCCAAAGAAAGGCAATGCCAAAGAATACTCCAACAACCGCACAATTGCACTCATCTCACACGCTAGTAAAGTAATGCTCAAAATTCTCCAAGCCAGGCTTCAGCAATACGTGAACCGTGAACTCCCTGATGTTCAAGCTGGCTTTAGAAAAGGCAGAGGAACCAGAGATCAAATTGCCAACATCCGCTGGATCATGGAAAAATCAAAAGAGTTCCAGAAAAACATCTACTTCTGCTTTATTGACTATGCCAAAGCCTTTGACTGTGTGGATCACAATAAACTGTGGAAAATTCTGAAAGAGATGGGAATACCAGACCACCTAACCTGCCTCTTGAGAAATCTGTATGCAGGTCAGGAAGCAACTGTTCAAACTGGACATGGAACAACAGACTGGTTCCAAATAGGAAAAGGACTACATCAAGGCTGTGTATTGTCACCCTGCTT